>CM019713.1:53761994-54361994 GCA_009760885.1 Achatina immaculata
AGCCTAGTACACAGACCACAGCCTAGTACACAGACCATAGCCTAGTACACAGACCACAGCCTAGTACACAGACCACAGCCTAGTACACAGACCACAGCCTAGTACACAGACCATAGCCTAGTACACAGACCACAGCCTAGTACACAGACCACAGCCTGGTACACAGACCACAGCCTGGTACACAGACCATAGCCTAGTACACAGACCATAGCCTAGTACACAGACCATAGCCTAGTACACAGACCACAGCCTAGTACACAGACCACAGCCTGGTACACAGACCATAGCCTAGTACACAGACCATAGCCTAGTACACAGACCATAGCCTAGTACACAGACCATACCCTGGTACACAGACCATAGCCTAGTACACAGACCATAGCCTAGTACACAGACCATAGCCTAGTACACAGACCACAGCCTGGTACACAGATCGCGGCTTGGTGTACAGATCACAGCCTCGTACAAAGACCGCGGACTGGTGTACAGATCACAGCCTGGTACACAGATCGCGGCTTGGTGTAATGATCACAGTCTGGTACAAAGACCGCGGCCTGGTGTACAGATCACAGTCTGGTACAAAGACCATGGTCTGGTATGCCGACTAGGACCTCTTACAGACCAGAATGTGGTGAACGCCTTCTTGTTGAACAGAAGGTAAAGTCCTTTCTTAATTACACATAGATGCTCACTCTCTCTACACACATCAAGAACACAGCCCCAGGCCCCTATGGCATCCGAAATGAGGACAAAGGTAACCCGTCGGACGACGACACGAGGGACCTGGCCAAAGAGCTCAAGGCCAGCATCAAGAGCGGCCAGATCAAAGAAGAATGGCTACACTGCTGCCTGCCACCACTGCCGAAGCCAAACAAAGACCATTACCAGATCAACGCCTACAGAATCATCACGATGCAGACAGTGTTGGCAAGCCACTGGAGAAAATTTCACGTAAACTCGCTGGTGACTTGGAAGAACCTGCCATGTTCCGGCCCACACTTGGAGGGCATAGGAGTAACAAAGAGACATGGATCAATGCTGCAGTCTTTGCTCACGACGTCTTTGAAGGATTTCAGGCCCGAGTAGAGACGTACCCGGCCGCAGTAGACCTAGAAGGTGCGTGCAACAGAGTACCATTCAGCTACCTTATGGACATGCTTATTAGACTGAAGGTACACCTCTCCTCATTAGATCAATAGCTGCAGCCCTGATTCAGAGAAATGTGGTTTACAGATGTGACAGTTGGTTTTAAGAGCTGATAACAATATGTCCAGGTTTACAGATCACAGTCTGGTACAAAGACCATGGTCTGGTATGCCGACTAGGACCTCTTACAGACCAGAATGTGGTGAACGCCTTCTTGTTGAACAGAAGGTAAAGTCCTTTCTTAATTACACATAGATGCTCACTCTCTCTACACACATCAAGAACACAGCCCCAGGCCCCTATGGCATCCGAAATGAGGACAAAGGTAACCCGTCGGACGACGACACGAGGGACCTGGCCAAAGAGCTCAAGGCCAGCATCAAGAGCGGCCAGATCAAAGAAGAATGGCTACACTGCTGCCTGCCACCACTGCCGAAGCCAAACAAAGACCATTACCAGATCAACGCCTACAGAATCATCACGATGCAGACAGTGTTGGCAAGCCACTGGAGAAAATTTCACGTAAACTCGCTGGTGACTTGGAAGAACCTGCCATGTTCCGGCCCACACTTGGAGGGCATAGGAGTAACAAAGAGACATGGATCAATGCTGCAGTCTTTGCTCACGACGTCTTTGAAGGATTTCAGGCCCGAGTAGAGACGTACCCGGCCGCAGTAGACCTAGAAGGTGCGTGCAACAGAGTACCATTCAGCTACCTTATGGACATGCTTATTAGACTGAAGGTACACCCTCTCCTCATTAGATCAATAGCTGCAGCCCTGATTCAGAGAAATGTGGTTTACAGATGTGACAGTTGGTTTTAAGAGCTGATAACAATATGTCCAGGTTTACATGTGTGACAGCTGGACTTAAGAGATGATAACAATATGTCCAGGTTTACATATGTGACAGCTGGACTTAAGAGCTGATAACAATATGTCCAGGTTTACAGCAAGGGTCTCTGTTATGACCTGTCTTACTCACTGTGTACACGGTGACAATCACTAAACAGTAACTTTTGCGAGCAGAAGGACTCTATCATCTGCTGATGGTGTTCTAGTGTATCGACAGGGAAGAGACAGACAGGAGACTGCCAGCCTATTGTAGAGTGAAGCTGGCCAAATTTTCTCCTGGTGGGAAGTTTCTAACGCGCTTGTCAACCCTACAAAAGCGCCAGTGACATGTTTCTCACGGAACAGCCATACTGTTAACACTATTACGCCTTTTGTGAGATTGGGTGACGAGGATGTGACCAGAATTAACTTGATGACATACTTGGGAGTGAAGTTTGATCACAGTCTGTGTTCCAAGGAAAATGTCGCTCACGTGATAACAAAAGCTCGCAAAGCTCTATCAGCAATGATGGACATGGCAGCTGTCGACATTTAGCAGAGGCTGCGAATACTTCTGTACCAGGGGCTGGTCCTTGCGTCCATGGAGGACGGCCTAGCCATCCTCACTGCCAGCCCTGCTCAGATCGAAAAAAAACTCCAAAAGGTGCAAAATGAAGCCGTGCGAATTGTCTTTGGGGTATAGGAGAGACACTTCATGTGTAGCGATGAGATACCTTGATTTCCACACCATGAATCACTTGTGTAGCGATGAGATACCTTCTTGGTTTCCACACCATGAATCACCTGTGTAGCGATGAGATACCTTCTTGATTTCCACACCATGAATCACCTGTGTAGCGATGAGATACCTTCTTGGTTTCCACACCATGAATCACCTGTGTAGCGATGAGATACCTTCTTGGTTTCCACACCATGAATCACCTGTGTAGCGATGAGATACCTTCTTGATTTCCACACCATGAATCACCTGTGTAGCGACGAGATACCTTCTTGATTTCCACACTATGAATCACCTGTGTAGCGATGAGATACCTTCTTGGTTTCCACACCACGAATCACCTGTGTAGCGATGAGATACCTTCTTGATTTCCACACCATGAATCACCTGTGTAGCGATGAGATACCTTGATTTCCACACCATGAATCACCTGTGTAGCGATGAGATACCTTCTTGATTTCCACACCATGAATCACAGGATCAAGATCTGGAGGGTGCGTGCTCACCTCAAGATAAGTGCACCCAAAGAGCACCCACTGCACCACGAGCTCCTCAGAGAAAAGGCTGACAAGATAAAGAGGGGCAGATCATGGATGGGTCGCGCAGAAGATGTCATCAAGCAGGACGGTGAACCCAACAACATGGACCACGGCGAGGAATGCGTACCTGTGCCTGCAGAGTTCAGGGCCACCTTCTCTTGCACTGTCAGGCTTGACAAGAGAAACAGGACAGGAGAATCCATTTGCTGTGAATGCAGAGGTCAACTACCTCATCAGTTACAACTCCAATGAGGCAGATGCTGTTATTTACACAGATGAGTCCGTTGTACGACGCCAAAAGAATCCGTGGGCATTCACAGCACTTTCAGCAGGGAGAAGAATCCAGGAAGACAGCAATGCATTTTCTTTTACTGAGTTCGTGACTTAGTTCGTTTTGTTCAGTTATTTAGCGATAGCTAGTTCATTTAGCTATTTATTTAGTGGCTTTCTTATAGAGTTCGTTCGTTTAGTTAGAGTTTTAGCTCGAAGATTTCGTTCGTTTAGCTCATTTAGTTTGTTCGTTTAGTTAGTTCATTTAGCTCGTAGATTTCGTTCGTTTAGCTCATTTAATTTGAAGTTTTTGTGAGGGGGTTGGGGTGGAATGAAGGGGGGTATAATGTATATGAATATGTTTGTGATGGTTTGAAGATGAGTTAGTGAAACATCACATGAAGCAGAGAGTATGAGAATTACTGTCCATCATGTCAGCCTTCCACCTCCGAGAATGTTCAAGTAAGTTTACTCGTAGAACGCAGATAGTCCACATAACACTCACGCTACGAGAGTCCGTCATACGTATTTCGGTTAGAAAAAATATTTTTTTTCTCCCTTCTTCTACCCAGAAAATGAACTATCAGCCTGTGCCAGCTACTCAGAAGAAGATGTACTACGATGAGCTTGTGAGGATGGCGGAGGAGCGCCAGTATCAGAAACAACTGGAGAGGCTGAAGGAGAGGCAAGAATCAAATGCTGTGAGTCTGCCACGACGGTTCTCAAGATATGTTACAGATGGGGAATCGTGTATAACAAAGTTAGAGGAATATAAACTAAATACCAGCTACTTACTGCTTACAGCTTATTTGTAAAAAAAAATAAAATCCCCTCCCCCCAAAAAAAATCAGTAACGTGGATTCATCATCATCAGGTGCCGTGCAGACTGGCGTTGGCTATTATGCTTCTCCAGAGTACACGATCCTTCTTGCAGGCCATCAGTTCAGTTGGTGATCTCCTCTCACACCATCCCGTCAGACTGTCCAGTATCATTTCTCTTGGTCTTCCTCTTGATCTTCTTCCTTCTATTTTTCCTGTTGTTATAATATTTTCAATGCCCCCTCTTCTCATTGCATGTCCTATGAAAGTACATTGTTTCTCTCTTATCTTTTTGACAAAGTTTTTTGTCTGTCCAGCTCTTCTCCTACATTCTTCATTAGTTATTTTTGCTATCCAGGGGATTCGCAACATTCTTCTAATAAACCACATTTCTGCTGTTTCCAATGATTTTTGTGCAGACTTGCCTATTGTCCATGATTCACTTCCATATAACAAGATATGTCCAATATAGTATTTTAGGACTCGTTTTCTAACATTCATTGATAAGGATGTGTTGGTTAATATGTTTCTCATTCTCTGAAATGCAGTATTTGTTTGGCCTATTCTGTTCCTAATTTCTGTTCTGCATTTCCCATCTGAAGTTATTACTGCTCCAAGGTATTTGCATTTCTGCACCTGCTTTAGAATAGTTCCGTTTAATTTTATACTGCGTGCTGGTGGATTCTGTTTCTTAGATATAACCATAGTCTCTGTCATTTTTATGTTCATAGTAAGGCCTTTCTGCTCACTTTCTTTGGCGACTTTATCCAAGACATTTTTACAGGTCTTATTAGTTCTTAGCTATCAGTACAACATGGATTAGTAATCATAAATTTATATGATAACAATTTTTAATATTGCCTTAGGGGTCCCAGAGAACAAATAGAGAATGTCAAAGGAAGTTAATCTAACTTCAATGAATTTTTTTTCATTTTTATACGGCGGATCTCAAACAGGCAGCCCATATTAGCTGTGTAACTTGTAAGAATCGTTTAGCTAAACAGCTTCTCTTGTGACTAATTATATAATTTATCTAATCGCAACAGTAAAAGCAAAATAACATGTGTATTGTAAGGCTGAGACTTCTTGTGTGTATTGTAAGGTTGAGACTTCTTGTGTGTATTGTAAGGCTGAGACTTATTGTGTGTATTGTAAGGCTGACACTTCTTGTGTGTATTGTAAGGTTGAGACTTCTTGTGTGTATTGTAAGGCTGAGACTTCTTGTGTGTATTGTAAGGTTGAGACTTCTTGTGTGTATTGTAAGGCTGAGACTTCTTGTGTGTATTGTAAGGCTGAGACTTCTTGTGTGTATTGTAAGGTTGAGACTTCTTGGACATATATTTTTGTCCCCTTCAGCTTATAATCTTTAAAATAAGCCCCTCCCCTTTTTTGTCTCCGGTCAAATTGTGATAGGTTGCAACTAATGTTTATGAAACGTTTTTTTGGGGGTGGAGGGGGGCTTAAATTATCTTGATAATTAAGACTTCCTCAGTTTGTTAATCCTATTTTTCCCCGGTAGAGATGAAAGCCTGCTACACGTCATTTGTTTCTTTGTCTCATCAGCATTTCCAAAACATGGACGCCACGTGGGGAAATTACGGGGGCGGAGCTCCCAAGCACCACGTGATCAGGAAAAAGGCCAATCTAACAAATTGTCTCTTCTACCCTGACCAATCAAATGTAAGTTGTTAACACAAAGAAAGTTTTATCACACGACTATACTAGAACTTCTTGTCAGCTACTCTTCTCTTTACTCTTTTACTACAAAACAGAACCGACAGTGACGGTAGATCTTGCACGCCTATGAGAAACATCGCTCACAGTGGTACTTAAGCAAATCTATATAAAATGACCTCATTTCTGACCCAACCCATGCTTTTTTTTTAAATTATAGGATAATTTCTTTCCACTTTCTAACAAAACTTCTCTTTTTTTTTCTAATAGATCTTGGAAAATAATTCAGAAGTGAAAGACTTAATCCTTTGGGTAAGATACAGGAAAGAGCATCCAATAGATAAAGGATGTTTTTTTCTAATTTCCCTGACATTCAACCAGAGCTGAGATGTATAGGATAAAGTTAACCCTCTTGTGTCCAAGAGGTACCCTGAGTATCCTCCTTGTTAGTGCCCGTATTTTCCTTGACCTGTCAGCACACTAGAAGGTGATGACGTCATCGTCATGTCCAGCCACCATTTCTAGAGCCCAGCTCTAGAAAAAGCCTGGTACCATTCAGCTGGGGCACCAGACACTGGATTCGAACCGCTGACCTTATTTGACAAATGAATGGACTAACCATTTCACTACTCACAAGCTGGTATATATAACCATGGATATCTTTTCAGTCAGTCAGTTAGTCATTTACATGTCCCTTGAGGAACTTTGTCCCCCTAACAGCTCTCCTGTAGGCCTCTCGGTTGTAAGCAAGATGACCTGCTGTTGATGCATCCATTTGCAGATCATCAACGATGTCTTGCAGTCATTTTCGCCTTGGTCTTCCTCTCTTTTTTCCCATTATGTACCCTTCCAAAATGGTCTTCTCTAAATTCTAATGACGTTTAATGTGTCCAAAATATTTAAGTTTTCTCTCTTTAATCCTCTTTACTAGGCAACCTTCTTCAATATTAAGTTCTTGTAGTATGGATATATTTGTTCTTATTTTCACTGACAACTGAACTACATTTTACAATTCTAATACTTGGAATAGAAATTTCCCACTTGGTTGACTAACAGTTCCCCTTAGGGGCTAGAAGCTATTATGACTACATACTGTACATGGCTACTTCATGCCTGGTTCTATCACAAAATCTGATCACTTTACACGGCAACTCCCGCATACAAAGACACAGATCTATATATACTCAGATAGTCTTAACGTTTTTTAGTCATGTAATATGAAACAGAGCAATATGATTACTCAGAATTCGATTATGATCCTTTTTTTTTTTAATTTTTACATCTAGGAATCACGCCAGATTGGCAACGATTACATGCCACCGACTGGTCTGGGCTCTTTCGAATACCAGGTTTGCTTTGATCGTGTAAATTGTCTTTACCTTGCTCAAAGATAAGGTTTTTTTGGCCATCTCCCAAAAAAAAGGCATTCTTCATTGTTAACCCTTATCTGACCAGGGGCAAATTCAATGAACTTGAAGCAGAAAGGTCTACGAACAGTAAAGTGATATGATACAATGAAAAACATGAGATAAAGCAATTTATTCGTTAGAGATAGAAAAACGGTGGACAGCAATTTATACCCGAGAGAAAGGAAGGCAGCAGACAAAGCATTTCAGGCGTGAGAGAACTGAAAATAGTAGGCAAAGTAATATAGACGTGAAAGAAAGAAGAATAGTGGACAGAGCAATTTGGACGGGAGAGAAGGAAAAATAATAAGAGAATGGCTGCGACTCGAACTTCTGCCTCCTGTGGAACAAGTAACCGCCCAACCACGATTGGACACTGGACTATCAACTCGGCTTCCTTGCATCCCCGCTTAACAGTGCGTTGTTCTTTCGTAACTACGCAGTTGTCGGTCTTGCGGGAGTCTGCGGTTCAAGTCTTGGCCATAGTCTAACTACTTTTTCTTTTGTCACGTCTAAACTGCTTTTGTCTACACTTTATTTAACGTCTCACATTGTTACTACCAGAACACCGTTCTGCGCAATGCTCATTTATATAATAATGTGATGAATTTCCTGAATTGTTTCCCTTGCTACTCAGAATCATGTTAACGACTTAACAGACTTGGAAATCCTGGGGAACTTTCTAGCCGTCACAGGGATCCATACAAGGGATGATAAAAGGTCTCTAGCAGGAGGTCAAGGATATAGGGATAGAGGGAACTAGAAAAGGAAAGGGGGGGGGGGGAGCGGTGTTTCAAAAGATGAATGGATTTCTGAGTTAGCTCCCAAAGAGAGAAGCCGAGCTTTGTTTGATAGAAATGATTTAATTAACTTAGGACAGGAGAAAGGTGAGTAAATGTCGTTGTAGTAATAGACTGTTTAAGTTTCGTATAACCCGATGTATTGTACATTGCTTTGTTCGATAAGTATATGGAGTTACTGGACGGCATCATGCTCAAACTGCGCTCATAGATTCATCATCATCATGTTCGTTATTAAAAAACGCGCAGTCGTCTAATTAAGAGACGGCTACTTCAGTCTTGATAGAATCTGTTGATCTGCTTGTCCGAGCTGGAACTACCGGGGTATATTCTACAATTGTTGTTGTACATCTTAACATGTGGCCTGGTGGTGTGTTAGATGAACATTGAACTGTTGGGGTATATTCTACAGTTGTGTTGATTGTTATTATTGTTGTTGTTGTTATTATTGTTATTAATGCTGTATGTCTAAACGTGTGACCTTGATGTGTGTGTTATATAAACCTGGAACTATCAGAGTGTTTTCTACAGTTTTTGTTGTTGTTGTTGTTGTTGTTGTTATTGTTGTTACTGTTATACTTGTAAACTTGTGACCTTGATGTGTGTGTTACATGAACCGGGAACTAAGGATTTTTCTCTCAGAGTTTAACCCCCCCCCCCCCCTTAGCTCATCACTCACCCCAGCCATCTACAAGGTCACCATGACACTTTTTTCAGACTTTACAGGAAAAGTAAAATTATTAACTCACACTTCTCTTACTACGCCGAATTTTGTAACTGTTTCTTTTACGTTATTCTTTATGTGAAGTAGCTTCTTACACAAGGTTTACTTTATCATAGGCACCAGTGTCGAGTTATGAGAAACATCGAGCAGGAGAAGACAATCCGTTGTACTTGTCAACAGTTAATGACCCTCGTTATGTCAAAACAACGAGCAGAAGTTCTCACAAAACTTTGTACGATGTCACAGACCAGCACCAGCTTGCGGTGAGTTTGTATGCGTGTTTGTGACAGGTGCATGCTGGTTTGTGACAGGTGCATGCTGGTCTGTGACAGGTGCATGCTGATTTGTGACAATTTATGGGTATCTGTGACAGTACATTGCTGGTTTGTGACAGTTTATGCGTATCTGTGACAGGTGCATGCTGATTTGTGACAATTTATGGGTATCTGTGACAGTACATTGCTGATTTGTGACAATTTATGGGTATCTGTGACAGTACATTGCTGGTTTGTGACAAGTGCTTGCATGTTTGTGGTAAGTGTAGTCATGACTGTGACAAGTGCTTGTATATTTGTGGTAAGCTTAGTCATGACTGTGACAAGTGCTTGCATGTTTGTGGTAAGCTTAGTCATGACTGTGACAAGTGCTTGTATGTTTGTGGTAAGTGTAGTAATGACTGTGACAAGTGCTTGCATGTTTGTGATAAATGTATGCAGATTTAAGAATCATGGCAAATAATCAGTTTTGTGCCCGGCATAAGATGAACACTAGAGACCTGTTTCTCTCTACCTCTCCCCTCTCCCTCCCTCTCTATCTCTTCCTCTGTTTTTATCTCTTTCCGTCTCCGTCTCCCCACTCCCTATCTCTATCTTCGTCTCTGTGTCTCTCATTCCATCTTTTTATCTCTCCGTCTTTCGCTCATATTCTCAGCATCCCTCTCTCTCTCTCTCTCTCTCTCTCTCTCTCTCTCTCTTTCACTTTTGACTCTTTCTGTTCTTCCCCTCCCCCTCTTTCTCTGTTTGCCGTTCACAAAAGGCAAAGGACAGGCATTTGTGGAAAACCCTTGCGGAAGCCCCATGTGCCCTGAGCACTTAAGGTTCAAAGAGAGAGAGAGAGAAAGAGAGAGAGAGAGAGAGAGATGTCTTACAGTTGTCAGGGTACACAGACGTTCACATGTCCCTATATCTTACAACTGTCAGCGTATGCAGTTTTTCATATGTCCCTATGTCTTACAACTGTCAAGGTACACAGACGTTCACATGTCCCCATGTCTTACAGCTGTCAGAGTACACAGACGTTCACATGTCACCATGTCTTACAGCTGTCAGAGTACACAGACATTCACATGTCCCCATGTCTTACAGCTGTCAGGGTACACAGACGTTCACATGTCCCTATGTCTTACAGCTGTCAGGGTACACAGACGTTCACATGTCCCTATGTCTTACAGCTATCAGAGTACACAGACGTTCACATGTCCCTATGTCTTACAGCTGTCAGGGTACACAGACGTTCACATGTCCCCATGTCTTACAGCTGTCAGGGTACACAGACGTTCACATGTCCCTATGTCTTACAGCTGTCAGGATACACAGACGTTCACATGTCCTATGTTTTATAATGGTTTAATAAACGTGATGGTCATGTGTACTTTTGTCTTGTAATTTTCTCATTATAATACTTTTCACATGCTCATAATTTTGCAGTGCTGCCCACATAAATCTTCTCTTAAGTAGTTCATGCAGTGTTCTTAAATTTCCTGTCTTATAGCTGTTTGACAATATTAATGTGTAGAATACCGTGTCCATATTCTGTCTGTTTAAAACTGGAAAATAAAGGCCTTTCATGATTGGCCATTATAAAAAAAAATAATAATAATGCAGACGGAAATTCCCGCTTTGTGACGGTGACATTTCTTAAATAAACTATTTTTAGCAATCTGGGTTTTTTTAAATATACATATATTCTATATATATATATAGACCGGAATGACACATGACGTTTTAGACTCCACATAAATTACCATTAATAACAAATTGTGATCCTACGTGACTAAATCGGATATATATATCATCAACATATTTTTTTCACTTTCCTTATTGAAATATGATTGAAATTTTGTGCCGAAAATATCGATTGTGAGATTTTGGGGTTTCATAAAAGTCTCTTGAAGGCATCAAGCGCAAAATGATGGGAAATGCGCAGTTGAAATCATACCAGGAATAAGGGGAAAAACAGGAATAGTTTTTATGAAACATAACAAAACAGGACGCTAACAAGTAAGAGAATGTCCCTAAACGCGAGAAAAGGAAGTTTTAGGGTGAAATATGAGGCAGTTTTACTTTATTTTTGAGAGACGTGAACAATAATCAGATGAAGTAGAAACTAGAGAGAATAGAGATGTGAACAATAATCAGATCAAAAATAGAAACTAGAAAGAATAGAGATGTGAGCAATAATCAGATCAAAAACAATAATCAGATCAAAAATAGAAACTAGAAAGAATAGAGATGTGTGCAATAATCAGATCAAATAGAAACTAGAAGAAATAGAGATGTGAGCAATAATCAGATCAAAAATAGAAACTAGAAGAAATAGATGTGAGGAATTATCAGATCAAAAATAGAAACTAGAAAGAATAGAGATGTGTGCAATAATCAGATCAAATAGAAACTAGAAGAAATAGAGATGTGAGCAATATTCAGATCAAAAATAGAAACTAGAAAGAATAGAGATGTGAGCAATAATCAGATCAAAAATAGAAACTAGAAAAGAATAGAGATGTGGTTTTGAAGAAAATGCAACGTAAACTGACAATGTTCTCAGAGAAGTTGCATAACAGCTTAAACCAATTAAATCCACATGTTAGGAGAGGACAGATGTTATAAAGCCTGAAAGTTACTGGAAAAGTCAAGAGGAAAAAAAAAACACAATGGATACCAGAAAATACTATCTGAACAAGTTGCCCAAAACTTAGCCCTCTCATAAAAATGAAGCATCAACGGGACATTGTGTCAGCACCCATATTTTTTTGTCAGCGCTCATATTTCTTTTTAGCGCCCATAATTTGTATTAGCGCCTATATTTTGTGTTGGCGCCCTTATTTTATGCTAGCGTCAATATTTTATGCTAGAGCCCATATTTTACATTAGCGCCCGTATTTTATGTTAATGCCCATATTTTGTAATAACGCCCACATTTTATGTTAGCGCCCATATTTTGTATTAGCGCCCATATCTTACGCTAGCGCCCATATTTTATATTAGCGTCCATATTTTGTGTTAGCGCCCATATTTTGTGTTAGCGTCCATATTTTGTGTTAGCGCCCATATTTTGTGTTAGCGCCCATATTTTATGTTAGCGCCCATATTTTGTGTTAGCGCTCTTATTCCCCCCCCCCCAAATCGTTGGAAACAAAAAAGAAAAAAACTGGTCAATACCACGCCCGCCAGGCTTTCTTTCCCCATGTTCAAGGGAAGCAGGGTACCCATTTCTATAACTGGGTTGATTGGGACACCTACTGTTTCTATAACTGGGTTGATTGGGACACCTACTGTTTTTATAACTGGGTTGATTGGAACACCTACTGTTTCTTTAACTGGGTTGATTGGGACACCTACAGCTTCTATAACTGGGTTGATTGGGACACTTACTATTACTGGGTTGATTGGAACACCTACTGTTTCTATAAATGGGTTGATTGGGACACCTACTGTTTCTATAACTGGGTTGATTGGGACACCTACTGTTTCTATAAATGGGTTGATTGGGACACCTGCCGGACTTGGAATCACTGGTCTCGCCTTGAGAGAAGACTATACTAACCGCTACGCCACTCATGTGCCCATGCTTCCCAAGTGGCAGAGGATAGGAAAGACAAAACATTTGATTAGAAATGCCAGGGCAGGGTAATAACAACAGTCATGATCAGTAGGAAGGGAACTAAAGCACGGATGTATGAAATTATAGTCTCTCTGACATCCAGTGCTAGTCCTGAATTCTCTGCTGTTGTTTTCATTGTACATCTTAACACATTGTCTGTACAAACACTAGCTCTTCAAATACTTTCTCTTCAAGCATTGACTCTTCAAATACTTTCTCTTCAAGCATTGAATCTTCAAATGCTTTCTCTTCAAGCATTGACTCTTCAAATACTTTTTCTTCAAGCATTGACTCTTCAAATACTTTCTTTTCAAGCATTGACTCTTCAAATACTTTCTTTTCAAGCATTGGCTCTTCAAATACTTTCTTTTCAAGCATTGACTCTTCAAATACTTTTTTTCAAGCATTGACTCTTCAAATACTTTTTTTTCAAGCATTGACTCTTCAAATACTTTTTTTCAAGCATTGACTCTTCGAATACTTTTTTTTTCAAGCATTGACTCTTCAAATACTTTTTTTCAAGCATTGACTCTTCAAATACTTTTTTTCAAGCATTGACTCTTCAAACATTCACACCTCCGAAACTGACACTTCAGACATTGATACTTTAAAAAATGGCTCTTCATACACTGATTCTTCAAACATTTGTATTTCAGGCATTAACACTTTTAAAAAATGGCTCTTTTAACTCTTTAAAAGTGGCTTTTAAATCCTGCTTACTTTACTGCGTGTTAAAAAAAAACGTAATATAATACAAATGTTTGACAGTCACAAAACGCCGACGTAAGTCTCACATTGTGATGTACCAGCACAAATGCAGAGGGTAGCTGAAGGATTTAACAATAAGGATTTATCTCAAAAGAAAAACCGCCTCGTTCCGCTTGAGCGATTTCAAATCCCTAACGCTAATATTAAAATCTGCCCCATTATTCACCACAATTTCCTTTTATTGATGAAGTCATCATTTGTTCGTTCTTGAGTTGGTAAATTTCGAAAGCTCTTACGGAAACACGATAATAACCGTTTGAGAAAGCTCTTGTAGATAACAGTGTAGAAAAACAGATGGTGCCCCTAATTAACATAGAAGACGCTACAGGATAACGTCACCAGAGACAATTATTTCTGCACTCTGAAATCTTCTTGTCTACATTATTTGATCTTCAAACATTGAAGAGTTTGGGAGAAAAAAAAAATGGTTGTACTTTAGTTTCCAGTTATTTCCCTTCCATTGTTTGAAAAGACTGCACTTGGAAAATATTCCCTAGAGACCACAGAATTATTTGTTGCACTTTGAATTACGCGTTAGCAAGTTATTATGTCTCATTATGTGTTCTGAGATGACATAACCTTAATAGCGAAGAAAGAAAAAGAACTGCAAGATTTGCTTGACGTGCTAGTAGAAGAAATTGCTAGACGTGCTAGTAGAAGAAATTGCTGGACGTGCTAGTAGAAGAAATTGCTAGACGTGCTAGTAGAAGAAATTGCTAGACGTGCTAGTAGAAGAAATTGCTAGACGTGCTAGTAGAAGAAATTGCTAGACGTGCTAGTAGAAGAAATTGCTAGACGTGCTAGTAGAAGAAATTGCTAGACGTGCTAGTAGAAGAAATTGCTAGACGTGCTAGTAGAAGAAATTGCTAGACGTGCTAGTAGAAGAAATTGCTGGACGTGCTAGTAGAAGAAAGTGCTGGACGTGCTAGTAGAAGAAAGTGCTGGACGTGCTAGTAGAAGAAATTGCTAGACGTGCTAGTAGAAGAAATTGCTAGACGTGCTAGTAGAAGAAAGTGCTGGACGTGCTAGTAGAAGAAATTGCTAGACGTGCTAGTAGAAGAAAGTGCTAGACGTGCTAGTAGAAGAAAGTGCTAGACGTGCTAGTAGAAGAAATTGCTAGACGTGCTAGTAGAAGAAATTGCTAGACGTGCTAGTAGAAGAAAGTGCTGGACGTGCTAGTAGAAGAAATTGCTGGACGTGCTAGTAGAAGAAATTGCTGGACGTGCTAGTAGAAGTAAGTGCTTGACGTGCTAGTAGAAGAAATTGCTAGACGTGCTAGTAGAAGAAATTGCTAGACGTGCTAGTAGAAGAAATTGCTAGACGTGCTAGTAGAAGAAAGTGCTGGTCGTGCTAGTAGAAGAAAGTGCAAACTGGGACCTTACCTTGAACAAGAAGAAAACAGAAGTTACGGTCGTCTCAAAGAAAAATGTGATTCCTGGATGTAAAACAACAGTAAAAGCCACGCTGTTGAAATGGGTAGATATCTGGGGACATTCATGAGCTCAGAAGAACGGTGTCTACCTGAGATAAAGAACATAATAGCGCAAGCTAGAATAACGGTTCAGAAAATAACAAATCAATTAGTCAGTCAGTCATTTGCATGTCCCTTGCGGAACTTTGCCTCCTTAACAGCTCTCCTTTAGGCCTCTCGGTTGCGAGCAAGATTCCCTGCTGCTGATGCATCCTTATGCAGACTATCAACGATGTCTTGCAGCCATCTTCGCCTTGGTCTTCCTTTTCTTTTTTCCACTATGTACCCTTCCAAGACGGTCTTCTCTAAATTCTCTTGAAATTTAATGAGTCCAAAATATTTATGTTTTCTCTGTTTAATCCTCTTTACTAGCCAACTTTCTACAATATTAAGTTCTTGTAGTATGGACATATTTATTCTTTTTCTGTCCATGATATTTGAAGAACCCTTCTGTAGCACTTACATTAAAAGGCATTAATGTGTTTCTCAGCTGTTTTATTAAGTGTCCAGTTCTCACGGGCATATGTTGCGGTGGGAATGATCTTAAAAATCGTATTTTTGCAGTTCTGTCTGTTTCTCTCCACAGCTTCTTTAGTTGTTTCATTTTTTGAAGAGCAATAGATGTCCTCCTTTTAATTTCTCTCATTGTATCTCCATTATTAGTTAGTAGTGATCCAAGATATTCAAAACTCCCCACTTCTTCTAATTTTTCCTCATTGATACATATATATTTCAGCTGCCTTATTTGTTTTGTCACTTGTTACCAGTTTGGTTTTCTTCGCATTAAGATAGAGGTTTTGCTTTTCACTATTCTTACGGACTGACATAAAGTTTTTCCATTCCTTTCTGTGTTGTTGACAGTAACACTGTGTCATCAGCATATCTAATCTCTGGTATTTCATAACATCCAATTTAAATGCCATCGTAATATTCTTTATCTAGAAATTCTAACATTCCTCATTATATTTTCAGTATACAAGTTAAATAAGTAAGGCGACAATATGCAGCCCTAACGGACCCCTTGTTTTATGTCAAACCAAGTTGTTGTTTAACCATTTATTCTTACTGCTGCTTGTTGGTCTAGATACAGCAGTGATAATAATTGATTAATTAATAAATCCCATTTTTTCATTATTTCCCAAAGTTTCTGGTTTTCGACACAATTAAATGCCTTTGAATACTCTATAAAAGATGAAAATAGATTCACATTAAATTCTCTGCATTTATTTATTATTAATATCATGTTGAAAATATGATCTCTTGATCCTCTTCCTGGTCTAAAACCAGCTTTGACCATATTTGACTTCTTCTTCTATTTTCGTACGAAGAAGATACTATTTTATAATGTATTATGTGTTACAAATCGTTGTCATTGGGAGTGAGGAAAAGAGTACTCCGGTGCTACATTGATCCAATTCTTTGTACGGACGTGAGGCGTGGTCAGTCACTGATGAAGTACAGCGCCATCTGGGGGCCACTGAAGTGTGGTTCCTTAGAAGAATGCTACGAATACCACGGACAGCAAAGAAATCAAACGAGGAGGTTCCGAGAGAGGCCGGAGAGACGAGACAAACAATGACAAGTCATAAAAAGGGAAATCCAAGAAGTTCTTTTCCTTACTGCTTCTGCTTCTTTTATTACGTCTTCTACGACTTCTTTTAACAGTTTTTATTATTTTTTTTTTTTTTAGTCATTTCTAATTCTAAATTTCTCCCTTTTTTGGCGCGAGTCAGATATTTTTTTCAAATTGAATGTAAACCAATGTTAGGTTCCTTTAACATGTTTAGTTAGTCTTTTTACTTGCCTTTGATGTTCATTTCTCACGTGTATCTTAGTTGTCTGAAGAAGAGAATGAATGAATGAATGAATGAGTAATCTTCATGTTTAAAGTGTAAAGAATTGGGCACGCAGGCCCGTCTTACATTCTGCCCTTCATCACTCCAGCTTTCATTGTTCCCACACACTCGATTTTATACAGGTATACTAATTACATTAGGGAAAAAACATATCAAAAGAGTGTTAGATTAAACTATTACATTCAAAGTAAAAGAGAAGAAGTAATTAATCTAATAAAATAGCTCTAACACAGCATACACGCACATACACAACCATATACATAAACAAAAATATATTTCCAGTACAGATCTTCTAACATATATTTTTTAACAAACATTAAAATAATTTCTAACAATATCTAGCAAGTTATTAAGAAGAAGTGGAAGTAGAGGAAATGCAAGTGGAAGAAGTGGAAGTAGAAGAAGTGGAATTAAAGGAAGTGGAATTAGAAGAAGTGGAAGTAGAAGAAGTAGTAATAGAAGAAGTGGAAGTTGAAGAAGTGGAAGTTGAAGAAGTAGCAATAGAAGAAGCGGAAGTAGAAGAAGTGGAAGTAGAAGGCGTAACAATAGAAGAAGTGGAAGTAGAAGAAGTAGAAACAGTAGAAGTAGAAGAAGTAGAAAGAGTAGAAGTGGAAGTAGAAGAAGTAGCAATTGAAGAATTGGAAGTAGAAGAAGTAGCAATAGAAGAAGTGGAAGTAGAAGAAGTAGCAATAGCAGTAGTCTTTGAAAGTAAACACTGATGTAACTTATTTTACTTTTCTCCTTTCTCTCTCAGGGCACACGTGGGATGCCTCTAGCGCCGTACGCCACCGGCGGAATGTATTGATGGTTAAGATTGTAAAACCTGTCAGAGAACAATGAGGAAACAATTTTTGTATCTTTTTTTCTTATATTTCTTTGTCATAGTTCATCTGCTCAACCATACAATCAAGATAGTGGGTTGCCACTAAGAATCCAATCGTCAGCAAGAATCCTATTTTTTGTGCCATGTCTTTTTCCCCTCTGGAATCAGGTTTCAGTTTCTAAGTCTCCGGAGAGCAGATGCTAGCAAAGAAGTGTTCTGGTGCCTGAATATTGTTATCATATTTAAGATATGTCAAACTTATATCTGCATTATTTTTGAGGGCCATAAATTTTATAGCGACTGCTCTTTTTGGCCAGGTAAACGGCAAAAATTGAAAGCAATAAACACAAGTTTCTCAGCCACGATATCTACCAGTTTCATTAAGGAATGTCTATTGATGTTGGCAAAAGAAAAATGGATATCAAAATACGAAATATTTTATTTTATCAAATTTTTAAAAACACATAACTGACAAAATATTATTTACGCTGCTGAAATGTGGCCTGTTCAGGATATCAACATATTAAATGAATCCAATGTCAGGTTTTAAATTTCGCATGACTTAACACGTGACCTAGATTTCAGCAATTCCTGATTCTTAAGATCCAGTAATAAATGCTAAATTTTTAGAAAGATGAGCGATTTTTGTAAGTGTTGCATCCTTTATGTGATTTTATTACAGTTTCGCCATCTTTCACGGTCCTCAGTCGTCCATTTATGTCTCTACCTGATCTTCTTGTGCCTTCGTGCTGAAGTTGCTGGCGTGCTCGTCTCTCGTGACAGTTTCGACGGTCTTAACTTCTCAGGAGCGCCTCGTTCACACCAGTTTTAAAACATGGCTTCTCCTGGAGCTGGAAATGGAGAGGCGACAGGATGTCATCCTGACCACATTATTCTCTGAGATACTGGCAGTTCAGGGAAACTATAAGTTGTAATAATATATTCACTAAATTTCCCAGTAACACGGAACACGTCGAGGAAACTATAGGTAGAAACACTATATCCCCTTTGTCTTAGTGGCATGGAACAAGTCAAAGAAACTATAGGTAGAAACACTATATCGCATATATACCTCAGGTTTGTGTAACATGGCATATTTAATTACTTGATTTCATGCACGAAAACGGTTTTTTCCCCTTTATTTTTTTCTGTATTTATGTTTGACTAAAGCTGTATTCAAAAGCACGGATTGCGTTACTGGTTTTGTGAACTTGCAATAAATTGTGAAAACGTGATTTATGAATTTTCACCAGAGGCTTACCGTTGTTCATTGTTGCCAGTATTTACCTTTGTTCCTTTTTGCCAGTATTTACCGTTGTTCATTGTTGCCAGTATTTACCGTTGTTCCTTGTTGCCAGTATTTACAGTTTGTTCCTTGTTGCTAATATTTACCGTTGTTCCTTTTTGCCAGTATTTACCTTTGTTCCTTGTTGCCAGTATTTACCGTTGTTCCTTGTTGCCAGTATTTACCGTTGTTCCTTGTTGCCAGTATTTACCGTTGTTCATTGTTGCCAGTATTTACCGTTGTTCATTGTTGCCAGTATTTACCTTTGTTCCTTGTTGCCAGTACTTACCGTTGTTCCTTGTTGCCAGTATTTACAGTTTGTTCCTTGTTGCTAATATTTACCGTTGTTCCTTGTTGCCAGTATTTACCGTTGTTCCTTTTTGCCAGTATTTACCGTTGTTCCTTTTTGCCAGTATTTACCGTTGTTCCTTTTTGCCAGTATTTACCGTTGTTCCTTGTTGCCAGTATTTATTAGCTGATCATGAACGGCCGCTTCATATGAAGGTCTTGCTGCCAGACGATGCATCGTGGCATGATTTTCGTTTTAGAAGACGATTTTGGAGCAGGTAAACGCTGGCTGTTTACGTATCGTCTTCACCTGAGCAGTTGCTATGGAGTTTGTGCTTTGATCATACTCTTCTCCTCTGAACCACATCAAGCAGTTCCAGATAAAGAATGAGATTCGTTAAGTCTGAAGTTCTGGTGTAGTTGCAGGGATTTCTAGAAGGAGTGTAGTCTAAAGTATCCTCATTATTTGCTCCAAAAACCCCTGGTTGTGGACTCCTGTCCAGGTCAGTTGCGGACTTAAGTTTTCCGTAATACAACTTATCACATAAGACTTACCGTTACAGAACTGATTTACCCGTAACAAGCGGCAACTGTAAATAGCAGTAATATAACAAGGTTGACAGGATAAGATTACTATAACAAGTGGCAACTGTAAATAGCAGTAATGTAACAAGGTTGACAGGATAAGATTACCATAACAAGTGGCAACTGTAAATAGCAGTAATGTGACAAAGTTGACAGGATAAGATTACCATAACAAGTGGCAACTGTAAATAGCAGTAATGTGACAAAGTTGACAGGATAAGATTACCATAACAAGTGGCAACTGTAAATAGCAATAATGTAACAAAATTGACAGGATAAGATTACCATAACAAGTGGCAACTGTAAGTAGCAGTAATGTAACAAAGTCGACAGGATAAGATTACCATAACAAGTGGCAACTGTAAGTAGCAGTAATGTAACAAGGTTGACAGGATAAGATTACCATAACAAGTGGCAACTGTAAATAGCAGTAATGTAACAAGGTTGACAGGATAAGATTACCATAACAAGTGGCAACTGTAAATAGCAGTAATGTGACAAAGTTGACAGGATAAGATTACCATAACAAGTGGCAACTGTAAATAGCAATAATGTAACAAAGTTGACAGGATAAGATTACCATAACAAGTGGCAACTGTAAGTAGCAGTAATGTAACAAAGTCGACAGGATAAGATTACCATAACAAGTGGCAACTGTAAATAGCAGTAATGTAACAAGGTTGACAGGATAAGATTACCATAACAAGTGGCAACTGTAAATAGCAGTAATGTGACAAAGTTGACAGGATAAAATTACCATAACAAGTGGCAACTGTAAATAGCAGTAATGTGACAAAGTTGACAGGATAAGATTACCATAACAAGTGGCAACTGTAAATAGCAGTAATATAACAGAGTTGGCGGGATAAGATTACCATAACAAGTGGCAACTGTAAATAGCAATAATGTAACAAAGTTGACAGGATAAGATTACCATAACAAGTGGCACCTGTAAATAGCAGTAATATAACAGAGTTGACGAGATAAGATTTAGAGTTGTAAAAAAGTTTAAATATATAGAATTCTAAAACGTTGATCGCTGCAACCATCATTGCTAATTCAAAGTGCAGGAAAGAGTTTTTATAAGCATAATTCTGAGACTTCAGAATATATAAATAGAATAAATAAAGAACACAGATAGAATAAATATCAATTAAATAGAGAATAAGTAGAAAATAAACACAGAATAGGTCTTAAACTAATGAAAAGTTCATATATAAACAAAGGTTAAGGAACATAAGAACTCCGATGTTTATTTTATGATAATGAAAATGTTTTCTACAATAGAACTCGCTACACCACTGATTGGCTACAATAAATACGTTACATTATTGTTTAGCTACAGTTTAATACGTGCTAGCTTGAAATCTCTCTAAAAGTGGAAACATATTCATATCTTCTTGTGTAGAGAAATGTCACTGAACATTCTTTTTTTTTGACATGATGTAGGGAAATAGGAAACCAGCTCTGGCATCTGGCTGATATTTTCAGCCACTCACTTACCTGAAGCAAAACAGTCATGCAAGGTCTATAACTTTTGTATTAACAGTGTGGTACATTTTGTTTTGAAAGCAAATTCTAAATTAACTCTTAACCTCCCAAGCAGCATTCGTGAGTCACACACACAGTTTTTTGGTTTGTTTTTTTTCCGAAGATACCAGATGTTATATTCCTCCAGCAATCACGTGACTACGTGCGGTTAAAGGAATGTTCTGGCCAAAATATCATAAGTAATGACACAATCTTAAGAGAGACAGACGTGACATCGCTGTCTGTCTCTCTTAAGATTGTGTCATTACTTATGGTGATTGAAAGGAGAAGGTGGTAGTGGACAGGCCACATTATGAGAATGACGCAGGAATCCTTGCCACGATCAGCTTCGATGTAGGCTCCACATCGTAAAAAGAGACATGGAACGGCTCAAAAGAGACATCGATTCACGCAGTAGAGAGGATGCTGATGAACAAAGGACCGACATGGGGGAGACATCCAAGAAGATGGCGAAGGTCCGACATGTGGGAGACAGCCAAGAAGATAGCGAAGGTCTGACATGGGAGAAACAGCCAAGACAACAGCGAAGGTCTGATATTTGGCTACAGCCAAGAAGACGGCGAAGGTCCGAGATGGAGGAGATATACAAGAACACAGCGAAGGTCCGACATGGGGAAGACATCCAAGAAGATAGCGAAGGTCCGACATGGGGAAGACAGTCAAGAAGATAGCGAATGTCGGCTATGGGAGAGACAGCCAAGAAGATAGCGAAGGACCTACATGTGGGAGACAACCAAGAAGATAGCGAAGGACCGACATGGGAGAGACAACCAAGAAGATGGCGAAAGTCCGACATGGGGGAGACAGTCAAGAAGACTGCGAAGGACCGACATGGGAGAGACAACCAAGAAGATGGCGAAGGACCGACATGTGGGAGACAGCCAAGAAGATGGCGAAGGACCGACATGGAAGAGACAGCCAAGAAGATGGCGAAGGACCGACATGGGAGACAGCCAAGAAGATGGCGAAGGACCGACATGGGAGACAGCCAAGAAGATGGCGAAGGACCGACATGGAAGAGACAGCCAAGAAGATGGCGAAGGACCGACATGGGAGAGACAGCCAAAAAGGTGGCGAAGGTCCGAAAAAACTAGAAATCTCTTGCTACCAGCAGCCCCGTATGTCTTGAACACAGAAATGACAAGAGACAAAGAGAGAGAGAGAGAGAGTGTGTGTGTGTGTGCGTGTGAGTGAGAGAGAGAATGTGTGCGAGAGAGAGAATGTGTGAGAGAGAGAGAGAAAATGTGTGTGAGAGAGAGAATATAGGTGTATGTGAGTGAGTGAGTGAGTGAGTGAGAGAGAGAGAGAGAGCGAGAGAGAATATTTCTACATGGAATGCCTATGTTTTAGTTTTGACAGCAGAATAAAATTGCTAACTACCTACTGCGAAACACACCGATATCGCTACTAATTTTTTATTTTTATTTATTTTTCTTTTATCATTTAAATGACCCGTGATAAGTTATAAGTTTAACAAATTCTAGCATAACTTATCACTAAACTATCATGAAGAAACTTAACATGACCTAAACACAAACAAACATGACCTTTTTTTTTGCATGTATAAACCAGTGGGAGAGATTAGATATGCTGATGACACAGTATTCTTGTCCACTAGACAACAAGGAATGGAAAAACCAATTATGTCAGTCCGTACAAACAGTGAAGAGCAAAACCTCTATCTTAATACAAACAAATCTAAACTGGTAACAACTGATAAAACAAACAAGGCAGTTGAAATATATATCAATGAGGAGAAAATGGAAGAAGTGGAGAGTTTTCAATACCTTGGATCATTATTAACCAATAATGGAGATACAATGAGGGAAATTAGAAGAATGACATCTATCACTCTTCAAAAAGTAAAGCAAACTAAAGAATCTGTGGAGAGGAACAGACACAACTACAAAAGTAAGATTTTTAAGGGAATGCATCTTTCCCATCGCAACATATACCTGTAAGACCTGGACACTTAACAAAACAGCTGAGAAATACATACTGCCTTTGAATGTAAATGCTACAGAAGAGTTATTCAAATATCATGGACACAGAAAAGAACAAATGTATCCATACTACAAGCACTTAATATTGAATGAAGGCTGGCTAGTAAAGAGGATTAAACAAAGAAAACTTAAATATTATGGACACATTAAACGTCATGATAATTTAGAGAAGGCCGTTTTCTAAGGATACATAATGGGAAAAAGAAAGAGGAATACCAAAGCGAAGATGGCTGCAAGACATCGTTGATGATCTGCAAATGGACGCATCAGCAGCGGGGTATCTAGCTTCCAACAGAGAGGCCTACAGGAGAGCAGTTATGGAGGCAAACTTCCACAAGGGGCTTGCAAATGACAAAACCAGTGGGATTTGTTTTCTGCTACTTGCCCCCCCCCCCCAAAAAAAAAAGGCCCTAGGGGTCGACCGAACTTCTAAAAATGTGTACCTGAGAAACCTGGGAAGGTAAATGGGGCCAGGTGTGATAATAACCACATCAGACTTTCATGTGCCGGAGGTCCTGGGAATACGGGTCTGACACCGTATCCCAAACATGGCATAGAAACCGGAATGTTATCTTTACCTTTATAGTGTTCACTCTAAAGTTTTTGGAAACCTCTACAATTATGAGTGCCCCTTACTTTCCACGAAGTACTTTCCAAAATACTGGTTTTCTCAATACAACCTTTGGCACTTATAATGCAAATATAATGCAACATTAAACACACTTTACAAACATCAGCACAAAGTAAATAAATGTTCATGTGAACTTTTTTTCTGATCTTATTTACTGAAATATTTAATCTTTACAAAATGCTTGGACGCTGAACTAAAGTCAGAGCTGATTCTCCTTCATACAAACTGAGCAACATCAGATTAGTAGCCTGATTATCTCCCAACCGATTTCCTTCGCTGCTTTTTACTAGGTTTTTGATAATATAAACCGATTACAGTAACCGACGACATGTAAAAGTTTCAATTCTTTTTTTTAATCGGTAATTTACTACTTCCGGCGTGACGTGCAAGATGGCGGTCGTTTTTAAAACGCTCTCGCCGGCATGCAGAAATCAGCGGAATTCCGCTTGATCTGTTACATATCATGTACCGGGAGTTGGGCATAAGGCTAACAACCTTATCCTGGGACCTATCTAGAGGCAACTCCAGATGGGAAAAAAAGATATCGTTATGGAAACTCGCAGAGAAACCAACCGAGCATCAGGGATGCCATTACCGAAGAGCTCATTCGTCGGCCCCAAACATGTGACAAGGGTTGGATTCTGGAATGTGAGAACGATGGCAGCACCAACAAAAACTACCCAGGTCATCAAAGAAATGGAGAGATACCATCTAGACATACTAGGCATCAGCGAAATGCGATGGCCAGAAGCAGGTAAAAGATCGGCGGAAAACGGTAAGTTAATTATACATTCAGGCAGAAACGACAATAAATTCCGAGACGGAGTGGGCATTATTATGTCAAATGTAGCTGCAAAGAGCCTTGTAGAATGGGAACCAGTGAACAGTCGTATAATAAGAGCACGATACAACCTACGACACGGAAGAATGACAATAGTACAGTGTTATGCACCCACGAATGATGCAGATGATGATGTGAAAGACGACTTCTATCACCAACTACAACAAATCATCAACAAAGTCCCTAAACACGACATCCTAATTGCTGTGGGGGACTTCAATGCTAAGGTAGGGAAGGATAATACCGACGTTGAAAAAGTGATGGGGAAAGAAGGAATTGACATGGTTAATCAGAATGGAGAAAGATTAATTGAAGTATGTCTAACAGAGGGCATGGTCATTGGAGGCACAATATTCCCACACAAAGAGATACATAAAACAACATGGATATCTCCAGATGATAGAACTAGAAACCAGATAGACCATTTGTGTATTAGAAAGCAATACAGAACATCTCTCATGGATGTAAGGGCTTATAGGGGTGCAGATGTCAACAGTGACCACAACCTGTGCATAGGGAAAATAAAACTAAAATTGAAAAGTCAACACAAGAAATCAGTACACAGAAAGATAAACATCCACAGCCTACAAGAAGAAAATACTAACATTAATTTCAATCAGAAACTTGCCAATCATTCCAAAACACCCAGTGAAGTTGAGGAGATAGGTATAGATGAGTTATGGAATTCTTACAGCACAGCCATAATCACAGCAGCAAAAGTAAGCGCTGGATTGGAAAAACCAAATAGAAAAGCATGGATATCAGATAAAACATGGAAGTATATACATGAAAGACGAGCAGTCAAATTAAACATGTTGAATGCAAAAGCAGATCATGAAAGAGATTCGGCAAAAGCAAAATACAAAGACATAGACAAGAAAGTAAAAAGTTCAGCTAGAAGGGATAAAAGAGAATACATAGACAATATGGCGAAAGAGGCAGAAAAAGCAGCAAAAACAGGAGACAGCAAAACTTTATATAACATACAAAAGAGGCTAACAGGTACTATTACATCTAAAGAAAGACCAATCCTTAGCAAAACTGGAACACTATTAACATCAAATAAAGACCAAAAGCAAAGATGGGCTGAACACTTCCAAGAAATACTCAATCGACCACACCCAAAAGAATTGTTAAACCTTGAAACTGACTTACCAGCCCCACAACTAAATGTCAATCTAGATGAAATTAAATTGCATGAAATTGAAACAGCAGTGAATTTAATGGCTAACAACAAAGCTGCAGGTGAGGATGAAATAACAGCCGAGATGCTAAAAGCTATCAATAGTGACAACATGAGACAACTACAGAGAATGTTTAACAAGATTTGGAAAGAAAAAAGGTCCCTTCTAATTGGAAGAAGGGAATCATTGTTAAAATACCAAAAAAGGGCAACCTTAGTGACTGTAACAACTGGAGAGGAGTAACCTTAATATCAGTTGTGTCAAAAGTATTTTGCAAGGTCATTTTGAATAGACTCAAAGATATAGTGGATACTGCAATGAGAGAAGAACAAGCAGGATTTCGAAAAGGGAGAAGCTGTCTCGACCAGATCTTTACTCTCAGAATAATACTTGAAGAACATATTGAAAAGCAGAAACCATTAATACTGAATTTCATAGATTTTAAGAAGGCATTTGATAGCATACACAGAGATTCATTATGGAGAATTTTATGTCTATATGGAATACCATCTAAAATTGTCAACATCATTAAGGACTTATACAATGGATATGGTTGTGCAGTCAAGACAGAAGAAGGGATGAGTGAATGGTTCCAGATTGAAACAGGCGTGAAACAAGGATGTATACTGTCTCCTTTACTTTTTGGGATTACAATAGACTTCATAATGAAAAAATGCTGCACAGGTAACAGAGGTATTGACTGGGTACATGGGACCCAACTAGAAGATCTTGATTTTGCTGATGACATAACTCTTATCAGTAATAATGTGAATTCCATGCAAGAAAAAACAGATAGCCTATCTTCACTGGCTAGCAAAATAGGACTTGAAATTAACAAGGACAAAACAAAAATAATGAAAATTCCTCTCAATCAAAATGGAAAAATACACATAGAAGGGACAGATATTGAAGAAGTCAATCAATTTGCATACCTTGGCAGCTACATAGACCAGGATGGTGACACTAGAAAGGAAGTTAGGATCAGAATTGCAAAAGCAGCATCAATCTTCAAGAATCTTGAGAACATATGGAATTCAAAAGTTATAAGCACAAAAACCAAGTTAAGACTATTCAATTCAAATGTAATATCCACCCTCATTTATGCATGCGAAAGCTGGAAAACAACTAAAGAAATAGAAAAGAAATTAGACTCTTTTGAAAACAAATGCCTAAGGAAAATACTCGGCATCAAGTGGAATGAATTCAAGAACAATGCAGAGATAAGACAGATGACTGAACAACAACCAGTCTCACGGGTGATCAGGAAAAGGAGATGGACATATGTTGGTCACTTGATGAGAAGAAATGATCAGAGAATCCCAAAACAAGCTATCAAGTGGAACACAACAGGCCGAAGAAAAAGGGGCAGACCGCGTGAAACTCTGAAGAGGACATTATTAAGAGAGGCCAAGTTAACAGGCATAAAATCCTTTGTTGAGGTTGAAAGACTCGCAGAAGACAGGAAAAATTGGCGAACTACTCTGCGAGCCCTATGTGACGTCTAACGGCACGGGAAGGATATAAGATATAAGATAAGAATTTACTGATAAGTGCTGGTCATGGTTTAAACCATACTTTAATGACCTGGGACGTATAACCATATGTACTATATGCTAAGATTGTTTTCTTTTGGTCATTATATTCCAACTAGATCTTTTCTGGCGATGTAAAGTTAAATATTTTCTCTGCCAGTTAAATGATAATATTACAGTCACTACATATTAAGTACATATTAAATAACATCTTATTAGCAGAAATGCAGATGAAACCACTGACAACAATTATTGAGGAAAGACGCTGGCGATGGTTGGGACATGTGCTCCGAATGACTGACAACTCACTACCAAAAATAGCACTAAGATGGACACCACAGGGGAACAGAAGTAAGGGTAGACCAAAAGAGACATGAAGAAGAACAACAGAAAGGATGTTGAGCAATAGAGGGCTCACCTGGGCAAGAGCAGAAAAGAAAGGCGAAGGACAGACATTTGTGGAAAACCCTTGTGGAAGCCCCATGTGCCCTGGGCACTTAAGGTTCAGAGAGAGAGAGAGAGAGAGACATATTAAGTACTACTACATAGTTGTCTACTATCTGGAAGTTAAATACACTCAGTAAAACCACAAAACTTAAAATTTCCAACTCCCGTGTGATTCCAGTTTTAACATACGGTTGTGAGAGTTGGAAATCTACCAGTCTACTCAATCAAAGACTTGATGCATTTGAGAACAAATGTCTCCGTAGGCTACTGAACATCAGATGGTCCGATTTTAAATCGAACGAGTCAGTAAGACAGGAATCGAAGCAACTCTACGTATCAAGATACATCAAAAGACATCGATAGGCCTATCTCGGCCACGTTCTCAGAATGGACGAATCCAGACTCCCTCGCCAAATCCTCACATGGTCAGCGAAAGGCAAAAGAAAGCAAGGCAGGCTAAGGTAGACCCTACGTAGAACCATCACTAGAGAGAGTACAACTTTGGGATTCAAGTCCATCCAAGACCTACAGCTGGCGGCGGCGAGTCGTCAGATATGGAAAGATATGATTTCCGCCCTATGAGACAATGTTGGCCCTAAAGGAATGTCAATCAATCAATCACATGTTGAATGATAATATTACGGTCACTGCAAGTTAAGTGATAATATTACAGCCCTTGCCTGAACGCCATATTTACTTCTGCTGCCTCTTAGCGGCAAACCATAGGAGCTATGCTCGCGGGCTTTGAAGAGTTTCTCTCTCTCTCTCCCCCTCTCTCTCTCCCTCTCTCTCTCCTTCTCTCTCTCCCCCTCTCTCTCCCCCATCTCTCCCCCATCTCTCCCCCTCTCTCTCCCCTCTCCTCTCTCTCCCCCTCTCTCTCCCCCTCTCTCTCCCCCTCTCTCTCTCTCCCTCTCTCTCCCCCATCTCTCTCCCTCTCTCTCTCCCCCTCTCACTCCCCCCTCTCTCCCTCTCTCTCTCCCCTCTCTCTCTCCCTCTCTCTCCCCCCTCTATCTCTCCCTCTCTCTCCCTCTCTCTCTCCTCCTCTCTCTCTCCCTCTCTCTCCCCCTCTCTCTCCCTCTCTCTCTCCTCCTCTCTCTCCCTCTCTCTCTCCCCCTCTCTCTCCTTCTCTCTCTCTCTCTCTCTCTCTCTCTCTCTTTCTGTCTTGGCGTAAGAATAATCATGATCCATTACATAGTTTGTTTTTTATTTTTTGTTACAAATTTTTGAAATGTTTCACGGACGCATGAATCACCCTATATAGTTATGTTTTATTAACTTGCATTAATAATTACACTTTTTAAATGAAGGTTATAATATGTTGCAGGCATTTTAAATTTGCATACTTGGAAACAGCAATGCCTTGTAATCTACGAGAACGTTCTTGACTTGTTGTTTGTAGAGTCTACATGTTATTCAGCCAGGCCAAGTATGGCTTGCTATCGCATGGCAGTAAACAATGCTGCCTGTGGCTATCAAATCAACTGCTTCTTGGGTGACTTGTGAAAATCATAGCCCAGTGATGGTATATCCTTACTGGATAATTGTACGTAGAACCCTTAAAGTAGTTGACTGTAAGGATCTTTCATGCCCATATATTCTGGGAGCTTCGGAAGTCTTTGCAAGATTTCCACGAATAGGCGGTCATCATTCAAAAGACGATGATTGGCTGAGACGAGGTGACGACATGGGATAATAATTTTCTTCTTTCCACTGCTATAGGAAAGATAGGGAAAATTGGTAGCTGCTTACGTAGTTAAAATAACCATAGCTGTAGTTTGTCAAGATAACGGACTCAAAGTTATGCATAGATAAAAATTTGTAAGTAAAAAAAAAAAAACAAGTTGACGAAATATATCAACTCTCAAGAACGACCAAGTCATAATCTTTTGAGAACAGTGCATTGCGTGCAGAGACACCATTTGTGCCAGAAGATGAGAATCGTATGAACAGACCTATGGTCCTGCAGAAAGATGAGAATTGGATTACCAGACCTATGCTCCTGCGGAAAGATGAGAATTGGATCAACAGACCTATGTTCCTGTGGAAGGATGAGAATTAGATCAACATACCTATGCTCCTGTGGAAAGATGAGAATTGGATCAACAGACCTATGGTCCTGCGGAAAGATGAGAGTTGGATCAGCATACCTATGTTCCTGTGGAAAGATGAGAATTGGATCAACAGACCTATGGACCTGCGGAAAGATGAGAATTGGATCAGCAGACTTATGCTCCTGTGGCAAAGAGCAATAGACACCACACCACATCCAACAGACTAACCAGCTACACAGCCCATTCAGGCAAAGGACTTGATTCAAACCCTTTTATAGGAGAAGCTCTACGGTAACGCTGAAAAACCAGAGACGAACTTCTGCATCTGGGAGAGAGATTGGCCTTGTGTTTGAAAGAACGACGACTATGAAGAAACATTACAACTCTGGACAAATCTATAGCTGCTGTTACCTCCCCCTTATTTTATCCTACAGTGTAATAAAAATGATGATACTACTCATGTACGAGGGGTGATTGATAAGTTCTCGGCATAAGGTACAAAGGATTATTTGTGGATAACTTTTTTGGTTTATTTCTAAACATAGTCCCTTTGCAAGTTTATGCACTTAGTCCAGCGATCCTGGAGCATACAGATCCCTTCTTTGTAAAAGTCAGCATCTTGTACCAGTAGAAAGTGGTCTACAGCATGAATGACAACATCATCTGAAGCAAATTTGTAACCACTGAGCTCATTTTTGAGTTTGGTAAACAGGTAATAGTCCGAATCTGGGGAATTAGGAGGATGTTCAAGAAGCTGGAAGCCACATTCATGAATGGCAGCCATTGCCACCGCCGACTTGATTGATTGATTGATCTTAATTTCAAAAGGTTAAGAATTGGGCACGCAGGCCCGTCTGACATTCTGCCCTTTATCATACATCTTTTACTCTATTCCAGACATTCTACAAATATGCTGTTCATATAACAAACATAACTAACATTGAAGCTGAGAGACATAAAATAAAATATAACATTTATGTTTCGCTCTTAAACATTCACTCAGTACAGAAGTAACTACATACATTATAAATGACTATCTACTAAACAAAATTTTCGGGACTATTCAGAAAACAATTAATTGTATTCGGTGTCTGTAAGAGCAGTTTAAGATAACTTTTAAGTTTTACAATTCATGGAGGCATGTAGTCGACATCAAATAGATATTGGGAAAGCTTGTAGTTGTAGGAAGGAGTATAATTTATATTTTTTATATAGGATAGGAGGGTATTCCAAAGATGAGCAGCAGAATAACTAAAGCTTTTCTTGTAAAGATCAAGTCTAGGTTTTGGAAGACATATGTTGTTCAAGCGTTGGCTGCACTTTGGGCTAAATTTAAACAGGTTCCATAGATAAGGCAGGGCATGCCGTGAAAGAATTTGATGTACTAACTTAGCTTTGTTGAAGAGGAACCTGTTCTTAAGAGGTAGTATTTTGATACGTTTGTGATGATTAGTTGTTTGTGCTTGATCTTTGTCACTAATAAGCTTTACTGCTAGCTTTTGGAGTGAGCAAAGCCTTTTTGTATTTGACACTGAGCAACCATCCCAAACTGTTGAGCAATAGTCTAAATGTGTTTGTATATGAGATATGTAGTTTGTCTTTCTAGTGTCTTGATCGATGAAGTGCTTAAATTTAGCTAATTGGTATACTTTTTGAGCGATGAGTTTTGTTAGACATTGCACATGAGAGTTCCAGGTCAGATGTTGGTCAATAATAAGACCTAGTGTTTTGTGCTCGCTAACGTTTTCTATCTGTGACGTTTCTGTACAGAGCCGAAGTGTTGTTTTTGTTGCGTTTTGTAGTTTCTGTCTTGTTGTTATGAGCATTTATTTTATTTTATCGTTGTTTATAATCATGCCGTTATTTTGCTCCATCTAATTAAACTGTATAACTCGACCTGAAGAGTTGATTCTAGATTAATACAATTGTAGTCACTGGTGTAGACTGTGCAATCATCGGCAAAAAGGTCACAAGAAGAGTGTTTAAGATGAAGTGGAAGATCATTGATATAGATAGCAAAGAGCAACGGGCCTAGAATAGAACCTTACGGAACACCAGTGTCAACTGTAGCATAATTTGATAGAGAATTGTTGAAGAATACTACCTGTTGTCTGTCTGAAAGAAACAATGCAATTAATTTTATTAGGTCAGGGTGCAGTCTACAAGTCTTTATTTTTCTTACAAGAATATCGTGGTCATTCATATCAAATGCCTTTTTAAAGTCGACAAGGATGGCACTACATAGTCTGTCGTCATTTATGTTTACTAACCAGTTTTCTGTCATTTTGTTAAGAGCTGTATGGCAGGAATGATTGGGTCTAAAACCTGACTGACTGTCTATGAGTAAATTGTTCTCTTGCATGTGTTGTAGAGTTATTTTGTGTATGTGTTTTTCGAGTGGTTTTGATAATGACGATAATATGGATATTGGTCTATAGTTGGTAAGATTGTTGGATGAGCCAGATTTAAAGCGAGGATACACCTTAGCAGTTTTAAAAGCCTTAGGGAAATAACATTTTGCAATGCAATGGTTGTAAATATATGTTAGTGTATGTTTTTGTGTGAACTGGAGCACTGTCTTGATGAAAGATGCCTTCTCTCGTCAATTTCCCTCGACGGTTTTCCTTCAAACTGACCTGCAGTTGCTTCACAAGATTAGCGTAATAGGCCTCAGTGACGTTCTGCCCTTTTGAAGATAGTCTACCAATAGCACACCTTTTGAATCCCACAAGATGGAAGCCATTACTTTGCCTGCAGACAGAACCACCTTTGTTTTCTTTGGAGGTGGGGATCCATGATGTTCCCACTGCTTTGACTGTTCTTTGGTTTCTGGTTGAAAATGATTAACTCAAGTCTTATCCGTAGTCACAAATTGCTGAAGAAACGTTTCAGGATCTGCAGAAAAATGGCCAAGATTGTCTCTTGACATGTTGAGACGCTGTCGTTTGTGATCAGCTCCAAGAATTTTCGGGACCCATCGAGCAGAGACCCTTTGTCATTGAAGACCATTGTGAATAATGGCATGAAGACGTTCCTGGGAAATGCCCAACTCAGTAGCAATGTACCGCTCAGTTAGTCGTCGATCCTCCATTGTCATGTCATGGATACTGCCGGTGGTTTCATCGGTGGTTACCGTTCTTGATCTTCCTGGACAGGGATCATCTTCCAGACTCTTCCTTCCATGTTTGAACTGAGCTGTCCATTTCTTCACTGTGCTGTAAGAAGGAGTACTCTCTCTTAGTCTCCACCATATCCTCGTAGATCTCCTTCGATGATAAGCCCATGATACAGAGGTGGTGAATGACTGCTCGATGAGAAATTGTATCAGTTTTCTCAATTTCTGCCACCCCTTACCATTTCAGTAGCCTCTAAAAAAATTCATCATCACCATCATCAGGTGCCGTGCCGACTGGCGTTGGCTATTATGCTTCTCCAGAGTACACGATCCTTCATGCAGGGCAACAGCTCAGTTGGTGATCTCCTCTCACACCATCCCGTCAGACTGTCCAGTATCATTTCTCTTGGTCTTCCTCTTGATCTTCTTCCTTCTATTTTTCCTGTTGTTATAATATTTTCAATGCCCCCTCTTCTCATTGCATGTCCTATGAACGTACATTGTCTCTCTTATTTTTTTTACAAGAATTTTTGTCTCTCCAGCTCTTCTCATACATTCTTCATTAGTTATTTTTGCTGTCCAGGGGATTCGCAACATTCTTCTAACAAACCACATTTCTGCTGCTTCCAATGATTTTTATGCAGACCTGCCTATTGTCCATGATTCACTTCCATATAACAAGATAGGTTCAATATAGCATTTTAGGACTCGTTTTCTAACATTCATTGATAAGGATGTGTTGGTTAATATGTTTCTCATTCTCTGAAATGCAGTCTTTGCTTGGCCTATTCTGTTCCTAATTTCTGTTCTGTATTTCCCATCTGACGTTATTACTGCTCCAAGGTATTTGAATTTCTGCACCTGCTTTAGAATAGTTCCATTTAATTTAATACTGCATGCTGGTGGATTCTGTTTCTTAGATATAACCATAGTCTATGTCTTTTTGATGTTCAAAGTAAGCCTTTTCTTTTCACTTTGGCGACTTTATCCAAGAGATTTTGCAGGTCTTGTTGGTTCTCAGCTATCAGTACTGTGTCGCCAGCATACCGAAGATAGTTAATATTGTATCCTCCAATTTTTATGCCTGGTTCTGTGATGATCGTTCTTAGAATATTCTCGCTGTTCAGAGAAAAAAGATCTAGAGATAGTATACATCCTTGTCGCACCCCTTGTTTTATAGGTTGATATTTTCCAGTTCTATTTTCAACTCGAACTGCTGCTTCTTGCTGCCAGCATAGTTTTTTACAATCCTCAGGTCTTTGCCGTCTATATTGATGTCTTCAAGCATTTTAATAATTTCATTATGTTTCACCTTGTCGAATGCCTTGGTGTAATCAATGAAGTAGAGATCTTTCTGTACTTCTATAGCTCTTTCTGTTAGTGTTCGTAAAGCATAAATGGTATTGTGTGTTCCCTTTCCTTCAACAAATCCAAACTGTTCATCTGCTATTTGTATTTTTATCTTTGTCCTTGTTCTTCTCATAATAATTCTCAGAAGTAGCTTCGTTATGTGACATGAGAGGCTGATAATCCGGTGGTCAACGCATTCTCTGCACCTGATTTCTTTGCTAGTGCTAGAAACGTGGATTTTAAGCAGGTCACTGGGCATATAACCACTGTTGGAAATGTCATTCAGTAACTTGGTTATTATTTTTATTCCTAACTCCTCTAGTTCCTCTATTTCTTCTATTGTCATATTATCAGGCCCAGTCGCTTTTCCTTTCTTCATGTGTTTTATGGCATCTATGATTTCATCTTCAAGTATTGGCGGTCCATCACAGTTTTCAGTATCTGGTGTTAATTCTGGTCTTTCTCCTCCATATAGCTCACCGATATACTCTGTCCACCTGTCCACAATGTCTTCTTTTCCCATTAACATTTTACCTTCTTTCGATTTCAGGCATCATGTGGGATATTTGGTTTTCTTGCCTGTGAGTTCACTAATTCGTTTGTGCATGTTTTTGCTGTCTTTATTATGAAAGTCCTCTATTTATCTGCAATGTTCATTTAACCACACTTCCTTTGCTTCTCTGCATTTGCGTCTTATTTCTTTATTTATCTTGCTATATTTTTCCTCGTTATTTTTACTCCTCCTCCTCTTGTCCATCAGTCCTAAGATGTCGTCTGTCATCTATTTATTTTTAGGAGCTTCTTTTTTGGGTGGTATTATCTCCTTAACAGTTTGGTGGATAGAATCTCTTAACATTTCCCATTGTTCATCTATACTATTTATCATTACTATTGCATTGTATCTATTTGTTATATTAACTGTGTTTTGTTCTCGCAGTTCTTTGTCATTTTTAAGAAGTTCTGTATTCAGTTTGATGTTTCTCACTTTTCTGCCTGCTTTCTTTAGCTTTATTCTAATTTTTCCACAGAGTGGGTCATGGTCACTATTGCAGTCGGCTCCTGGCATGGTTTTTGTTGTCAGTAATGCATTCCGGAATAATTTGTTGATTAATAAGTAGTCTATCTGGTTGAAAGTCTTTTTTGTCTGGGCTGGACCATGTTGCCAGTCTTCGGGGATGTTGTTTAAACCAGGTGTTTTCTAAAACCACGCTGTGTATTCTTGCACATTCAATTAATTTACTACCTCTGTCATTCCTCTCCCCCAGTCCATAGTCACCAACGATGTCTGAAGTTCTTCTTTTACCAACTTTGGCATTAAAATCTCCCATCACTATAGTAACTTCATGTGACTTTGTGTGTTTTAGTGCTGTCTCTATTTCATTATAAAATAGTTGTACATTTTGCAGTTAATTTCTTGAAACTCGGTGTTTAATCTTATATTAACCTGATCTACAAATGCACCTAATATCAACTGTGTGTTTTAAGTATTTGTACCTTATGCCGAGAACTTATCATACTCATATATCGACTCATAACTGCAGCACTCCAAAACCCTCAACACAGATGTTAGTATACATATATAGATACCGTAAAAGTATAAATTGATTTAACGTGTGCCTTGATTGTCGTATTTTTTACACTCTTTTTCTATACATTTGTTAGTTGAATGTGAGAATGTAATTACGTTTATTTCATGTCGTTACAAAAATCAGTGTGGAGTGTATGGACAAGAGATGGTTTATTACTTATTTATGTATTCATTTGATCGGTTCTTCGTGCGTTTATGCTCATTAACAAATTCTGAATGAGTGTGGCTGAGTGAAAGCTGTATGATGAAGGGCAGAATGTTAGACAGACTGTGACTGAGTGAAAGCTGTATGATGAAGGGCAGAATGTTAGACAGACTGTGACTGAGTGAAAGCTGTATGATGAAGGGCAGAATGATAGACAGACTGTGACTGAGTGAAAGCTGTATGATGATGGGCAGAATGTTAGACAGACTGTGACTGAGTGAAAGCTGTATGATGAAGGGCAGAATTTTAGACAGACTGTGACTGAGTGAAAGCTGTATGATGAAGGGCAGAATGTTAGACAGACTGTGACTGAGTGAAAGCTGTATGATGAAGGGCAGAATGATAGACAGACTGTGACTGAGTGAAAGCTGTAATGATGATGGGCAGAATGTTAGATGGCCCTGCGTGCACAGTTCTTAATCCTTTGAAAATAAAGTATGTTCGTTCGTTTGTTCACACCCGACACTAATATTTTTTACCCTAGTTTTTTTTTCAGGCGGTAAAGACGCATCATGTCACACGCATGCTTTGAAATCCTGCTACGTCGACCTCCATAATGATGCTGAAATGTCTGCACGGCTCATTGTCTGTCCAGAACAATGTCTGCACGGCTCATTGTCTGTTCAGCTGACACTTTAGATCAGTGTTGCCGGACTTTATTTTGACCCTAAACCCTTTTTCTTGTCTGAGAACGAGTGTGAAATCCTCATTAAGAGAGGATGTTGAGCAATAGAGGGCTCACCTGGGCAAGAGAGGAAAAAAAGGCAAAGGACAGGCGTTGATGGAAAGCCCTTGCGGAAGCCCCTTGTCTATGGGCACTTAAGATTCAGAAAGAGAGAGAGAGAGAGAGAGTTGATGCTAATGTATTTATTTTAATCGAACCATTCCGTTTGTTGGTACAAGGACCCCAAAAATCTACCCGTGGACTCCATAGTGGATGTGGTAGCTCGTCTTCTTACTTATAATATAAAGTGTAGTAGCTCGTCTTCTTACTTATAATATAAATTGTGGTAGTTCAACTTCTTATAATATAAAGTGTAGTAGCTCGTCTTCTTACTTATAATATAAATTGTGGTAGTTCAACTTCTTATAATATAAAGTGTAGTAGCTCGTCTTCTTACTTATAATATAAATTGTGGTAGTTCAACTTCTTATAATATAAAGTGTAGTAGCTCGTCTTCTTACTTATAATATAAATTGTGGTAGTTCAACTTCTTATAATATAACGTATAGTAGCTCGTCTTCTTACTTATAATATAAATTGTGGTAGTTCAACTTCTTATAATATAAAGTGTGGTAGCCCGTCTTCTTACTTATAATATAAATTGTGGTAGTTCAACTTCTTATAATATAAAGTGTGGTAGCCCGTCTTCTTACTTATAATATAAAGTTCCAAGATAATATACGCTTGTCACAAAGGACAATGATGATAGGACTCACATTCTGGAGGAAGAGCTATATTCTCTTGTGTGGTAAAAGCTAAACAGGAACCGCAGGTTCTGACAAGTCTCATCTCGAGAACACTTTATAGAGCAGATATGTCGTCACCGAGTTCAATAATAAAACCAGGTTAATGGTGGAAAATGATTATCATAACGTTACCTTTCCCATTACTCAGATTGCAAGTGAAGAAATAACTGAGATCTACACACTGGCGGAGTGTACACTTGGCCAGTAGGTTACCATAAAACATAAAAACAGGAAGAAGAAACATCTTGCCTCATCAGAAACTCAGTCTCTCCATTGACAAACGAAAACCACAACTCTCTGCACACAAGAGTCTGGACAGAAACTTCTTATCTATCCGTGACACAGACTGCTGTATCTTTCACAGTCAAAAGTCACCCAAACAAACCTTCTCGATAATTACCGTGATGGTGTGAAACACTCACATTACGTGAACCTTTTGCATGCTTAACTCAAGAGATATCACCCCCCCCCCCCAAAAAAAAAAAGTTTAAACAGGAGTTAACTTTCAAGTAGTAATGCAGGTAAACCAGCTATGAAAAATCCATATTCTGTTACATGGTAAAGGTAAAAAGGTAAAGGTAATCCTGTCATGCCTTAGAGGCACATAAGGATATGGTGTTAGTGCCCATATTTTCCTTGACCTGTCAGCACACTAGAGGGTGATATGGTCAGTATGACGCCTGGCCGCCTTTCCTTCCCCAACTCCAGAAGAAGTCGGGTACCCATTTTTACAGCTGGATAACTGGAGTGCCTCTGGCCAGATTCGAACCCCCAACCTTAGCCATGAGAGACCAGTGCACTAACCACTTCGCCACTCAGACACCCTCAGTTACATGAAGCAAGTTAAACATATCACTGCTGTTGATGAAATTATTCTGGCAAACCGATGGCTGAACATGCCAGTCAAATATTTGTGGAAGCAGAATGAGAGGACGTGTTCAACAAACAGAAACTCTAGAGCTTCCTCCAACAGCAAGCATCTGCCGCCTTCAAAGCTGCCTTTCAAGATAAAAGTTCCCGTTGTGCAGGATGTTACAAACATTCCTTTACGCTTTCAGAAGGTCACTGTAGGAAGACAAGTGCAGCATCGTGGACAAAATGTGTATTATGTATGTATATGTGACAGACAAAATATGTATTATATGTGTATATGTTATGGACAAAATATATATTATATATGTGTATGTTATAGTTAAACTGTGTATTATATATGTATATGTTATGAACAAAATGTATATTATATATATGTTATGGTAAAAATATGTATTATATATATATATGTTATGGACAAAATATATATTATATATGTGTATGTTATAGTTAAACTGTGTATTATATATGTATATGTTATGAACAAAATGTATATTATATATATGTTATGGTAAAAATATGTATTATATATATATATGTTATGGACAAAATGTGTATTAAACATGTATATGTTATGCACAAAATGTGTATTATGTATGTATATGTTATGGACACAATGTGTATTATGTATGTATATGTTATGGACAACAACTGGTCAGTGGAGAAAGAGAAAAAAGAATTGAAAGATGGAGGGAACACTTTAACACCCTACTAAACAGAACACAAGCAGCACAAACAATAGACATACCTGAACCAAAAAAGGAACTAAACATCAATACAGGACCAATAACAATAAGTGAAGTAAAGGAGGCGATAAAGAAGCTAAAATCAGACAAGGCACCAGTTGAAGATGAAGTGACTGCTGAAATGTTGAAAGCAGAAGAAACAGAAACACCAAAACAACTTTGCCGGATATTACAACAAATTTGGGATCTAGAAAAAGCTCCAGAGGAGTGGTAAACTGGCCTTATAGTAAAACTACCAAAGAATGGTGACCTCAGAGATTGCGGGAACTAGAGAGGCATTACCCTACTGCCACTCACCAGTAAAGTATTTTGCTGAATAGTCATCAACAGAATTGTACCAACACTCGAGGAAAAACTTCAGAAAGAGCAGGCAGGATTTAGGAAAGGAAGATCATGCATGGACCACATATTTGTACTTAGACAAAAATTAGAACAGGCAAATGAGTGGCATAGCACAACATATGCATTGTTCATAGATTTTGAGAAAGCCTTTGACAGTGTCAACAGAGATGCACTGTGGAAAATCCTAAGATGGCATGGCCTCCCCTATAAGATAGTAAATGTAATCAAAGCCCTCTATGAGAGTTTTCAGTGCAAAGTGATCTGTGGAGAACATACCTCCAGCAGCTTTAGGGTACAAACAGGAGTGAAGCAGAGATATATACTATCACCAACATTATTTTTCTTGGCAGTAGACTGGTTAATGAAGGAGGCAACATCAGACAAACGCAGAGGATTACAATGGACCTTTGACACAGTGCTGGAGGACCTTGACTTTGCTGACGACATTTGTCTACTATCAAGCAGTCACAAAGATATGCAAAATAAAATAAACAAGCTAACTCAGAATGCAAACAACATAGGACTAAAGATCAACGTAGGAAAGACAAAGTTAATGAAGCAAAATATGAACAATAGAAATGTAGATAGCAAGTTAGTGGAGGAGGTCAACGAATTTGTATACCTTGGCAGTAGAGTAGTAGAAAATGGAGACAGCACAGAGGACATCAACAGCAGACTTACTAGAGCAAACCAGGCTTTTGCAGTGCTGCAGACTATATGGAAATCAAAAGAACTAAGCATAAATACGAAAATCAGGATATTTAAGAGTAATATTCTAAGTGTACTACTCTATGGAAGTGAATGCTGGAAAATCACCAAAACCATAGAAAACAAGTTGAATTCTTTAAAGACTAAATGTTTACGAAGAATTAGAAAAATATTTTGGCCAAACACCATAAGAAATAACATCTTATTGGCAGAAATGCAGATGAAGCCACTGACAACAATTATTGAGGAAAGACGCTGGCGATGGTTGGGACATGTGCTCCGAATGACTGACAACTCATTACCAAAAATAGCACTAAGATGGACACCACAGGGGAACAGAAGTAAGGGTAGACCAAAAGAGACGTGGAGAAGAACAGAAAGGATGTTGAGCAATAGAGGGCTCACCTGGGCAAGAGCAGAAAAAAAGGCAAAGGACAGGCATTTGTGGAAAACCCTTGCGGAAGCCCCATGTGCCCTGGGCACTTAAGGTTCAGAGAGAGAGAGAGAGAGAGAGATGTTATGGACAAAATGTGTATTATATATGTATATGTTATGGACAAAATGTGTATTATGTATGTATATGTTATGGACAAAATGTGTATTATGTATGTATATGTTATGGACAAAATGTGTATTATGTATGTATATGTTATGGACAAAATGTCTATTATGTATGTATATGTTATGGACAAAATGTGTATTATGTATGTATATGTTATGGACAAAATGTGTATTATGTATGTATATGTTATGGACAAAATGTCTATTATGTATGTATATGTTATGGACAAAATGTGTATTATGTATGTATATGTTATGGACAAAATGTGTATTATGTATGTATATGTTATGGACAAAATGTGTATTATATGTATATGTTATGGACAAAATGTGTATTATGTATGTATATGTTATGGACAAAATGTGTATTATGTATGTATATGTTATGGACAAAATGTGTATTATGTATGTATATGTTATGGACAAAATGTGTATTATGTATGTATATGTTATGGACAAAATGTGTATTATGTATGTATATGTTATGGACAAAATGTGTATTATGTATGTATATGTTATGGACAAAATGTGTATTATGTATGTATGTTATGGACAAAATGTGTATTATGTATGTATATGTTATGGACAAAATGTGTATTATGTATGTATATGTTATGGACAAAATGTGTATTATGTATGTATATGTTATGGACAAAATGTGTATTATGTATGTATATGTTATGGACAAAATGTGTATTATGTATGTTATGAATGGAGAAGCCCTCAAAGTTTTAGACTCACTTAACAAGGCCTCAGAGTGGGCCTACCTGGTGACATGGCCCACGTCAATAATCGAGCTCCTCCCAGGTTCTGTGTAGCATATCTGAAATAACAGGCGCAATGAGGCCCGTGATTCGTTGCCTCAGAATGTTCAGATCCGGTGGAAGTAGGGGATCGTAAGCACTGTCTTTAATGCATCCCGCCCCCACCTCCCACTATAAAAGGTGTCAGGTAGGGGATCTGCGTTTGGGGGAGGGGGGGGGGCGGAGGGCACCATCTACAGAGGCCTCCTGAAAATGTAAATGAACTTTTGGAATATCCTCTTAGATCTACTAGCAGATGCCGTGAGATGGGGGTACGGCCCATGCGTCACTCTGGGGTCCACTGGGTTTCCCCTGTTTTATGAAGGTCCTTAGTGGAAGTAAAACAGAAGGTTGACCAAAAGGATACAGAGCCTGACAATAGTTTTTTCACCATCTAACGAAATTCCTGATACCAGCAACTAGCCCAACACTAGGCACTGTCTATGATAATTTTTACATGCAAATTATCGCGGTTTTTTCTTTCATACATGTTCTATGTGAAACCTGCCCCATGTATTTGTTAAGTGATGCTTGTCTCTTAATGCCCTCTATTAACTGCTGTCAAACATTTTCCAACAAATCTTTCTACGTTTTGTGTCTGTTCATTCGACCGCGACAGAATAATTTCTTTGCATGTATTCACCATTTTTTGTCCTGTAAGGTTCCAAAAGCTGTGCCTATTTTTGTTCTCCAATATTTTAACCTCTACAAATTTCTCTTTCTTTCTTTGTCTGTTAATAGTAGTTTTTTTTAATTTCTTATCCAGTTCATTTCTTGGATCGTTCCTTTTTACTCTGGCTGCGACATTTTGTTTACGGGGCAGATTATTTTAACAGAGCGAATGTTCTTTGTACAGGAAGCTGCTGGCCAATGAGGCGATCAGCGACCCATAGCTGACATGCAAGCGTCAGGGTTACCGACCCATAGCTGACCAAGACCATGTCCCACCTCTTCGTGGTACCCCCAGTAAACAGGCCTGGCCTGGCTAACTGGGCAAGGATCGTCATAGTCCCCATGGTGGTGGAGTCTGCTAAAGAAGTATTGCACAGCCCCCCCCCCCTGCTTTTTAGCTGTACCCGGGGACTGAAAAAGTAGGCGCCATAACCCGCTCCCACGCCCATACGATGCTATGCCTCAACATCTCCACAGCATCGGCTGCAAAGAACAACATCTCGCAGTTACAGGGAGTTCGTACAAGTACAGGTACATGTTGTACAGGAAGTAGAAGCCGTTGATGTCCTGGGGATGCTGAGAACGTCTAATTTTGGGGCGTATAATTAACGCGAAGATGTAGATAAAGAATATTGCGCTGCCATAAAAATTGCAGGTTATGAAATACCAGAGATTAGATATGCTGATGACACAGTATTACGGTCCACAACATAAAAAGGAATGGAAAAACCTGGACATTTAAGAAAACAGCTGAGAAACACACAAATGACTTTGAATGTAAATGCTACAGAAAATAAACGGAAAATAAATAGTCTTAGATATTCTTCCCGCACTGAATGACATAAAGCGGTAGATTTACATAGAAACAATAGTTTGATCCATTTCTTTTACTTTCTATATATTCTCAGTTATTGTTACTTTTTCATTTCATAACTTTCATTCAGTCACTATAGCACTATTTATCTGTCAGAAAGGGAAACATATACAGTGTGTTCGGAAAATAAGTGTGCTCGAACCCAGTATCGATTCCGGTATCGTAGTGATATCTTAATGACTGCGGCAGGTAGGTGTGGATAGATACCGCGGACATTAAGATATCACTAAAAATATCGTAATCTATACTGGGTTGATGCACAGTTACTTATGGAACACACTGTATTTAAACACGTACACAACTCCTGGTTAAAAATTCACACACACACAAAAGCAATTGAATACACAAAGAGACAGACAGGTAGAGAGACAAACAGACAGATATTCTGAAAAACGAAGTAACAAACAAATCTTATTTTCAAAGACTGAAGAATTGGACAGGTAAGCCGGTCAGACACTCCACCATTCATCTCTCATCTTTTGTCCAAAATGAAAATTCAGCATCACTTTATTCATAAAATTACAAACTAAAGCAGAACTAAATAAGAACAGAAAACTATTACGTATAAACTCTCATCCACACACTCAACAATATGTGCAAATAAAAACCTTAGTACAAGGTTATTTCACATTCTTCCGCATTAAATAGGGCCAAATTGATAAGAAAATCGTGTGCAAAGTAAAGCTATAAGTCCATATCTTCCGGAGGCATGTAATCAGACAGACAGACTTACAAACAGGCAGACGGACAAGGAGGCAGGCAGACATGCAGGCAGGTAAGTAGATAGATAGATAGATAGATAGATAGATAGATAGATAGATAGATAGATAGATAGATAGATAGATAGATAGATAGATAGATAGACAGATAGACAGACAGATAGATAGATAGATAGATATAGATAGATAGATAGATAGATAGATAGATAGATAGATAGATAGATAGATAGATAGATAGATAGATAGATAGATAGATAGATAGATAGATAGATAGATAGATAGATAAACAAACCATTAATCAGACAAAAACGTTTGGAAGACGATGAACTGAGACCAAAACACTGAAGAAAAAGAAAGTATAAGACCTTACTAGTTGTAACAGATCTGACACGTATTATAAGCTGGATTATCACCTAAATAAAGTGCTGTTTCAGTTTCTTAAGTCAATATTTACTTCTTTCCATTCTCATACCCTCTGCGTGTTTTTGTTTTTTTTTGTAGTATCCCAAAACTGATCCCGGCATACAGTTTTGTAGCTGGCTCAAGTATAATAAATCAGACCTCTTTTCATTTTAAGAATATAAGTGTCACAGAAGGTGCCCTCTTTATGATTATTGAAAGCAGACTACAATAACTAAGGTTGCATTTATATGCGTAAGAGACAGTTTATCAAGGTTGTACGTCAAGAAGGCAGTGAATTCAGTTGGAGGTTCGATACTCATTGACACTCGGTGTAGCAGAGACCTTTGCGACTGATTCCTATATGAGAATAAATCCTTGAATAATAGAATACATGTCTGTATCCTTAAATAATAGAATAAATGTCCGTATCCTTGAACATTCGATTAAATATTCGTTGTATTGAATAACAGAGTAAATGTTGGCTTCATTGAATAATAGATTAAATGTTGACTTCATTGAAAAATAAATGAAATTTTTGTTTTATTGAATAATAGATTAAATGCTGGTTTTATTAAATAATAGTTTAAATGTTGTTTTTATTAAAAAGCAGATGAAATGTTGGTTTTTTAAATAATAGATTAAATGCTGGTATTACTGGACAATAAATGTTGGTTTTATTGAATAATAGATTGAATGTTGGTTTTATTGAATAATAGAATAAAGGGAAGGGGAAGGGTGAATGAGAGAAGGTTAAAAATTGGGCAGGAGTGAGAAATGGAGAGGAATGACGGAAATGGGAAATAAGTCTCAGAACTGACGAGGAGGTTAGAAGTAGGAAAGGACTGAGAAAATTAACAGGCGAGAAATGAGGACAGGAGGAAGAAAACACAGGAAGGGTGGAAGAAATTAGAAGGGGCTGAAAACAGAATTGAGAATAGACTGGGAGGATTTGGTAGAAGATACCTCAGGAAAACTTTAAGAATACACTAGGAGGAACATGTGACAAACGAGGAAATAACCAAATGAACAGGCATTGAGAACATTTCTAAAGAGGTCAGTAGACGAAGATGGAAATGGCTGGGCCACATGCTACAGATGGAAAGAGCATGGCACCCCCTACACCCCCTTGACTTGGACATCTCAATGAAAAAGTAAGATATATCTGGGCATTTGGGACATGGGGACGCACATTACAGGAAGAACTAAAGGAAGAGGCAAAGACATGGTTTGAGGTATCCTGACTTCATCAAGACAGGATTTGGCTGGAGAACCTTTGATGGGGCACTATTCTTCATTGAGAGTACAGAAGAATGAATGAATGAATGAATGAATGAAATATAGGTAATTGTGACTGCATATCAGAACTGAGCAAACATGCGACTTTTTCATCTGATTGTAGCTTACAAGCAGATCACAGTATGCTTCGCTGCTGCTTGTGGTACCTTTCCGCTGGCCATGGAGAATTTCAGAATTGGGCTTTTACGGTCCCAGAAGAGCGTGTGCATCATTTTTTATGCCGAGGGAGTTTCACGAAATTTCTTTGATTTCAGCGAGGAAAAAAGTCGCCACTCCATGCTGGCTTGCTCTGTCGCTGGCTAGAAGTAAGGTACCCAGTATTCCCTGCTAATGATTATAGGTCGCAGAAAGCCACCTCCTTCTGGCTCAAAACGTCTTAAAAGAGTTTGACAAACTTTCTGATGGCGTTTCTTCAGAACACGAACAATTTTTTTTCATAAATAGGAAACAGCGAGGCTTTCGTACGGTGAAGTAAGAGAACACAGTTTTGTAGGATTAGACCTCGAAAAAATCATAGACAAAAGCACTTTAGTGAGATGTGAGAGAAAGAAAGATCACAAGAGAATAACCTGGGATTCGAATCACGGACTCCTGTAGGACGAGCAGCCATCCAGCCACGAGAGAACAGCGCACTAAGGAACTGAGCTAACTCGCATCTCCAAAAAAAAGGTGTTTATAAGCACGGTCATTAGTAACTGTTCAATAGACACGAGGGATCGTGATACCCCGAGATAAACGAGGTCATGACACAGAAATTCCGTAGCTTACATTCAATCTCTCTAGCAGGTACCAACTTTAGACAAGTATACACAAACATACGGTCTCCTGTCATGTCTGGTGCAAACATGAACAATAATAACAACAACAACAACAAACGAACGAATACTTATTACATGAAGTTAGTTTCAGGTATAATTTCATGAACAATTTTTTTTATCAATAGGAAACAACGAGGTTTTCGTACGGTAAAGTAAGAGAACACAGTTTTGTAGGATTAGACGTGGAAAAAATCGTAGACAAAACACTTTAGTGAGACGTGAGAGAAAGAAAAATCACAAGATAATATCCAGGGATTCAGATCAGGGACGAATTGTGCTGATATCCACCTGGCCAAGACTTTTTTTCAGTAATTTAAAACAAACAATAACTTGCGCTACTCGTCTCTCGTACGTGCTTCCAAGCAAGCGGCCATCTCTAATCTGATCTGCTGACGTCATATTTGCAAAACGGCCAGCGTGGTTCCACACACTTACATACCTCTAGAGTGAGGTATATATTCGATATAGCTTTTTTTAAACAGCAAAATTAAAGTTCTTTTCTCGTCTTCTTATATACATAGACTTTTATTGTTTTATAATTACTTGCCACTTTCGGTATATCCTAGTGAACAGGACATCCGTATCTACAAGCAACGCTTTACTAAGGTACATTGATGTGGTTTTCACATGTTACTTTTTTTCTTTGCTTGAAATATTAGACAAAAGGAAATATAACTTTTATGTCACGAAACCCAGCGGTGACACTTTAAGTACCGTAATACTTGACACTGATACGTTTTGGTCAGTAATACTAGAATGGATGTCAAAATATGCTGCATAGGTACATCTCGCAATATACTTTGTAAAATGAGTACTGAATGCTGTACTGAGCATATCTTACTCTGCGAAGGTAAATCATGGATAATAAACAAACACACGGAAAGACCAATAGAGACAACAGAGACGTAGTTTCTCCAAGAATGTTTAGAGTACCAAGCGTAGTTTCTCCAAGAATGTTTAGAGTACCAAGCGTAGTTTCTCCAAGAATGTTTAGAGTACCAAACGATTTGACAAATGAGAAATGCCAGATAGAAGCAAGTGGGAAAAAAATCTTATTAAGAATCTAAAAAAAAAAGGCAAAGATAGTTATTATTAACTGAACATATAATGAGAAGAGGCTCTTCAAAGAAGAGTCACAGTGGATGTGATGTTGATGATATGAAAAATATCACCGTTGACGTGTGTTACACGTCGTTGATGTGACTGCCCTAAACTTAACCAGAACTCTCAACCAACGGGCCGCTATCTGGTGGCAACATATTTGCAACGATTTTAAGAAAAGCCGACTCCATACCGTTGCTTTTGCATCATGGATGTCAGCTTTAATTCATTATGGACACATCGTCCTCTTATCAAATATAATCCTTTTTTTTCAACCACAGCCTAACAGTGATCATCAATTTCCTATCTCAGTCCGAGTCCAAGTCCCTTTTTCGTTATTTTCTGTCGTCGTCGTCGTCTCTACTCGCGTCTTTCCCCTAGTTTCTAACGTCTCTAAGTGGGGTTTTTGTGTGTCTCCAAGTGTATACTCTCTAAGTCATTTCGTCACTTTCTTTTCATCTGTTTGACTATTTTGGTCTCACCAGTGTTGAATTTCCGTCTAATTAATTTATCCTGTGCATTTCATGTGCACCTTTCCCAGTTATACTGTCACATAAAACAACTAAAGAAGCTGCAAAGAGGAACATCAAGATCAACAAAAATAAGATTTTTAAGGGCATGTATCTTTCTCACCGCAACATATGCCCGTGACACCTGGACACGTAACAAAACAACTGAGAAACACATAAATGTCCTTAAATGCTACAGAAGAGTTCTTCAAATATCATGGGCACAAAAAAGAACAAATATATCTTTACTACAAGAACTTAATATTGAAGACGGTTGGCTAGTAAGGAAGATTAAACAGAGGAAATTTCAATATTTTTGACACATTAAACGTCATGAGAATTTAGAAAAGACAGTCTTGGAAGGTTACATAATGAGAAAAAAAAGAGAAGAAGACCAAGGCGAAGATAGCTGCAAGACATCGTTGATGATCTGCGAATGGACGCATCGCAAGCAGGGCATCTTGCTCACAACCGAGAGGCTTACAGGAGAGCTGTTAGGGAGGCAAAGTTCCGCAAGGGACATGCAAATGACTGACTGAATGAGAAGAGAAAGAGGAGGAATAGAAACCATCAAAAGAAAGGAAAATATATATTAAAATATACATGAAGATATGTATGAAAATATATATGAAAGAAGAGACAGAAGATAATCGAAAGCGATATCAAGACAGAAAGTCAACTAAGCCGATGATGAACAACATAAGGGTTGGAGAGCTGATGAGAAACATTACCATCCGGTATCGACACGACACATGATGATGATGATGATGATGACGATGATGATGATGATGATGATGATGATGATGAATGTGAATTTACTGATATGAATGCGAAGAACACCAGAGAGGAGGCAGTTTCGAAGAACAAAGAACTGTCAATCAAATCTTCACAACACAATTTCTACAAAGACTCATCACAATACAGAGCCTGACCCTCTTGACAGCAACTGTTGCTTAGCCTGGAACGTATGTAAACACCTTCTCGATAATGATCTTGATCATGGTCAAGCTTACCGTACCTTTCTTAACAGTGAAAATGGTCTTTCTGGACAATTACACGTGATTCACCTCTTGATAGTGATCTCTGATCCGAACTGAAGTGACATTTGAACCTCTTCACAGCGATCTCTGATCCGCATAAAAGTGACATTGAGCCTCTTGATAGTGATCTCTGATCCTTCTGAATGTGACATTTGAACCTCTTGATAGTGATATCTGATCCGCCTAAAGTGATATTTGAACCTCTTGATAGCAACATCTGATCCGCCTGAAAGTGACATTTGAACCTCTTGATAGTGATATCTGATCCGCCTAAAGTGACATTTGAACCTCTTGATAGTGATCTCTGATACCGCCTGAAAGTGACATTTGAACCTCTGGACAGTGATCTCTGATTCCGCCTGAATGTGACATATGAACCTATTGATAGCGATCTCTGATACCGCCTGAAAGTAACATTTGAACCTCTTGATAGTGATCTCTGATACCGCCTGAAAGTGACATTTGAACCTCTTGATAGCGACTTTAGATTCTCTTGCTTAACAATGCCGATACTCGCAAAGGGGAATTTCCAGAGGGAGCCACCGAGTGTTTTAAATCTTAGATCATATCTTGAAACCCACAGCCGGTGTAGTTTAAATTACCCAGTATTACAATAAATAGCCTCAATGAAAGTTGAGAATATAACAGACGTTATTGAAAACCTCTCTCTCAGTCAATATAACATTTTCCTCTCATTTTTCAGTTGTCACTTTCATTTGCAGTCACTGAATACGAATAAAAGTAACGGAACGGCTCATTGCTTGCTGAGGGTTACACAGGGTGTTCGCAAAGTCGCTGTGCACTAGCCCAGTATTGACTCCGGTATCGTAGTGGCTGTGGTATCTGGCCACATCTACCTGCGTACGTTAGTTTGATGAAGTCTGCTGTTGTGTAACATCCGCTGTATTCAGTCTGTCTTTGTGTGTATTCAGTTGTTAAGCAGCGTTTGAAGTGCACGGCGGGCAAAATTGTGGGAGACCATCTAAATTGAACGAGAAGTTATCTAACATTTCTGATTCTATGCTTCGCGGGAGTTGGCACAACAGGAAGTTATCGGACTTGCAACAGCGCATAAAGCGGTCAGAGAAAATTTGAAACAACTGCTGCCGGCGGATCATGAAAAATGACTCCATTAGTGTGAATAGTTGACAAATTTCATTCAAATTAAAACTGCTGATATTCTTGATGTCTCCTTTTTTTTTTTTACAGATGTGGCCTGGTTTCACCTCTCGGGTTATGTTAACATACAAAATACACGATTGTGATCGTCAGAGAACCCTCATGCTGTGCATGAAACACTCTTGCATGACCGGAAAGTTGGAGTATACTAGTTTTCTAACTAATGTCTTAGTACCATACTAGTATAGATTTTCAACGAACCTAAGTTCTCAAACTCTAAATGTACAGGTACACAGACAATACAACAGTTTGAAGAGCACGGACACTCGGATTTTACGGAATCAAATAAACTACGTATTTATTGTGAAAAGAATGGGCGGTGGTCAGTGAGGATGACAAATATTGATTGTAATAAATGAGCAAACCACTCCTAACATTGACGAGAGCTTGTTCGCCATATAAAAAAGGAGTGAGCTACACTACACTCAGACCAACTGCCAGACATACAACACTACACTCACACTCATACCAACTGCCAGACATACAGCATGACTGGACATAAATGCCGACTTACGTTCTCACAAGAAGCCTTTCCATGGATTCCGTAAGAAAATAACACAAGTATCGGATCTTATAAGTCCTACAATGCTTCAAAAGAACTATTGTTGCGTTCTTCAGTTACAAATAAACATACCTGGATCCATGGAAGGAAAACTCAACTCACATTCCATCACAGATTACTACACGATTTCCTAGAACACTTTCCAACTCATAAGGATATTAAATCTCTCAACTATCTATCTAAAATCTCACTCAATATGATCACATAACTCAATCACTAACCACAGTCCTGTCACTATGATTCTCACACTTCTATCTTCTATCCTAATCCCACATTCTAATATCCGTCTCCCACATTCTTATCTCCGTCTCCCACATTCTAATCTCCGTCTCCCACATTCTAATCTCCGTCTCCCACATTCTAATATCCGCTTCCACATTATAATCTCCGTCTCCCACATTCTAATCTCCGTCTCCCACATTCTAATCTCCGTCTAAACAATAATCATCCTACGTAAAAGTTCAGTGCTTAAATATCATTAACAATTTCTACTTTCCTATTTTCGTGAAAATTCGTCCACGAGAGTCTAAACTTCATGAAAATCGCCTGTTTAAGACCTTGAACTAGTCACTGAAAAACAACCTAATTTTAGCTATCCATAAAAACAAGTCTAGAGAAAGTTCAATCAAAATCTCGGGATTTCAACATTCAAAAATGACCTTCAGTGAAAAACCAACTGGAGATAAAAACATATCAGGATAAAGTTCGCTACTCCCAAAGGTTTTCCAAGTCCTAACTAAGCTTGAGTGAAAAAAAAAAAAACATGTCAAGGTAAAGTTCATCAAACATGATCATAAATGTTGGGATTTTTAAATTGTCAAGATTGACCTTTCCTTTACACCAATAATCTACATCATAATTAAAATAAGGCTTTAATCAGTTAGTGAAAATACCACATTTACCATGGATTATATCCCTTAGATAAAATAAAGAACAGAATTAAAGAAGTGTGGATTGCTATATCTAGACAGCGCGTTGTTGGACCCATATTCTTTGAAGAGACAGCCAACAATGAACAATATTGTTCAGTATTCCAAGATTTCTTCGGTCTGCTTGAGGAAGACGAAATAACCTACTCATGGTTTCAACAAGACGGCGCTGCTGTGCACACAGAGTAACATTTTTTTTTTATCAGCACGCTTAATCAGCGACTCTAGTCACGGAAGGTAGATTTGGTTTAGTACCGCAGCCACTTAGATATCATTACGATGCCGGAATCGATACTGGAGTAGTGCACAGTGACTTTGCGAGCGCCCTGTATAAGCTTTCATGATTTACTAACTGATCATCATGGTCTTACCAATTGTCTGAGATACAACAAAGTGTATTCACTTGATAGGAACAGCCAAACAGAGAAAGCGACTATACTTATAACAAAGCCAATGTCTGAAATGAGAACAACAAAGAAAGAAAAATTATGCCAGTAAGAACTAAGTAGCAATGATTTCATTATAGAACATCTACAATGAGGAATAACTCGTTCAACAGAAGTTTTATAATATACTATACTAGTTACTCATGATCTTCTTGATAGTCACCCATAATCCTCTTAATGATAACCCAAGATCTACTTAATAGTGGCTTATGATCCTCTTGATAATGACCCATGATCCTTTTGATAGTGATTTATTATCCTTTTGATAATGACCAGTGATCCATTTGATAGTGGTTTATGATTCTCTTGAAAATGACCCATGATCCTCTTGATAGTGATTTATGTTCCTTTTGATAATGACCCATGATCCTCTTGATAGTGATTTTTTATCTTCATGATGGTAACCCATCACCATTTTAGCAGTGTCTGACATTTTTTTTTATTTACGGCTTTTTTACAGTGACCTACAATCCTCTTGATTGTGTCACACAATCCTTTAGATTGTGACCCATAATCCTTTCGATTGTGACCCATGACGTCTTTGACCTCTTGAGTTTAAGCCATAAAACAAGAGCATCGCTAAGAGGGCAAGTTGCCTGAATCATCATCATCATCGGAGCAACTTTAGGGTACCCACTGTGTTTCATAACTGAAAAAATATAGCCGTACGTTCCTCGTAAGTTTGTAGTAGGAGCAGCCATGATCAGGAGACTTTTATAAAGTTTAGCGCAGTGTAAGATAATAGCTTTTTTAATACCCGCTAAGTCAAACAGTCTTTATTCTGAATAGATGATTCGTAGGACAAACAGATTGTCTTACTTGGCGTAGTTCCTTCTGCCGTGATATTAAACAATGATATACTTGGCCCCACCACAAAACGGAAAACTAATACTTCGTTGACCTTAAATACAAAACGCGAGAAAGGCAGCTTTCGCTCTATTGTTTTTCAAGGGTGCATGTAATTCTCATCTGTGTCATGGACGTATGCAGGGAGAGTTTATGCAACTGGGGGCAACCTGAAGAACGTTGAGATGAAGAAAAACTGAAGGAAAAGAAGAGAATGAAGGGATAAACAGCAAGAAAGATGTTTTCGGGCTGTGATTAAAAAAAAATAGATGAGTTAAGAAATGTAGGCAATGCGAGCAAATTTAAGATCAATAAATTAACAAAGATTTCTTCCACGATGTGATACTTTCATCTGTGATCTATGCGATAAATCCCACTAGAACAAAACTCTGCCAAACGGGAACTTTATCTAATGGGAATCTCACATAATGACAGTTACGTCTAGTGGGAATCTTATCTAAAGGAAACCTCATGTAATAACAACCCAGTCTGATAGGGAATCTCCTGAAATGATAGCCGCGTATAATGGAAATGATAGCCAAGTCTGGTGAAAATCTCATGAAATGATATCTACGTATAATGGGAATCTCATGAAATGAAGCCACGTATAATGGGAATCTCATGAAATGAAGCCACGTATAATGGGAATCTCATGAAGCAATAACTACGTGTGATGGGAATCTCGTATAATGAGAATCTCATGAAATGACATCCACGTATAATGGGAATCTCTTGAGATGATAGCCACGTATAATGTGATTCTCACGAAATCATACCCATGTATAATGGAAATCTCAAGAAATGACATCCACGTATAATGGGAATCTCAAGAAATGACATCCACGTATAATGGGAATCTCAAGAAATGACATCCACGTATAATGGGAATCTCAAGAAATCATGGCCACGTATAATGGGAATCTCAAGAAATCATAGCCACGTATAATGGGAATCTCAAGAAATCATGGCCACGTATAATGGGAATCTCAAGAAATGACATCCACGTATAATGGGAATCTCAAGAAATGACATCCACGTATAATGGGAATCTCAAGAAATGACATCCACGTATAATGGGAATCTCAAGAAATCATGGCCACGTATAATGGGAATCTCAAGAAATCATGGCCACGTATAATGGGAATCTCAAGAAATCATAGCCACGTATAATGGGAATCTCAAGAAATCATAGCCACGTATAATGGGAGTCGTATCTAATGGGTATTTCATAAAACGGAGGCCTGACCTGATGGAAATGACATTTAATGAGAACCTCATATAACAGTCCAGGAGGTCAGATGTCACTGCATAGGAACCTAATCTAATCAGACGCATCGTCTACTGGGACTCATTAACGGTAACCACTTGTAGTGGAAATCACACAAAATGTGATCTAGATCTATTGGGAATCACGTTTAATAGGAACTTCATTTAAAATGAGCCACGCCCAAAGTGCATCTCATCTGATGGAAACAATATTTGATCATACCTTTCTCCGTCTTGAAACTTGCCTTAATACATTCATTCATTCATTCATTCCTTTGCATGTCCCTTGCGGAACTTTGCCTCCCAAACAGCACTCCTGTAGGCCTCTCGGTTGTGAGCAAGATGGCCTGCTGCTGCTGCATCCATTTCCAGATCATCAACGATGTCTTGCAGCCATCTTCGTTTCGGTCTTCCTCTTTTTCTTTTTCCCATTATGTATCCTTCCAATACGGTCTTCTCTAAATTATCATGACGTTTAATGTGGCCAAAATATTTAAGTTTTCTCTCTTTAATCCTCTTTACTAGCCAGCCTTCTTCAATATTAAGCTCTTGTAGTATAGATATATTTGTTCTTTTTTGTGTCCACGATATTTGGAGAACTCTTCTATAGCATTTACATTCAAAGGCATTTATGTGCTTCTCAGCTGTTTTGTTAAGTGTCCAGGTCTCACAGGCATATGTTGTGATGGGAAAGATGCATGCCCTTAAAAATCTTATTTTTGTGGTTAATACAGCGTAATCTAAATACAGCATGATATAAGGAACGTGGAAAGCACAGTGATATAATGGTAGTTCAAGTAACAGTTGAGCCAGCTTACAGAAACTTGCTTCCTTCTTCCCGTGCTTGACGGGTCCGTCTAACAATCTCGCCCGTACCCTACGCGGCAGCTGTACTTGCACACAGAAGCCATGCTGTAACGCGCAATAATGTATAAACAATATAGGCTGCACCTACGTCTTGTAGTGGGAAAATGTGGCCATATACAAGGGCCAGGAGGTCAGGTTTTTTTGTATATCTTAAACTGATTTTCAGATATATTCTGTGAGACCGAAAAATTCGTACTGGAATATAAAGGGGTGAACTATGAATAATTGATTTGTTGTGAATGAAGTTGCCAAACTCTATACAAAATATGAGACGTATATTCATGCTGTTAATAATAACACTGGTATAATCAGCTTTGGTAATCTGACGTTTTTTTTTATGATAATTATATTTAGAAGGATGTTACGCGCAAAGTGGCTGAGATAAGAGTTGTCTCTTCTCCCAGGTCATCTTGCTCGTACTTTGGGCAAGATTTAATCCTGATTTTTTCAGCCTGCGAAACTCATATTTTGCTGTGTGATATAAGGTTTCCAATCACACTTCATCTTTAAGCATTTGGTTTAGACTCTGTTAAATAAAGTTTCATGCAATAGTTCGTCTACTCCTCAGGTCCCAACTTATGCTGTATCATATTAGCTGTGTTGTTTTTTTTTAATTAATAGAACAAAGTTCGTTTCGTGCCGTCCAGAACAGTACACACTTTTAGGAGTCCTCATATATTTGTATTTCTGCACATATAAAAAACATACGCAGGTTCATTCAGTACAGCTAGAGAACAAAACATTCTCTGCAGAATCAGATTTTGACATAAATCTTAACGACAATAAATGTGATCTATGTAAATACGCAGCCAACTTCTATACATATATCTATAATTACAATGGGCTTTCTTCGTCGGTGCTTTATTTCACATGTACCACCTGCTGGACTGTGTCTCCGGAAGAACTTGTTACTGCCAAACCCCTCCATAACCGACATTCTGTACGGAGATGTACACCAGCTGAACATGATTTGGACATTCCACTACCTGGCATAAGGGGAAAAACACTGGAATCTCGTAAAACACATAAAAAAATAGTGAAATCTCGTAAACCACAAGGGAAAAAAACCAGTGAAATCTCGGAAACCACAAAGTAAAAACGGTGAAATCTCGTAAATCTAGGGATCAGGAGAAAGTCTACACAAGAAAACAAACAGCCTTTACGAGTCTTAGCAAGAATACTTCAAGCTCTACAGCAAGAAAGCGCAAAAAAAAAACAAAAAAAACGTGACTGAAATCAGTCACACTCTTAAAGGCTATGAATCAAAGTGTTGAGTTATTAAAAAACTAACAACAATTATTCAATGTTCAGCGACAACATGTACAGTAAAGGAAATAAACTCCTTCCTTACGCGATATTGGATTTCCTCTCTAAACACTTCAGTTTTTTTCAAGCTGTAACTGGGACACGCTTTCATCGACTGTTAGCAATTACAAAACACACACACACCACACAGACTACACACACACACACACAAACATTCAGCTGTTTCCCGAAACTACATTTAGGACCAAACCCTTATAAGACACTGCTAGTGGTTAGGTTACTCACCCTTGTTATGCATTTCTCAGTCTATGCGCTTTCTCTGAGACCGGATTAGAGATCAAAATTTTGAACAGAGAGAGAGCAGGTCGATTATGTGAAGCAGTTATAGAGAGAGAAGGTGGATTATGTGAAGCAGCTATAGAGAGAGAAAGTGGATTATGTGAAGCACCTATGGAGAGAGCAGGTTGATTATGTGAAGCACCTGTGGAGAGAGAAGATGGATTATGTGAAGCAGCTATAGAGAGAGAAGGTGGGTTATGTGAAGCAGCTCTAGAGCGAGAAGGTGGATTATGTGAAGCAGCTATAGAGAGAGAAGGTGGATTATGTGAAGCAGCTATAGAGAGAGAAGGTGGGTTATGTGAAGCAGCTCTAGAGCGAGAAGGTGGATTATGTGAAGCAGCTCTGGTCTAGCTATAAGAGCATCACATCAAGGGAGACAATGAGGATCTGTGAATCTCCTGCTACGGAGCCTCCGTAAGGTTGTTTTCAAATACCTGTTTCCCCTCTCTCTCTCTTTCTCTCTCTTTCTCTCTCTTTCTTTCTCTCTCTCTCCTTCTCTCTCTTTCTCTCTCTCTTTCTCTCTCTCCTTCTCTTTCTCTCTCTCTCTTTCTCTCTCTCCCTTTCTCTCTCTCTTTCTCTCTCTATTTCTCTCTCTCTTTCTCCTCTCTCTTTTTTCTCTTTCTCTTCCTCTCTTTCTCTCTCTCTTTTCTCTCTCTCTCTTTCTCTCCCTCCCTCTCTTTCTCTCTCTTTCTCTCTCTCATTCTCTCTCTCTTTCTCTCTCTCTCTTTTTCTCTCTCTCTCTTTCTCTCTCTCTCTTTCTCTCTCTCTCTTTTTCTCTCTCTCTTTCTCTCTTTCTCTTTCTCTCTCTCTCTTTCTCTCGCTCTTTCTCTCTCTCTCTCTTTCTCTCTCTCTCTTTCTCTCGCTCTTTCTCTCTCTCCCTCTCTTTCTCTCTCTCAAGGTACAGCTATCAATAACCTGACATATGCGGATGACACTGTGGCTGATGGCAGAGAAACAAAAGACCTACAGAATCTAGTGACGCGAATAAACGATGACGGTCAATAGCACAGACAGGAAATAAATATCAGAAAGACAAGTGTCCTGACAAGCAGCAGACAAGAACGAAAGTCGGCAGTAAATAAAATGTGCATAGAGAATTACTTGAACAGGTGAAAAGCTTCAGGGTATTTTGGGCACATGATAACAGATGATGAAAGAGAAATTAATAAAACAAAAATAGGTTTGGCCAAAAAAAAAAACACCTTCAGCAGAATTAGGAAGATCCTTACATCAGAGCAAATATCACAGGAACTGAGATTATTTATCGTAAAATGCTACATATATTCGATATTCTTTTATGGTGCAGAAACCTTGGACCTTGAATAAGATAGCAGAAAAGAAAATCTAGGCCCTTGAAAGAAGAACAGGGCGTATCCCATGGACAGGAAAAAATCCAACAAAACGAAATGTTAAACCAACTGGAAGTGAAAAGAGAAATATTGAAAATCATAAAAACAAGACAGCTAAGACACTTTGGGCATGTCAAGAGGCATAATACTATATTGAAGACCCTTCTTGAGGGCAAGTTCGAAGGAAGATAACAAGAGAACGACAGCGATATAGATGGGGGACAGTATCAAGAGATGGACAGGGACAAGCTTGGCCGAGTGTTAGCAGAGTGGAGATTTATTGCAACCAACGTTCCGTGGGGAGACCGCACGAAATGATGATGATGACAAAGTCAGCGACGTATTAGTATCAATATGCACATATGCACTCCCTACTCATTTATTCTTTAGCATGTCCCTTATGGAACTTTCCCTGCCTAACTGCTCTCTTTAAGGTCTTTCGAATGTAAAGAAAATGCACTGCTGCTGATACATTCATTTGCAAATCATCAGCAATGCATTGTTGCCATCATAGCTTTGATCTTTTTATCTTTCTTTTTCTCATTATGTGCCCTTGCAAGACTCTTCTCCAAACTCTAATGGCGTTTAACATGTTCGGAATATTTAACTTTTCACTGTTTAATCATTTTAGTAACCAACCTTCTTCAATATTAAGCTCTTGTACTATGGATGTATTTGTGCTTTTCTTTGTTCATGATATTTGAAGAACTCTTCTGTAGCATTTACAGTCACGTGCATTTATGTGTTTCTCAGCTGTTTTGTTAAGTGTCCATGTCTCACAGGCATATATTTTGCTAAGTGTCCTGGTCTCACAGACATATATTGAAATGGAAAAAAAATCATGTCTTTAAAAACCTTATATTTGTAGTTCTGTCTGTCCTCCTCTACAGCTTCTTTTGTTGTTTTAGCTTCAGAAGAAAGACGGGTGTCCTCTTAACCTTCTTCGTTGTGTTTTCATTATTACTAAAACAGCAGCACTCCCGTCTACAACTGGATAATAGCAGCTTTTAAAGTCAGTTCCATTTACGCAAGTGTCTTGGTAAATAATGTTTACATTTGCTTTGCTGAGAGAGTGGTGGAGACAGTCTTTCCTTCTGCGGCAATTATTTTATTGTATTCTTCGTATAATTGTACGTTCACCTTTAACTTTCGTCAATAGGTGTATTCGCTGCAAAATATGTTAGTTATTGTTAGAAACAGTGCAGTGATGGTGTAGTGGTTAGTGTCTTGGACTGCCGACTAAAAGATCCGGGGTCAGAATGACCCTCAGGTAATGATACTCGCTTGGGGGGGGGGGGTGGAATTCACTGGAAAAGTAAAGACAGCGAGGAGAGGTGCTGGCCTCCCCACCTCACAATACTTTGGCTTGGAAATGTGAAAGCATTACCACCTTTCACAATTAAGGTTCGCATATGCCGTGTCACTTTCATTTTCTTATTTTTCCTAAGGGACATAATTTACGCCGTGATGGCCCTGGAGGTGTTACATGAGGGAGAAAAGATCAGTTGGTTTAAAATTTGGACTTAACACGTAACATTTAAGCACAAAAGATTATTGTTTAAATATCTATAAATGACGTTTTATTATTTTCAGAATTTTGCAAATCTTTCTTTTGCAGATTGTGGGTAGAAGTTATAAAAGAACAATAGCATGTTTTTGTTCTAAAACGTTTATTTTCGTCTTAGATTTTCTGGTCAGATCTACCACTGGAACTGTGACATAGTACTATCATTGTTCTTGGGTTGAGTGTTAGAGCAACTTCTGTTAAGAGTGTAGGTTTTGCTTTCAAAAAAAAAAATGTTAACATTGCTCAGACTCCTGACCTGGACTATGCTAACTGCTGTTGGTACCTCACAAGTAATGCACGGTAAGTACACGTTTTTGAAGTAACACACTTTGAAAATGTATAAACTAGGAAAAAAGTAGGAACAGCTTTATTATTTAACGAATGTGCATTCCTTAAAAGCAATAAAGCTGTTCCTACTTTTTTCCTGGTTTATAATTTTTCTAATCACAGCTTTACTGTCGTGGCTTCCTTTATAGTTATATGCTTATACACTAATTATTGCGTCAGACTTTAAACATGTGGGATATCTTAGTGTGTTATAACGAAATCATTTTGTGAAAAACTCCTGCCAGTAGATTTTGTTCCTACATTTTAATTGTTTATGCTGTGAAACTAACAAAAAAAAAAAAAAGGTAGATTATTTTCATATTTTGTAGTGATTTTAATTTGTTGACTTCGAATCATGTAGGTTATATTCGCATATTTTAACAGGTTTATTTTCTGCAAATCTAAACGAATACATTATCCTCACATTTCGTATTTTTTATATATCCGACATAGCTCGAAACAATACATTATCTTTATTATTATTATTATTATTATGTGCCGTGCCTGATAGCAATGATGATCATGATTCTCCATCTTGCATGGTCTATGGTGTTTCCGATGAGTTCAAATGCGTTTCTTCTTATAAGCCACTTGGTCATTCTGCTGAGATATTTTTCTCTTGAGCTTTATCTCTTCCTTTTTGCCTTGAATTTTCTAGAAGCTCACTAACGTCTGTCTTTTCATGGCATGTCCAAGAATTGTTACTGTTTTTTTTTTCTTTTTATAATTTTAAGTTTTCCTTCTTCTGAAAATTCTTTCGGGACCTCTTCGTTTCTTGTCTGTCTGTGCGTGGTATTTGTTGCATCTTTCTCCAAAACAGAATTCTGTTCTCTGTTGCTTCCAATTTCCATCTCATCATTTTTGTTTGTTTGTTAATTGTCCAAAGCAATGCTGGCTCTGTATAGCACGTATCCTGACTTTTAGGGACATTTTCTAATTTGTTATCATCTTCTTCATGTTATAAAAAGCTGCCTTTGCCTCACGCATTTGAGATTTTGTTTCATATTTATGCTTGTCATCGGCTGCTCTTGTTCCAAGATAATTGAGTTTATTTACTTGTATCAATGTCTTCCCGTTTGAAAATAAGTTAACATTTTGGTATATTTATTACTTTTTATATTACTATTGTCTCTGTCTTGTTGCTGTTTAGCACTAGACCTCTTTTATTGTTCCCTTCATTAATCTTGTTCACAAGTTACTGCGACCTGCCTTCACTTTCTTCTGTGAGAAGCGTGGCCTGTGATATTATGGCATCCTGTTTTTATTCCTTTCAGATTTGTAATGCCTCTAATGATATTTTCGCTGTATAATGAGAATAGATCAGGTGACAGTACATATCCTTGTCATGCGCCGGGTTTCATATCCCTATACTTACCTATGTCACTGTTCACTCTTATTGCTGCTCTTTGCTTGCAGTATGCATTCTTAATAATTCTCGTATTTTTACCATCAATGTTAAGTTTTGCTAGCAATTGTGTCATATCTTCATGTCTAAATCTGTCAGAAGCTTTCGTGTAATCAATAAAGCACAAGTATAAGCTTTTGTTTACCTCTAAAGAGTGATCTAGTATAGTTATTATTATAAAAACTGCATTACTTGTGGTTTTCTTTCACCCAAACCACATTGTTCTGCGACTTCAGTTTTTGTCTTATTTCGTATGATCAAAATAATCATCCCCTAGCATATTTCAGTCAGTCATTCAATCAGTAAATCAGACAGTCAGTAAGTCAGTCGGTCAGTAAGTCAGTCAGTCGCCCAGTAAGTCAGTCAGTCAATAAGTCAGTCAGTAAGTCATCAGTCAGTCAGTAAGTTATTTGCATGTCTCTTGCGGAACTTTGCCTCCCTAACGGCTCTCCTGTAGGCCTTTCGGTTGTAAGTAAGATGCTCTGCTGCTGAAGCATCTATTCGGAGATCATCAACGATGTCTTGCAATCATCTTCGCCTTGGTCTTCATCTCATTCTTTTCCCCAAATGTACACTTCCAAGACGGTCTTCTCTGAATTCTCATGACGTTTAATGTGTGTTTTGGTCACTAGGCTTGCTAAAGTACTTGTACGACGTTGATCTCATTCTTTTGTCTAGATTCTTTAGGAATTACAATGAAAACTGATTTGGGAGCATATGATAGTATATGTCCCGTATTAAAGATCATAATTAGACGGCTTGTTTCCTATGCCGATATCTTCCTGTGATCATTTCTAATATGCAATGATTTTATCTTTTGTAACTTCAAGGAAATAAATTATCTTCACAGTTTAAAATGATTTTATTTGTGAGGCAGCTCTAAAGAGAGCAGGTCGATTATGTGAAGCAGCTCTAGAGAGAGCAGGTCGATTATGTGAAGTAGCTATAGAGAGAGCAGGTAGATATGTGAAGCAGCTCTAGAGAGAGAAGTTGGATTATGTGAAGCACCTATGGAGAGAGCAGGTGGATTATGTGAAGCACCTATGGAGAGAGCAGGTTGATTATGTGAAGCAGCTATAGAGAGGGAAAGTGGATTATGTGAAGCAGCTATAGAGCGAGAAGATGGATTATGTGAAGCAGCTATAGAGCGAGAAGGTGGATTATGTGAAGCACCTATGGAGAGAGCAGGTGGATTATGTGAAACACCTATGGAGAGAGAAGATGGATTAAGTGAAGCAGCTATAGAGAGAGAAGATGGATTATGTGAAGCAGCTATAGAGAGAAAAGGTGGATTATGTGAAGCAGCTATAGAGAGAGCAGGTTGATTATGTGAGGCACCTATGGAGAGAACAGGTGGATTATGTGAAGCACCTATGGAGAGAGCAGGTTGATTATGTGAAGCAGCTATAGAGCGAGAAGGTGGATTATGTGAAGCAGCTATAGAGAGAGAAGATGGATTATGTGAAGCCGCTGTGGTTTAGCTATAAGAGCATCACATCAAGGGAGACAACGAGGATCTGTGAATCTCCTGCTGCGGAGCATCCGTAAGGGTGTTTTCAAATACCTTCCCCCCCCCTCTCTCTCTCTCTCTCTCTCTCTCTCTCTCCCTCAAGGTACAGCTATCAATAACCTAAGATATGGGGATGACACGGTGCTGATGCAAGGAAACCAAAATGACCTACAGAATCTAGTGACGCGAATAAACGATGACGGTCAGAAGTACAGACAGGAAATAAATATCAGAAAGACAAGTGTCCTGGCAATCAGCAGACAAGAACGAAAGTCGGCAGTAAATATAAAAATAAATGGAACAGGTGGAAAAAAGTCAGGTATTTGGTGCACATGATAAGAGATGATGAGAAATGTGAAACAAATTATCAAGAAAAAAAAAGGTTTGGCCACAAAAATACACCTTTAACAGAATGAGAAGGATCCTGACATCAAAACAAATATTACAGGAACTGAGATTATTTATCGGAAAATGCTACATATATTCGATATTCTTTTATGGTGCAGAAACCTTGGACCTTGAATAAGATAGCAGAAAAGAAAATCTAGGCCCTTGAAAGAAGAACAGGGCGTATCCCATGGACAGGAAAAAATCCAACAAAACGAAATGTTAAACCAACTGGAAGTGAAAAGAGAAATATTGAAAATCATAAAACAAGACAGCTAAGACACTTTGGGCATGTCAAGAGACATAATATTACATTGAAGACCCTTCTTGAGGGCAAGTTCGAAGGAAGATAACAAGAGAACGACAGCGATATAGATGGGTGACAGTATCAAGAGATGGACAGAGACAAGCTTGGCCAAGTGTTAGCAGAGTGGAGATTCATTGCAGCCAACGTTCCGTGGGGAGACCGCACGAAATGATGATGATGACAAAGTCAGCGACGTATTAGTATCAATATGTACTACCTACTTATTCATTCATTAGCATGTTCCTTATGGAACTTTCCCTGCCTAACTGCTCTCTTTAAGGTCTTTCAGATGTAAGCAAAATGCACTGCTGCTGATACATTCATTTGCAAATCATCAACAATGTCTTGTTGCCATCATAGCTTTGACCTTCTTATCTTTCTTTTTCTCATTATTGTACCCTTGCAAGACTCTTCTCCAAACTCTAATGACGTTTAACATGTTCGGAATATTTAACTTTTCCCTGTTTAATCATTTTAGTAACCAATCTTCTTCAATATTAAGTTCTTGTAGTATGGATATATTCGTGCTTTTCTGTGTCATTGACATTTGAAGGATTCTTCTGTAGCATTTACATTCAAAAGCATCTATGTGTTTCTCAACTGTTTTGTTAAGTGTCCATGTCTCACAGGCATATGTTGCGATGGGAAAGATGCGTGCCCTTTAAAATATTAACAAAACAGCTGAGAAACACATAGATGCCTTAGAATGTAAATGCTACAGAAGAGTTCTTCAAATATCATGGGCACAAAAAAGAACAAATATATCTATACTACAAGAATTTAATATTGAAGAAGACTGGCTAGTAAAGAGGATTAAACAGAGGAAACGGAAATATTGTGGACATATTAAACGTCATGATAATCTAGAGAAAACCGTCTTGGAAGGGTACATAATAGGAAAAAGAAAGAGAGGAAGACCAAGGCGAAGATGGCTGCAAGACATTGTTGATGATCTGCAAATGGATGCATCAGCAGCATGGCATCTTGCTTACAACCGAGAGGTCTACAGGAGAGCTGTTATGGAGGCAAAGTTCCACAAGGGACATACAACTGACTGAGAGACTGAATTATATATATGAATATATATACATATGGTGACGGGCATTTTGTCGTATGGTGTGATTTCATGAAGTGGCTCACCTTGTATGTTTTTTTCTTCGTGACGCATACAGTTATCGTTGTTATCAGCTGAGATCAACTGAAGCCTACCTTTCACTCAAGAGATGGCTCAGGCTGATGATGAATGACAATTATTGCCTTTTCTGTCTAAATAATCTTGCGCTGATGACACAAATGGATAGTGCCTTAGCTTTCAAGTTTGACCCAGTCTAAAGTGTCAATCTCTAGCTTGTGCACAGATCTTGAAGAATGATGCTGTGCCTTGTGTATGATATACATTTCCTAGCTGCATATGCTGTCTTAATTATGATTTATCAAACCAAAAATTATAAGACCACACAAACAACTTTATAACAAACACATTCCTCATGATTTTACAGGAGACATCGCAGCACTTATATTGGTCTTATAAAATAATAGTTTATAATTTGTACCTTTAAATGTGGAAATTTGTTAGGAAACAAAAACACATGCACGGCTATTTTAACTGTCATGTAAGTAACCCATCAATATCAACTTTATTTGATCAAAAAAGAGATATCGATGTGATTAAGTGTCGCATAAAACTGACTCGTTAACACAATAAAAATTTTAAAACTGAGATATTTCGGCCATATCAAGAGACACAACAGCTTGGAGAGGTTGATAGTAGAAGGCATAGTGCCCGGCCACATCAAGAGACACAACAGCTTGGAGAGGCTGATAGTAGAAGGCATAGTGCCCAGCTCAAGAGAAAAGGGACGACCTCGCCTGAGATGGACTCAGGTCATCACGGAAAGTCTGAATATGTCACTGCAAGACGCCAGTCAACTTGCTCAAGATTGTATATTGCTGTGAGAGAGACAACGTTCTGGAAAGTATGTCACGTGAGTTATGAATTAAGTGACCAGCAGTGTAACTTAATATCGCTGAAATATAATGTTATTCCTGTTTATCCGTTCAGAATGTCCACTGGGCTGGGTGGAGTTTGGCTCACACTGCTACCATTTTAACTTCTACCCGACGCTCACCTACAGAGAGTCAACCGCGGCTTGCCAGGTAAGCAGAACGGGACAATGAGTTGAACCTTATTTGTGAACTATCTCCTGGCCGACTGTCTTTCAAAAAAAGATTATTTCATTACATATAATCACTGTTAATAAGTATGCAGATTTATGCACACCTTGTGTTAGCTCCAGCAGGCCAAAGACAGTAAATATTGATGTCTCCGTCACTATGGCACACACGATGTAGTTTTGCTTGTTATATCCAATGCCGACGTATTTAATAGTCGTCTGCTTTGCTCATTAGATAAAAAAGATAACGACTGCAGTAAAACTGGTTCTAGTAATACAGGTAGGTAGAGATGTATGGTATAGTTCTACACAGCGATAGAGGGAGTGAGAAAAGTGAAAAAAAAAACACAAATAATGAAAAACATGCAACGTTCAATATTTCGACGTAAGCCTTTTTTCAAAGATTACATACAAAAACAAACAGAACATATAATAAAAGAGGAAAATGAAAATGAAACAGAAAAAATGTAATTAAAATACAATAAGAAAAAAAAAGAAAGTTAACAGATTCTGAAAACGAAAAGAGGGATAGAAAGCACGGCACAAGTCATCGAAAACGGACAAAAATCTACGTAACAGTGTCGCAGTCAAGTAGGGGATTGTGACAGATAAAAGAGTTCTGTTTCATTTTCATTTTTTTCTTCTTTTATTATATGTTGTGTTTGTTTCTGTATGTAATCCTTGAAAAAAGACTCACGCCGAAATATTGGATGTTGTATGTTTTTTCATTATTTGTGTTTTTTTCTCACTTTTCACACTCCCTCTATGTACCATATACCTCTATATGCCTGCTTTGCTCATTGGCCCATGTTAAGCCTACTTTCAAGCATTCCACCCCGGGCATCTGCGGCTAAGAGTAATAAGTAAACGAAAGAAATAATAAACAAGGATGACAAATCTGTCACGTCGGTCGGTCACTTTCAAGTTGTCAAGGAGATGGGCAATCAAAAACCATTGGTCAGCTTTCTACTTAACGAACAACCACTGGTCAGTTTTCTACTTAATGAACAACCATTGGTCAGTTTTCTACTTAACGAACCCATTGGTCAGTTTTCTACTTAACGACCAACCATTGGTCAGTTTTCTACTTAACGAACAACCATTGGTCAGTTTTCTACTTAAGGAACAACCATTGGTCAGTTTTCTACTTAACGAACAACCACTGGTCAGTTTTTTACTTCATTCTTTTCGCGGAATCTATGCTTTCCTTGTCTTATATTTATTGACACTTAATTCACTTCTGAAAGGTCGAAAGATTTCTTTAATGCTCGCTAGATTCATTTGGCCTAAAGTTAGGTGAAAGTAGCAGAGATTCCATATGAGGTGAGTCTGTATGTGTCGAAAGGGGCAAAGATAACTGTGGTAAAGTTGAGGGGGGGGGGGGTCGGTCGCCTAGGAGGTCAAGGTCGACAAACCAGAACTGGCCAAGAACTTTTCTACCTGGCTGTGCTGCTGCTAGTAGTGACTAGATCTGCTGCTTCACCCTAGTTTTCGGCAAGGAAGAAGAGTTTACCTTTGAAAGGAGATCGACAGCAGAAGAAGAAGAAGAAGATGATCATGATCATGATGAAAAATAAGAAGACAAAGATAGCATTACAAATAAATTGTCTTTCAAAACGGGCATAAAATGTACGTGACATATGTAACAGAATGTTACACACGGAGTATATCAATGTAACGTATGTTGTGTCACTTGTGTAGAGGTCAAGAAAATCTGCTCAGTAAATAGTGACGTTTGTAACAGTAAATGAAGAATACTCAGTTCAGTAATTCAGTACCGTAGCTGCACACACACATATACACACACAGAGAAACACACACACATTAGTACAGTACAGTACAGTGTGTGAGGAAAGCCTGTGTTTAGTGTTAAGTAATACACTAATACGTCTTTACACGTAGTGAAAAGAAAATAAAAAAAAAACCACAATGAGCACAATATTACAGCATGTTTTTTTCAAACATTAACAAAAGAGAGAGGAAAACACATGTATCATATGTCACATCGATTCTATTTAGAAATAGCATCAGGTTATCCATTGTGTTATATATGTATAACATAAAAACTAATAAGATAACATTGCCAGCACGAACATACTTTAATATGTATCATTTGACGCCATTCTCTGGCAGGTTGATGGCGCCCATCTTGTCAGCATTAATAATGTTGAGGAGTTTGAGTTTATCTCTTCCAGGCTCACAAGTATTGACCAAAACAAGTGGGTTGGCCATCCATCCATCTATCCATCCATCCATCTATCCATCCGTCTGTCCGTCCGTCTGTCTGTCTGTCTGCCTGTCTATCTATCTATCTATCTATCTATCTATCTATCTATCTATCTATCTATCTATCTATCTATCTATCTATCTATCTATCTATCTATCTATCTATCTATCTATCTGTCTGTCTGTTTGTCCATCCGTCTGTCTGTCTGTTTGTCTATTTATCTGTCTCTCCGTCTATCTATCTATCTATCTATCTATCTATCTATCTATCTATCTATCTATCTATCTATCTATCTATCTATCTATCTATCTGTCTGTCTGTCTGTCTATCTATCTATCTGTCTATCTATCTATCTATCTGTCTGTCTGTCTGTCAATGTTTGCCATCCATCTTTCTCTCTATCTGCCTGAATCTCTCTCTCTCTCTCTCTCTCTGTTTATTTCTCTTCTTCTCTCAGCCTGTCTGTTTATCTGTGTACTAAATGTATTTTTAATCAAAATAATTCACTCCCTATTTAATGTAGGACTATGAGTAGAACAAAATAATCAATGACTTTTAACCAAAAGATAAATCGTAAAATACTTCCCATGATTAATCTGAAGGCGCTTGTAACTGACACTTTTATATAACGCGTCCTTGTGGCAGCTTGACAATTGCCTGAATTTACATAACTGCTGAAAGTGATACATTAACTTATTTATAAGTATTGACCTTCTCATTTCATTGGAAGATACTGGATACATATGCTGGTGATCACCTGTGTATGTGAAGTTTATGTCCTGATTATCACATAAAGTGTAGACCAAGCTTCTTGGAGCCGTGATGGTGTAGTGGTCAAAGCACTCGTTTGCCAGGTTCGATTTCGCATTCGGGGGTCGGGGGAGGGGAGGGGGTTGGTTGGTTCAGACTGACCAGACACCGAGGTCAATCCAGCCTCCAAAATATGGGTACCTGGGACTTGTCTAGGAAATAACAAAGACATCAAGGACAGGTGGTAGCATCCCTACCTCAAATGCTGTAATGGCGCAGAAATGTCATCATCATCATCAGGTGCCGTGCCGACTAGCGTTGGCTATTATGCTTCTCCAGAGTACACGATCCTTCATGCAGGCCATCAGTTCAGTTGGTGATCTCCTCTCGGACCATCCCGTCAGACTGTCCAGTATCATTTCTCTTGGTCTTCCTCTTGATCTTCTTCCTTCTATTTTTCCTGTTGTTATAATATTGTCAATGCCCCCTCTTCTCATTGCATGTCCTATGAAAGTACATTGTCTCTCTCTTATCTTTTTGACAAGATTTTGTTTGTCTCTCCAGCTCTTCTCATACATTCTTCATTAGTTATTTTTGCTGTCCAGGGGATTCTCAACATTCTTCTAATAAACCACATTTCTGCTGCTTCCAATGATTTTTGTGCAGACTTGCCTATTGTCCATGATTCACTTCCATATAACAAGATAGGTTCAATATAGCATTTTATGACTCGTTTTCTAACATTCATTGATAAAGAAATGATAAAGAAATGTGAAAGCACTAATAGAGGGCAACACATGCTACTGCACGTAGAAGCTTCATTTCTAAGATAACCTCAGATGGCTTAGTAGATTCATAAATTTAATCTAATTTTAGTGTTTGATTTTTTAAGAATTTTATTAAAAGCGGATAAAATTGACGAAAAGGGGCATAACATTGTTATATCAGCCCTAATTTAAACACTTTTTTTAGGTCAAGGTATAGTAGTTATACAGGAACAATTGAACAGTTGTTGTATTGATAATGATGTTAAGAAAACCTGTTCCGAGACGTGACTGGCTGCCCGGCCGAAGCAGTCTGTCAGATCGTGTTTACCTGGACGTGGGAAAATTGTTAAGAGTTTCGATTCTGTTGACAGGTGTGACGAAACTAGTTGCTGTATCTGCGCTTACCGCCCCTTTGTGGAGTATTGTGAACGTAACCGTAGGAAAGAACTAGGTATAGAACACAAAGACCCCTGTGTCCTGTTCGCACAGTGATCTACAGCGCGGTTTATTGGATACACGCCTCCACATGACAGAGTGCCACTCTGTTCTTGGTAGGATTTTCCTTAGAAATGCAAACCATTGTCCTGACTGCACGTCTATGATGGTGAGCCACAGGGGACGTGTTAGCTGGGGTGTGTATGCTGGTCTTTTGCTTCAATATCCAGAGTGTGTCGAAGAAAACGAGCTTACTGGTAGACTCCGCTACCACGAGGAACATTGTGAGATGTACCCTGCTAGTCCAGATAGAAGGGACTCATTACCGGGGGTACCCTGAACACGTGATATAGAATCTTGGTCCCAATAAAAGCGATGAATTTCTCATTGGTTTCTAGATCACGTAGTTACACACCAACAAGGTTGTGTAACCGGATGAACTCTTAAAACCTCATTTATTTTTTTTCTAATTATAGAGCAGTTCCAACTACATTTGCTAAATCTCCTTTAAATACTCCATTTGTGTACAAAGTAATTCTTTTTTTACCGTATTTTAGAAATGATTTGTCGTTTCCAACAAATATCATATAGGTTATCTATCTATCTATCTATCTATCTATCTATCTATCTATCTATCTATCTATCTATCTATCTATCTATCTATCTATCTATCTATCTATCTATCTATCTATCTATCTATGTCTGTCTGTCTGTCTGCCTGTCTACCTATCTGTCTGCCTGCCTATCTATCCGTCTGTCTATTTATCTATCTATCTAACTAGTTGTCTTCCTATTGACTTTCTTTCACTGTGTCACTTAGGTATCCCGTTCATAAATATTTTTATATCTCTTTCTGTTCCATCTTTTTCCGTTTTTTTTTTTTGGTTTACAGTTCTTTTGTTCTATAGATAGATTCTAGATCTAATGGTATTCCGCTGTGTTTCAGCTCTTCTGTTACATAATTCTAGATCTACTGTTATTCCTGTGTTTTCCAGCTCTTCTGTTCTATAATTAGATTCTAGATCTAATGTTATTCTTGTGTTTTCCAGCTCTTCTGTTCTATAATTAGATTCTAGATCTAATGTTATTTCTATGTTTTTCACATTTTCTGTTCTGTAGTTAGATACTAGAACTAATGTTATTCCTCTGTTTTCCATACCGTTGATTTTATGTTTTATTCCAGTGCCTTCCATTTTCGCTAATTAATGTGCTCGGTAGTGTAGTAGTTTGTGCATTCGCCTACAGGTCAGAAGCTCCCTGGTTTGAATTCCCGTTTGAACGAACGGAATATCCTTCGGGGGACGGTCGAGTCAGCCTCAAGAAATGGGTATCAAGGGTCTCTTTGTCAAAATAAATGTTCCCTACTCAGGTTTAGAAAAGTGAAGGCATTAACACTTCACACCCGCTACGCCTATGTAACTGCCACGGGGCATTTATATATAACGTTTATATGCAACATCTGCTATGCAGGGGTTAACTTTTTATATGCCTTTAACTTGGTGGTGAGGACGCTGTCCGATGAGGCGATCAGCGACCCATAGATGATATGACAGAGTCAGGGTTAGCGACCCATAGATGATATGACAGAGTCAGGGTTAGCGAGCCATAGCTGATATGATAGAGTCAGGGTTAGCGAATCATAGCCAACCAAGACCCTGTCCCACCTCTCCGTTGGTACCCCCAGTAACAGGCATAGCCTTGGCTACCGGGGCAAGGATCGCCATAGTCCCCGTGGTGGTGGAGTCTGCTAAAGAAGCATTCCCCTGCTTTTTAGATGTACCCGGGGACGGGAAAAAAAAAGTAGCCGCCATAACCCGCTCCCACGCCGACACGATGCTGTGCCTCAACATCCCCACAGCATCGGCTGCAGAGAACACCAAATCGCAGTTACAGGGAGATAGCACAAGACAAGACAAGACAAGATCCGTTTAACTAGCAAACATTTGGACACGTTTCCTGCTTTCCTCACCATAAACGTACAACGCATTTATTACACCCACGCACGGTCTTCACAGTTTACAATTAACCACCATTTGTGTACATGTTCTTTAACTCTTATCTGACGTGGATTTGCATTCGCAAATGAAATCCTTAGCATGGAAAGACATTTTCTCCAACTGACAATTGTTTGGCAGTTGATTAGTTTTAGATATCGGTTTCAACTCGTGAAAACAGATTGAAAAAAAAGCAAGGTTTTGTTGTGGTTTTTATGTGTGTGTGTGTGTGTGCGCGCGCATGTAGTGCGAAATTAAAATCCCAGCCTGCGTGCTCTATAAGCACTGCTCTAGACAGCCTCAAAGTAGTCCACCGCGACGAATACTAAAAACTCTAAGGACGTTTCAGGCTGAGGCATCACTTATATCACCTTAAACTCTATCTACCAGACCATGGCCGCTGTATGACTCACTCAGGTATGGGTCTTGGCCAGATCTCAGTCTCCTGCAAGAGACGCTCTACGGTGATGTGGGGGGGGGGGAGGAACTAGAGACGAGCTGCCGCGCTTGTAAGAGAGATTCGCGTCGATATGTGAGCGTAGGAAGAAGAGGAAGGCATCTTTCCTCCCTCCACCTACATTGTGAATTCACTAAAGAAAAGCAGACACGACAATTCACAAATGAAGCCTACAATGTGAGGAAAAGAGGGGCTCAAGGTCCACCCAGTATTGCTCCTTGGGCCCAGAGAGTTGGACTGTTTTAAAGGTGGGTCTAGAGGGCCTCAGGGGTGGGGATTGGGGGGGGGGGGAGGAACTAGAGACGAGCTGCCGCGCTTGTAAGAGAGATTCGCGTCGATATGTGAGCGTAGGAAGAAGAGGAAGGCATCTTTCCTCCCTCCACCTACATTGTGAATTCACTAAAGAAAAGCAGACACGACAATTCACAAATGAAGCCTACAATGTGAGGAAAAGAGGGGCTCAAGGTCCACCCAGTATTGCTCCTTGGGCCCAGAGAGTTGGACTGTTTTAAAGGTGGGTCTAGAGGGCCTCAGGGGTGGGGATTGGGGGGGGGGCGGGCCGCAGAAGTTGATAAAAACAGATAAACGGGAAGGTTGGAGAGTTGTACCGGCTTATATTTTCTCTGGGAGGCCCGTACTCCCTCGTATCCACAACACAGGAGGAGGAAATGTGGCAGCCTATAAGGTCCGTTCAGTGAATTTAGGGCTAATACTGCAGGAGAAAAGAAAGGGGGGGGGGGGCACTGCCAGGCATTTGTGTGCCCTATACAAGGCCAAAACTACCTCCACATTCCCCCACCCCACTCAACACCCCCCCCCCGAGAGAGAGGAAGTACGGGAGAAAGAGAGAGGAAATACGGGGGAGAGTGAGAGAGAGAGAGGAAGTACGGGAAGGAGCTAGAAAGAGAGAGAGAGAGAGAAGTACGGGAGAGAGAGAGAGGAAGTAGGGTTGAGAGAGAGAGAGAGGAAGTACGGGATAGAGAGAGAGGAAGTAGGGTTGAGAGAGAGAGAGAGAGAGGAAGTACGGGAGAGAGAGAGGAAATAGGGTTGAGAGAGAGAGAGAGAGGAAGTACGGGAGAGAGAGAGGAAGTACGAGAGAGAGAGGAAGTACAGGAGAGAGATAGAGGAAGTACGGGAGAGAGAGAGGAAATAGGGTTGAGAGAGAGAGGGGAAGTACGGGAGAGAGAGGAAGTACGGGAGAGAGATAGAGGAAGTACGAGAGAGAGAGGAAGTACGAGAGAGAGAGAGAGGAAGTACGGGAGAGAGATAGAGGAAGTACGGGAGAGAGAGAGAGGAAGTACGGGAGAGAGAGAGGAAGTACGGGAGAGAGAGAGAGAGGAAGTACGGGAGAGAGAGAGGAAGTACGGGAGAGAGATAGAGGAAGTACGGGAGAGAGAGAGGAAGTACGGGAGAGAGAGAAAGGAAGTACGGGAGAGAGAGAGAGAGAGGAAGTACGGGAGAGAGAGAAAGGAAGTACGGGAGAGAGAGAGAGAGGAAGTACGAGAGAGAAATAGAGGAAGTACGAGAGAGAGAGAAGAAGTACGGGAGAGAGAGAGGAAGTATGAGAGAGAGAGAAAGGAAGTACGGGAGAGAGAGAGAGAGAGAGGAAGTACGAGAGAGAGAGAGGAAGTATGAGAGAGGAGAGAGAGGAAGTACGGGAGAGAGATAGAGGAAGTACGAGAGAGAGAGGAAGTACGAGAGAGAGAGAGAAAGGAAGTACAGGAGAGAGAGAGGAAGTATGGGAGAGAGAGAAAGGAAGTACAGGAGAGAGAAAGAGAGAAAGGAAGTACGGGAGAGAGAGAAAGGAAGTGTGGGAGAGAGAGAAAGGAAGTGTGGGAGAGAGAGAAAGGAAGTACGGGAGAGAGAGAAAGAAGTATGGGAGAGAGAGAAAGAAGTATGGGAAAGAGAGAGGAAGTATGGGAGGGAGAGAGAGAGGAAGTACGGGAGAGAGAGAGAAAAGAAGTACGGGAGAGAGAGAGAGAGAGAGGGACTGCTGTAAATGTTCTCCACTAGAGAGATACAACATATAAAAATACCCAACTTTTATTTCTTTTATTTTATTATAATTTATTCATTTTATTTTATTATAACAAATGGTCGGTATGGAAGAACAATTAAAGAATTTGAAAAAAGAAGAAGAAAAGTACACACCAAGACACAGGCAACAGTGCCACATGATGACAACGACAAACTTAAAAAAAAAAGAAACAGGCAGCGGAGCACGTATGAGTGTGCCTCTAGTGCATGATGCTAATTCCTAGATACAAGATTCAATATTCTTTCTACCAACATTTCTCAATATTCTTTCTACCAACAATTCTCAATATTCTTTCTACCAACAATTCTCATTATTCTTTCCACCAACATTTCTCATTATTCTTTCTACCAACATTTGTCATTATTCTTTCTACCAACATTTCTCATTATTCTTTCTACCAACATTTCTCAATATTCTTTCTACCAACATTTCTCAATATTCTTTCTACCAACATTTCTCAATATTCTTTCTACCAACAATTCTCAATATTCTTTCTACCAACATTTCTCATTATTCTTTCCACCAACATTTCTCATTATTCTTTCTACCAACATTTCTCATTATTCTTTCTACCAACATTTCATTATTCTTTCTACCAACATTTCTCAATATTCTTTCTACCAACATTTCTCAATATTCTTTCTACCAACATTTCTCAATATTCTTTCTACCAACAATTCTCAATATTCTTTCTACCAACATTTCTCATTATTCTTTCCACCAACATTTCTCATTATTCTTTCTACCAACATTTCTCATTATTCTTTCTACCAACATTTCTCATTATTCTTTCCACCATCATTTCTCAATATTCTTTCTACCAACATTTCTCAATATTCTTTCTACCAACATTTCTCAATATTCTTTCTACTAACATTTCTCATTATTCTTTCTACCAACATTTCTCATTATTCTTTCTACCAACATTTCTCATTATTCTTTCTACCAACATTTCTCAATATTCTTTCCACCAACATTTCTCATTATTCTTTCTACCAACATTTCTCATTATTCTTTCTACCAACATTTCTCATCAACATTTACTCTGGCGGCATGAACTTTCAGGAGTGAAAGAGTTAAACCTGCAATAATTAACATTCACTCACAGTTTAACAAATACCATACAAAACAACTGCACGATCACATGCTCCTAACTTCCTGCTACGAGTATGTATGTTTGTACTGTGTGATGTATGTATGTTTGTACGAGTATTTTCATATGTACGTTTGTATGCGTGTATAGATTGTCAGCCAGATGAACATCTTTAGTAGTGTTAACTTTCAGAGCCAATCAATGGTGGACGAGCGGGATTGGTGTTGGGCCGGAGATGAAATGGGCGGGAGATGGAACTGTGCTCTACTCGTCTGCCGACATGTGGGCCAGTGAAGAAGATAAAGGCTCCACTACGGGCGGACAGAACATAGTTTTCACGTACACGGGTTGGTTCTGTAGTATATTTTTGGCCTACTGCTAGTTCAGTCATATAAGTTAATTATATGAATTGTTTTTTTCTTTTCTCTGCGTAGTAAATAAAATGTTCATCATCATCATCATCATCATCATCAAAATCATAATCATCATCATGGGGGGAGGGGCTGTCCGATGTGGCAATCAGCGAACCATAGCTCACACGTTAACGTCAGGGCTAGAGAACAATAACTCACACGCTAACGTCAGGGCTAGAGAACCATAACTCACACGCTAACGTCAGGGCTAGAGAACCATAACTCACACGCTAACGTCAGGGCTGGAGAACCATAACTCACACGCTAACGTCAGGGCTAGAGGACCATAACTCACACGCTAACGTCAGGGCTGGAGAACCATAACTCACACGCTAACGTCAGGACTGGAGAACCACAGCTGACACGCTAACGTCAGGACAGGCGAACCACAGCTCATATGCTAACGTCAGGGGAGGCGAACCACAGCTCATACGCTAACGTCAGGGAAGGCTCACCACAGCTCATACGCTAACGTCAGGACAGGTGAACCACAGCTCATACGCTAACGTCAGGGCAGGCGAACCACAGCTGACCACCTCCCTGATCTTACCCCCAGTAGCGGGCCTAGCCAGACTAACGGGGCAGGGATCGTAGTCCCCATGGCAGTGGAGTCTGCTGAAGTATTCCACACCCATTGCATTGTAGTTCAACTCACGGACTGAAAGAAAAAAAATAGCCCCCATAACCCGCTCCAAATCCTACACCACGCTGTGTCTGAACACCGGTTGCAAAGAACACCAGCTCGTAGTTCCATGGAAGTAGAGGAATAATATCATTATTATTATTTTCTTCTTGCTAATTACTACTACTACTACTACTACTACTACTACTACTACTACTACTACTACTACTATTTCTTCTTCTTCTGCCTGGAGTTCCATTGTTTATGTGTACGTGCGCGTATAACTTTTTATGTCATCTTGTCCCAAGTTGTGGCGGGAAAATTCAAATATGGCCGACAGACGGATTCTTCCTCTCTGCCTTACGTGTGTGAAATCAGCCTGGACGAGGCATACAGAATCGTACAGAAACACAGAGATCACAGTAAGTTTTGTGTATCAGTCGTTCTATCTTCTGTACAGCCCCATCTTCCTCCACCTCGCTACAGCGGAAGCAGTTTTATTAGACGAATCAACTTGTGTATCAGTTTGACTTTAAACAATGCTGTATGAGAATGTAGAATGCTTTTGTTTATATATTATGTTGTTGAATATATGGATGAGATGTTAACACGTAATAGTTGTTCATTTCACGCGTATTATTGTTCTTTATGCTTATATAATAGTAGTACTAAAACGATGTTGGATGAATGTGTTAGAATGACAGTTTAGAAAGGCAGGATGTTAGGCGGGTCTTTTCCCGTTTGAAAATAAAGTTCGTTCATTCTTCTAGCTCGTCAGATAGCAAGAGAAACCTCCCTTCTTTCTCTCCTTCTTTCTCAGAATATTTTACTCCCCCCTCAAAAAAAAAAAAAACAACAAAAAACATTTCATATGCACTTCTTTGTATGCCAAAACTGAGAAAATTTAACGCAAGTTATATTGCTAAATGTTTGATGTTGCTGTTTTGTATATCGTTACACATAAAGTCTTCGCGTCTAAAACGTCTTAAACAAGTTCATGATACGGTGAAGTTCATTTGACCGGAACGATAAATGCAAGTTTATTTGCAAATTTGACTCTAGTAACATGGGCACAGAATTTCTAACAGTTCGTATGAAAATCATTAGATATTGAGTTACTCAGTCTTGATAGGCATATAAACCTGGATTACACGAACTTTAGTGAACAGTTTATCCCTTTCGTCAGCGAATTCAGTCTTAATAGGCAGATTAGTCTGGTCTACCTGGACCTCATTCAGTAGTTGGTCTCTTTCTCTTTCATGAACTATCAACGAAATATAAATCCAGATCTATCAGTTTTCTACTCACTGTATTGACATCTATTCACTAGATCTCCCAAGAACCTGTATCAAACTAGATCATAGTTTCATCACATCAGCATGACTATCTGCTTCTGTATCTCTATGTCTATTTCCCAAGGTGCACTTCTGTCTATATTTCTATCTGCACAATTCTCTTGGTCTCGATTTACTTATCTGAGTCTATGTTTGAGTGTCCGGGTATCGTAGTGTCAGAGTATCTTCGTCTCTGAGTACCTGGTTATCTTCGTCTCCGAGTACTCTGGTTATCTTCGTCTCTGAGTACCTGGTTATCTTAGTATCTGAGTACCTGGTTATCTTAGTCTCTGAGTACCTGGTTATATTCGTCTCTGAGTACCTGGTTATCTTCGTATCTGAGTACCTGGTTATCTTCGTCTCTGAGTACCTGGTTATCTTGGTCTCTGAGTACCTGGTTATCTTCATCTCTGAGTACCTGGTTATCTTTGTATCTGAGTACTCGGTTATCTTTGTATCTGAGTACTCTGGTTATCTTTGTATCTGAGTACTCTGGTTATCTTTGTCTCTGAGTACCTGGTTATCTTATTCTCTGAGCACCTGGTTATCTTAGTCTCTGAGTACCTGGTTATCTTCATCTCTGAGTACCTGGTTATCTTGGTCTCTGAGTACCTGGTTATCTTCATCTCTGAGTACCTGGTTATCTTCGTATCTGAGTACCTGGTTATCTTCATCTCTGAGTACTCTGGTTATCTTCGTCTCTGAGTACTCTGGTTATCTTTGTCTCTGAGGTCGGAGTTTTAGTTCTGCTACTGAGTCTGTGCACTCTCCTGGAGTTTTTATTTAAAATATTTTTAAGTGTCTCAGACTCAGTGTTTGTCAAGATCTGTCAACATCTGTCAAGATCTGTCAAGATCTGTCAACATCTGTCAAGACCCTGCACTGTGCGATCTTGGAAAAACTTGTAAGAGTGATGCTTGTCACTGTCATCATGTGGCTCTTTGTGTGTGTTTGTTTTTTCTCTTTTCTCTCTTATTTTAAAAAAATTCTTTATTTGTTCTTCCAAAACGAGGATTTGTGTAATAAAAGTTAGATATTTTTATATTTTCTATATCTCTAATGGAGACTCTGATAGTACCCTCTCTCTCTCTCTCTTCTGTCTAGTCTAGCTCCTCTGCTGTGTGCGTTACCTTTATGAGTGATGTCTCTGCCTTGTGTGTGTATGTGTGTCTGTATGTATCTACTAGATCATATGTGTTTATTATGTCCTGCAAAAAAATCTAGCTGGTGTCTCATCTATGTTGGTTCTAGCTATGTGAGTGCTTGCTTGGCCTCCTATAATGTCTAAATCTGACGTTACACAGTTGAAATCTCTGCCTAATATTATGTTGTGTCCTCTGAATATTTGCATCCTCTGCTTTTGCATCCTCCGTGGTCCCTCTTTTTATCTTTAAGTCCAGTTTGATAGACTGACCACTCGGTATTTCTGCTCCGCCCCTGGATGCCCACTGGCTTCCATATGTGTCCCGATTGGTTCTAGAGTCATAACCTGTCAGGTTAGTGTAGTCAAATGCCCATCCATTTGCCTGTGGCACTTTCTGCCTGTGCTTGTTTCTTTATTTGTCGTGTCCATTTCGCAGACTATCCGTCGTCAACAAGTCTTTTGGCTTTTCTTAAATCTGTCTACCGTCACTATCTAGTTTATCGCCTCTGGCAAGTTGTTCCCGAAAGTTTGGGGTCTGTCTGCAATTAAATGTCTATCCTCCTATTCTTAGAGTTTCGTGCGTTGATTGTTTGTTGTCACCTATTATTACCGGACTATTTTACTTACAAGAGTCTTTCCTGAGCATGTCGTCAATTTTTCTGCCTTTTCTATTCGTCTGTTTCTTCTGTTTATATTTGTCAGCGTCCAGTCATAATGGCTATCACTAGTGGCGTGGGAATTGGTTCCCTACCTTGATCTACGTTTCCTACCTAACTTTTCTGTTCTTATTTGATGTTAACTATTATCTAAAGTATATTCATAATTATATTCATAATTCTCCGTTACAAGGTGCTATGCTATAAAAATACGCTGCCCGATTTGGCAATCAGCGATCAAGACTTGATGTGTTACCATCAGGGACGGCGATGCATAGCCAGTCAAAACCCAGTTCTGCCTCTCTATTGAAGCCCCATTTAAGTGTCAGCACATCTAAAGGGACAGGGATTGCCAACAGTGGCGAAGTCTGCTAGAGAAGCACTGCACATCCGCCTGCTTTTTAGTTCCACGCATGGATGGAAGAAATAGCCGCCAAAACCCGCTCGCAGTTTGTCATGATGCCTTGCCTCATCATCTTCACCGCACTGGCTGCAACGAACACCAGCTCGCAGTTGCACATACAGAACAGTGACAGCACCTCTCACCAAATGCGCTTGTCTGGCCACGCATCATTATTATTTCATTATTTATTGTCTTACAGTGTATGGTACAAACATAACAGACCCAAACAGTATCGTCTACGGTCCTAAATTCAGTGTTCAGCCAAAGAGTATCGTCGTACTACCACCACTGCCAACGGCAACACTTGAATGTGTGGCCATGAGGTGAGAACTATTTCCTTCAGTTGATTTGTAGAAGGCATGTCCAGTCGGCAGCAAGAGATTAGCATATTTTTTTATCGCACCTTTGATTAGCAACAGCAGTGGTATATGTGTTACTGGGATATATCCTGTGCTTAAATGAAATGCTCTTAGAGTGTTCTGGCTTGTTTTTTTTTCCTCCCTACTAACCACCTTTCTGTGACACTGGGGTGATGAGAAGAGCTGGTTAGATAACCACAAAAAAATAGGTATAACTTGTACAAGCTTAATAAAATTACTTCCCCTTTTTTGTTTATGAGAGCTTCTGAGCAGTTTCAGAGATTAGAGTTAGCAAAATGAGAGTGGCCTCAGTTCAGAGTTTGAGGGGGGTGGGGTTGTTTTACTTCAGTGGTTCAGAGAGTGGGGGTTGTTTCACTTCAGTGCTTCAGAGAATGGGAGTTGTTTCATTTCAGTGCTAGAGAATGTGAGAGTGTTTCCCTTGAAAGCTAGACAGAGTGAGGGTTGTTTCACTTCAGTGCTTCAGAGATTGGGGGGGGGGGTTGTTTCACTTCAGTGGTTCAGAGAGTGGAGGTTGTTTCACTTCATTGTTTCAGAGAGTGGGGGTTGTTTCACTTCAGTGGTTCAAATAAAGGGTGGGGGGGTGTTGTTTCACTTCATTGTTTCAGAGAGTGGGGGTTGTTTCACTTCATTGTTTCAGAGATGGGGGTTGTTTCACTTCAGTGGTTCAAAGAGTGGGGGTTGTTTCACTTCAGTGCTTCAGAGAGTAGGAGTTGTTTCATTTCAGTGCTAGAGAATGTGAGAGTGTTTTCGTTGAAAGCTAGACAGGGTGAGGGTTATTTTGCTTCAGTGCTTTAGAAAGTGGGGGGGGGGGGGTTGTTTCACTTCAGTGCTGAAAAGAGTAGGGGTTGTTTCTGCTTTAGTGTTAGAGGGGGCAGGGGGGCTGTTTCACTTGAATACTCAGCTGAGTGATATTGCTTTTAATACTGGAGAAAGTTCAAGTGCTTATCACTTCAGAGCTTTGAAGAATGGAAGTAGTGTCATTTCAGAGCTTTGGAGAATGAAAGTAGTGTCACTTCAGAGCTTTGGAGAATGAAACTAGTGTCACTTCAGTGCATAAAAGAGTTGGAGTTGTATCACTTCAACTCTCCAGAGGGTGGGACTGCTTTTATTATATGAGTGCTGTAAAGGATGGAAGCTGAGAGTGTTTCTTGCTTCCTTGTTCAAGAAGATGGGAGTGTTTTCACTACAGCATTCAGGAACAGGAGAAGTATTTACAATAGCCAGCAGAAGGGATGTGAGGAAGAGAGCTATCACGTCATTTCTCAAGACAGTGCTTGTATGTAATTTTTTTTTTGTTCTAACAGCAAGCAGAAACCAACTGTAATGTCATTGCTGTGCCGGGAAGCAGAAAACTTTTAAAAATAACTTTCTGGAGAGAAACAGCCAGAAAACACAAAATGGGCTTTAATTTTATTAACCTTCTACCTCTTTTTTTTTTTTTTTTGCATGTTGACCATTTCTATTTCTCCACTTAACCAGCAACCCCGAGGCAACATACAAGTGGTTTAGAGAACAAAGTTCTGGCAGGATGAAAGAGATTACCAGCACATCATGGTACACCATCACAAATGGAAAACTCATAGTTCACAACCCAGATGAGGTCAGGGATGAAGGCTCGTATCAGTGCCTAGCTACCAACAAGATCGGGTCAGTTCTCTCAGATCCAGCACGGATAAATTTTGGATGTAGGTCGTAGTTGAATTTCACGTCTGGCAATTCTCTTGCTAAATATTTGTTTCATAGTTAATTTTTAGTTAATTTTTGGGTAAAGCTGGGGCGACCATCCCCAACCCAGCGCGTCACAGGTGGCGGATGGTGAAAGTCCTCCAGATATGGAGGATCCCTGTGGATAAGGAGTTGTCCAAATAAGCAGGCGTGGACCAATTGGCGGTAGACTCAGAGAGCGAGGTGGGGTAGTAGGTGGCTCTACTACTCCTATAAAGTGCCTCAGTGCTCAGTGAAGGGAATACCAGGTGGGTCAGAGGCGCCTTAAAACCTCTCGCTCCCGCTGCCTTGCGGGTAGGACAGGGAGTCCAAAGGCTAGCGGAGAGTCCGTACACAAACCGACAGAAGGCAATGGGAAACCACTGTTGTAGTTCCCAAGAATAGTTATGCTTGAACAGAATAATCGATTCATCATGAACAACATTAATGGATGTTCCTCTGGAACAACCTCGTCCAGTAGGGCAGCTCACGAGCCACAGGTGAGGCCAGGTCGTCATCAAGCTACTAGTGGCAAAACTAACAAGTTCAAAATAGCAACATGGAATGTTAGAACTTTATTCCAGGCTGGAAAATTAGAAAATGTAAAGATGGAAATGGAAAGGATGAAGATCAACATATTAGGTATGAGTAAAATTAGATGGACAGGTGCAGGGAAGATAAACTCAGATAAATATACAATAATATATTCAGGAAGTGAGAAACATGAATGAGGAGTAGGAATTATATTTGATGAACAAACAGCAAGGACAATTGTAGGATATTTGAACATCTCGGACCAAGTCCTGCTAGCCCAACTGAAAGGACAACCAATAAACATAAATATTATACAAGTGTACGCTCCAACATCTGAAAGCTCTGAAGAAGATGTACAGCATTTTATAATGACATAGAGACAGCACTAAAACACACAAAGTCACATGAAGTTACCATAGTCATGGTAGATTTTAATGCCAAAGTTGGTAAAGGAAGAACTTCAGACATCGTTGGTGACTAAGGACTGGGGGAGAGGAATGACAGAGGTTATAATTTAATTGAATGGGCAAGAATACATAGCATGGTTGTAGGAAACACCTGGTTTAAACAACATCCTCGAAGACTGGCAACGTGGTGCAGCCCAGACAAAAAGACTTTTAACCAGATAGACTACATATTAATCAACAAACGATTCCGCAATGCATTACTGACAACAAAAACCATGCCAGGAGCTGACTGCAATAGTGACCATGATTCACTCTGTGGAAAAGTTAGAATAAAACTAAAGAAAGCAGGCAGAAAAGTGAGAAACATCAAACTGAATACAGAACTTCTTAAAAATGACCAAGAACTGCGAGAACAATACAAAGTTATTATAACAAACAGATACAATGCAGTAGCAGAGATAAATAGTATAGATGAACAATGGGCAATGTTAAAAGATTCTATCCACCAAACTGTTAAGGAGATAATACCACCAAAAAAAAGAAGCCCCTAAAAATAAATGGATGATAGACGACATCTTAGGACTGATGGACAAGAGGAGGAGTAAAAATAACGAGGAAAAATATAACAAGATAAATAAAGAAATAAGATGCAAATGCAGAGAAGCAAAAGAAGTGTGGTTAAATGGGCAGTGCAGACAGATAGAGGACTCTCATATTAAAGACAGCAAAAACATGCACAAACGAATTAATGAACTCACAGGCAGGAAAACAAAATATACCACAGGATGCCTGAAATCGAAAGAAGGTAAAATGTTAATGGGAAAAGAAGACATTGTGGACAGGTGGACAGAGTATATTGGTGAGCTATATGGAGGAGAAAGACCAGAATTAACACCAGATACTGAAAACTGTGAGGGACCACCAATACTTGAAGATGAAATCATAGATGCCATCAAACACATGAAGAAAGGAAAAGCGATTGGGCCTGATAATATAACAATAGAAGAAATAGATGCACTAGAGGAGACAGGAATAAAAATAATAACCAAGTTACTGAATGACATTTACAACAGTGGTTATATTCCTAGTGACCTGATTAAATCCACGTTTATAGCACTACCAAAGAAACCAGGTGCAAAGGAATGTGATGACCACCGGACTATCAGCCTCTCATGTCACATAACGAAGCTACTTCTGAGAATAATTATGAGAAGAACAAGGAAAAAGATAAAAATGGAAATAGCAGATGAACAGTTTGGATTTATTGAAGAAAAGGGAACACACAATGCCATTTATACTTTACGAACACTAACAGAAAGAGCTTTAGAAGTACAGAAAGACCTCTACTTATGCTTCATTGATTACACCAAGGCATTTGACACAGTGAAACATAATGAAATTATTAAAATGCTTGAAGACATCTATATAGACGGCAAAGACCTGAGGATTGTAAAACATCTCTACTGGCAGCAAGAAGCAGCAGTTCGAGTTGAAAATAGAACTGGAAAATATCAACCTATAAAACAAGGGGTGCGACAAGGATGTGTACTATCTCCAGACCTTTTTTCTCTGTATAGCGAGAATATTCTAAGAACAATCATCACAGAACCAGGCATAAAAATTGGAGGATATAATATTAACAACCTTTGGTACGCTGACAACACAGTACTGATAGCTGAGAACCAACAAGACCTGCAAAATCTCTTGGATAAACTGGCCAAAGAAAGTGAACAGAAAGGCCTTACTTTGAACATCAAAAAGACAGAGACTATGGTTATATCTAAGAAACAGAATCCACCAGCATGCAGTATTAAATTAAACTGAACTATTCTAAAGCAGGTGCAGAAATTCAAATACCTTGGAGCAGTAATAACTTCAGATGGGAAATGCAGAACAGAAATTAGGAACAGAATAGGCCAAGCAAAGACTGCATTTCAGAGAATGAGAAACATATTAGCTAACATATCTTTATCAATGAATGTTATAAAACGAGTCCTAAAATGCTATATTGAACCTATCTTGTTATATGGAAGTGAATCATGGACAATAGGCAAGTCTGCACAAAAATCATTGGAAGCAGCAGAAATATGGTTTATTAGAAGAATGTTGCGAATCCCCTGGACAGCAAAAATAACTAATGAAGAATGTAGGAGAAGAGCTGGAGAGACAAAAAACCTTGTCAAAAAGATAAGAGAGAGACAATGTACTTTCATAGGACATGCAATGAGAAGAGGGGGCATTGAAAATATTATCTTCTTATATCTTATATCCTTCCCGTGCCGTTAGACGTCACATAGGGCTCGCAAAGTAGTTCGCCAATATTTCCTGTCTTCGGCGAGTCTTTCAACCTCAACAAAGGATTTTATGCCTGTTAACTTGGCCTCTCTTAATAATGTTCTCTTAAGAGTTTCACGCGGTCTGCCCCTTTTTCTTCGGCCTGTTGTGTTCCACTTGATAGCTTGTTTTGGGATTCTCTGCTCATTTCTTCTCATCAAGTGGCCAACATATGTCCATCTCCTTTTCCTGATCACCCGTGAGACTGGTTGTTGTTCAGTCATCTGTCTTATCTCTGCATTGTTCTTGAATTCATTCCACTTGATGCCGAGTATTTTCCTTAGGCATTTGTTTTCAAAAGAGTCTAATTTCTTTTCTATTTCTTTAGTTGTTTTCCAGCTTTCGCATGCATAAATGAGGGTGGATATTACATTTGAATTGAATAGTCTTAACTTGGTTGAAAATATTATAACAACAGGAAAAATAGAAGGAAGAAGATCAATTGGAAGACCAAGAGAAATGATACTGGACAGTCTGACGGGGTCGTGTGAGAGGAGATCACCAACTGAACTGATGACCTGCATGAAGGATCGTATACTCTGGAGAAGCATAATAGCCAGTGCCAGTCGGCACGGCACATGATGATGATGAGTTAATTTTATATGAAATAATCCTCAGTTTGGGTGAAAAACATAAGCATCACTGTTCATTGTCTTTAAAATTATATATTTATTTCTGTTCACTATTTATTGTCATTTGTGTAGTTCATTTATTTGCATGTCCCTTGCAGAACTTTGCCTCCCTAACAGCTCTCCTGTAGGCCTCTTGGTTGTGAGCAAGATGCCCTGCTGCCAATGCATATTTATGTAGTTACTTCCTATAAAAATATACCATATTTATGGGCATCTAATCTCTCTCATTTCTAAAATAATCCTCTTCATTTGAAAATATACCTCACTTAGTTACTGATTCTTTAAAATTCTTTAAACATTCATGAATTTATAGTTTTATTTGAGTTAATGGCATTTTGAAGAAGAATGGTATGATGATATCAGTGATCGTGTTAGGATTTTAAAAAAAATCTGTGCAGTTGTCTTTCATCTTGCATGAAGAGTTTTCTAAAATACTGGTTTTGTCAATGCAGCATCTGGTATCTAATTTTTTTTTTTTAAACATACTTTACAAATGTCATTCATTCATTTGCATGTCCCTTGTGGAACTTTGCCTCCCTAACAGCACTTCTGTAGGCCTCTCGGTTGTGAGCAAGATGGCCTGCTGCTGATGCATCCATTTGCAGATCATCAGCGATGTCTTGCAGCCATCTTCACCTTGGTCTTCCTCTCTTTCTTTTTCCCGTTATGTACCTTTCCAAGACGGTCTTCTCTAGATTATCGTGACGTTTAATGTGTCCAAAATATTTAAGTTTTCTCTGTTTAATCCTCTTTACTAGCCAGCCTTCTTCAATATTAAGTTCTTGTTGTATAGATATATTTTACGAATGTCAGCAAGAATTAAATGTTTGTGTGAAATTTTTCTTACTCCTGTTACTTCTGTCCTTACTTCTGTAATAGAAGTAAGGGTAGACCAAAGGAACATGGAGAAGAACAACAGAGAGGATGTTGAGCAATAGAGGACTCACCCAGGCAAGAGTGGGAAAAAAAAAGGCAAAGGAAAAGTGTTTGTGGAAAACCCTTGCGGAAGCCCCATGTGCCCTGGGCACTTAACTTCAGAGGGAGTGAAATTTTCTCTTGTCTTATCTGTGGCCAGCTTGAATCTTTACAAAATGTGAAACAAAGTCAAAACTTTCTGATTCTCCTCCTTGCAAACTGAGCTGCATCAGCCTACTGGCACAATTACACTTCAGCTGATTTTGCTGACTGCATCTTACCAGGGTTTTTGATAATATAAACTGGTTACAGTAACCGATGACCCCCCAAAAATTTTGATTTTTCTCTTTTTTTATTGGTGGTTTACCAGTAATTGCTGGTTAATGCAATCACTGGGTGTTACATGAGGCTGTATGATGTAATTTAGAATGGACACTGATAATTAACCTACCTATTACAGGTAACATTGCATGGCAGAGATAGGATTAAAGAGGAGGAAAGTTTCTTTTCATAAACTGTGAATTTCTTTAAAAACAAATTTATGAAACATTTTCCAGTCCACGTTTCTTGTATTTTCCAGACCTCCAGGACTTTTCTAATGACCCACCTGGGGCTGTGACAGCGAAACTTTACCAGGGTACAACAATAAACTGTCAACTGCCAGCATATAACCCAGGTATTATGAATTATGGGGAAACTTTCTATTGCCAACATATTTGCAGAATCTCACTTCATTTAGGGAGTGTGCTCACATGGAAGTGTAAAGGAAGTCAGAACCTGTATAACACAGTCCTCGTGCCCACTTGAGTTAGGTTGCAGCTGTACAGAGGGGGGTGGGGGTGGTGGTGTGATAGACAGCTTCACAGACGTGAGAGAAGTTCTGTCCTGTTGCCATCATCCTCCAGCCATTAAGGATTTCCTGTGGTGCTGCAGAGTGTGTGCGCATACTGTGAGATCATCCTTCCAGGAAAGATGTAGAGTACCTGTGGACTTTTGTGGAAAGAAGTGATGATTCTAACACATCCTGACATTTGTAAACATTTAAATGTTATTTAACCTCTCAAATGAAGCAGATTTTTACTAAATTCCATTTCAAACAGTGACAGGACACATGTAAAACATACTCTGATGTGCCTTGCTCTCCAAGCAGAAAATCTCCATTTCAAAGACAGTTTCCCTAACACAAGTATCAGGTACCCAAGTTTACAGCTATGTGGCCAGGAATGGGATGAAAATGGATCTCCAATCAGTTGTCTTTACATGAAATGCAATTCATTTTAAACATACATCCCCAGTGCCAGCTTCATTAATAATCAACAGACTTTGAAGAAAAAACATATGCAAACAAATATGAAAAAACTTGATTGAAATGTTTGTAAAACTTGAAAGCACAGTCAGTATTATTTAACATTTATGATAAGCAAGCACAAACACCATCTGACTACAGATTGTTTTAGAAAAACACAAGTCGACATCTGAGAATAATTGAAGAAGAAGAAGAAGACAGACAAGCATTAAAGAAGACAGAAAGTTGTGATATGTAAATTCTGAAGAAGCATAAAATTAAGTGATGTGTGAAGTTCAAAGGAACACAAAGTTTCTGTTTTGATGTGTGATGTACAATTTTTGAAACATACATAGTTTTAAATGAAAGATTATGATGCTGTAACCTTCATGGAACATAAAATAATGCAAAAAAAAAAACCACAATGTTTAATATATAAACCTTGAAGGAACACACACACAGAAATAAGAAATATTTGTGATTTGCAAATGTTTAAGAAAAATACGTTTAAATTTATACATGTTTCATCAGCTGTATCCGTAAAGTGGTACAAAGAAGATGGAGGAGCAAACTTTATGAGAACAGATCTTCATCCATACATCTTCTTCTCAAACAACCATAAACTGTACTTCTCTGAGATCTCACAGATGGATGCAGGTTTGTTCAGTCTTCTTTTTTCCTCCTTACACAACTGTCATTTTTAAAAAAAATATTTCTCAACACTACATATTTCTCTTGTAAGTGTCTTGCTTGTTACTGTAATATTCCATTTGTTAAAAAATCTAAATTAATTTACATATTTTAAAAATATGGCACTTTTCATCATAAAACCATATTTCAAGCTAGTAGACGCTGCTGCAGGATATTTAAGAGTAATGTCCTAAGTGTATTACTCTTTGAATGCTGGAAAACAGCCAGAACTATAGAAAACAGCTGAATTCTTTCCAGGCTAAATGTTTATGAAAGATCAGAAGAATATTTTGCCCAAACACCATAAGAAATAACACCTTGTTGGCAGAAATGCAGATGAAGCCACTGGCATCAGTTATTGAGGAAAGTTGTTGCCAATGGTTGAGACATGTAAAACTCATAAAAACTCATAAAAAGAAAATAGCACTGAAATGAAGACCACGGGTATATAGGAATAAGGCAGACCAAAGGAGACATGCAGAAGAACAACAGAAAGGGCGTTGATCAATAGAGGACTTACCTGGGCAAAATCAGATTAAAAAAAACAAAACAAAGGACAGGTATTTGTGGGAAACCCTTGCAGAAGCCCCCATGTGCCTTGGGCACTTCAGATTCTGAGAGAGACAGACAGACAGAGATTGATTGATTGATTGATCTTTATTTCATAACGGTTAAGAATTGGGCACGCAGGCCCGTCTGACATTCTGCCCTTTATCATACATCTTTCATTCTATTCCAGACATTCTACAAATATGCTGTTCATGTAACAAACATAATTAACATTGAAACTGAGAGAAATAAATTTATGTTTCACTCTTATCCATTCACTCAGTACAGAAATAACTACATACATATATAAATGACCATCTACTAAACAAAAATTTCAGGACTATTCAAAATAAACAGTTAACTGTATTCGGTGTCTGTAAGAGCAGTTTAAACTAACTTGTATGTTTTATAATTCATGGAGGCATGTAGTCAACATCAAATAGATATTGGGAAAGTTTGTAGTTGTAGGAAGGAGTATAATTTATTTTTTTTATACAGGATGGTAGGGTATTCCAAAGAATACCAGCAGAGTAACTAAAGCTTTTCTTGTAAAGATCAAGTCTAGGTTTTGGAAGACATATGTTGTTTAATACCAACCTATAAAACAAGGGGTGCGACAAGGATGTGTACTATCTCCAGACCTTTTTTCTCTGTACAGCGAGAATATTCTAAGAACAATCATCACAGAACCAGGCATAAAAATTGGAGGATACAATATTAACAACCTTCGGTATGCTGACGACACAGTACTGATAGCGGAGAACCAACAAGACCTGCAAAATCTCTTGGATAAAGTCGCCAAAGAAAGTGAACAGAAAGGCCTTACTTTGAACATCAAAAAGACAGAGACTATGGTTATATCTAAGAAACAGAATCCACCAGCATGCAGTATTAAATTAAACGGAACCATTCTAAAGCAGGTGCAGAAATTCAAATACCTTGGAGCAGTAATAACTTCAGATGGGAAATGCAAAACAGAAATTAGGAACAGAATAGGCCAAGCAAAGACTGCATTTCAGAGAATGAGAAACATATTAGTTAACACATCTTTATCAATGAATGTTAGAAAACGAGTCCTAAAATGCTATATTGAACCTATCTTGTTATATGGAAGTGAATCATGGACAATAGGCAAGTCAGCACAAAAATCATTGGAAGCAGCAGAAATATGGTTTATTAGAAGAATGTTGCGAATCCCCTGGACAGCAAAAATAACAAATGAAGAATGTATGAGAAGAGCTGGAGAGACAAAAAACCTTGTCAGAAAGATAAGAGAGAGACAATGTACTTTCATAGGACATGCAATGAGAAGAGGGGCCATTGAAAATATTATAACAACAGGAAAAATAGAAGGAAGAAGATCAAGAGGAAGACCAAGAGAAATGATACTGGACAGTCTGACGGGATGGTGTGAGAGGAGATCACCAACTGAACTGATGGCCTGCATGAAGGATCGGGTACTCTGGAGAACCATAATAGCCAACGCCAGTCGGCACGGCACCTGATGATGATGATGATGATGTTGTTTAAGCGTTGGCTGTACTTTGGGCTAAATTTAAACAGGCTCCATAGATAAGGCGAAGCATGCCATGAAAGAATTTGATGTACTAACTTGGCTTTGTTGAAGAGGAACCTGTTCTTAAGAGGCAGTATTTTGATACGTTTGTGCTGGTTAGCTGTTTGTGCTTGATTTTTGCCACTAATAAGCTTTACTACTCGCTTTTGGAGTGAAGAAAGCCTCTTTGTATTTGACACTGAGCAACCTTCCCAGGCTGTTGAGCAATAGTCTAAATGTGTTTGTATATGTGATATGTAGTATGTCTTCCTTGTGTCTTGATCGATGAAGTGCTTAATTTTGGCTAACTGGTATACTTTTTGTGCGATGAGTTTTGTTAGACCTTGCACATGAGAGTTCCAGGTCAGATGTTGGTCAGTAATAAGACCTAGTGTTCTGTGCTCGCTAACGTTTTCTATCTATGTTTCTATTCTGAGCTGAAGTATTGTTTTTGTTGCATTTTGTATTTTCTGTCTTGTTGTTATGAGGATTGATTTTGTTTTATCAGTATTTATAATCATGGTTTTGCTCCATCTAATTAAATTGTATAACTCGACCTGAAGAGTTGATTCTAGATTAATACAGTCGTAGTCACTGGTATAGACTGTACAATCAACTGCAAAAAGGTCAAAAGAAGAGTGTTTAAGATGAAGTGGAAGATCATTGATATAGATAGCAAAGAGCAACGGGCCTAGAATAGAACCTTGCGGAACACCAGTGTCAGCTATAGCAGAATTTGATAGAATTGTTGAAGAATGCTACCTGTTGTCTGTCTGAAAGAAATGATGCAATTAATTTTATTAGGTCAGGGTGCAGTTTATAAGTCTTTTATTTTTCTTACAAGAATATCATGGTCAATCATATCAAATGCCTTTTTAAAGTCGACAAAGATGGCACCACATAGTCTGTCGCCATTTATGTTTACTAACCAGTTTTCTGTCATTTTGTTAAGACCTGTGTGGCAGGAATGATTGGGTCTAAAGCCTGACTGACTGTCTATGAGTAAATTGTTCTCTTGCATGTGTTGTAGAGTTATTTTGTGTATGTGTTTTTCGAGTGGTTTGATAATGATGATAATAGCGTTATTGGTCTATAGTTGGTAAGATTGTTGGATGACCTAGATTTAAAGCGAGGATACACCTTACCAGTTTTAAAAGCCTCAGGGAAATAACATTTTGCAATGCACTGGTTGTAAATATATGTTAGTGTATGTGAAATGACAGGTGCAGCGGAAGCGTAAGATTTTATTACTAATATCATCAAGCCCAGCTGTATTGTTGTTTAAGGTTAAGAGATAACTGAACTTCATTGACTGTTAAGAATGGAATGTGTAACTGTTTAAAATAAGTACATCTGCTGTCCAGGAATGTTTGTAGTTCATGTTCATCATTCGCATAAAGGAACTGATATTGATGATTTAAGAACGTCGATTTCTTCTCTAAAATGTGTACTGATATGTGCGCTAGTGTATGCACGATTGATGACTTAAAAATCAAATTCTTTTCTTTTATTTGACAGGGTATTTATATCTTTCCAAATTGATTTACTGTCTGATTTATTCTGTACTAGATTCCTAAAGTAATTTTTTTTTCTCTTGTCTTATTAAGTATTGAACTTTGTTTTTGAGTGAATGGTAGGTCCCTAAAGTCCTTGATTTTGTGCGCCCGGTCATGTTCTCTCGTGGATTATAATATTTCAGGTGTTGTCCAAGGTGACTTCGTCTGGTGTTTTACTCTCACCTCTTTCAGATGTGAGAGGTGAGAGAGAGTCAGAGAGAGACAGAGAAAGACAGTGAGAGAGACTCAGAGAGAAAGAGATCGCTGGTGTGCAATTTGCCAAATACCATTTTAATAAACAGTCTTTGCACTACAGATGATGGTGAAATTAATTTTGTCTGATCAACTACAGAAATAGCAAAGCAATATTTCTGTTGCAAGGTTCAGTCTCATTGTGCTTGCATCCTGGACCTTCATGTTTGGCCTTCATTCCCTCTTCAAAATGATGCTGCACTCTTACATAATTGTCTTAATATTTATATAATTATATTTATATTTTTTTTTGTTATCTTTTAAGAAGTGCTCAATTGTTGTCTCATACTTTCTGTCATCATCAGTACATCTAACAAAAGGCTGTGACCTATATCATATCTCCTTGCTGATATCTGACTCTCTAACAGAACAGAGCTATATAAGTATCAACTTGCTGCTATTTGACTCTGACAAAATTATGAACTATATTGTATCATCTACCTGCCGTTGTATGACTCTCTGGCAAAACTGTGAGCTATACTGTATGTACTTTCTGTTGTATGACTGACTAAACTGTGAACTATATTGTATCTACCTGCCGCTGTATGACTCTCTGGCAAAGCTGTGAGCTATGTTGTATTTACTTTCTGTTGTATGACTGACAAAACTGTGAACTATGTTGTATGTACTTTCTGTTGTATGACTGACAAAACTGAGAACTATATTGTATGTACTTTCTGCTGCTTGGCAGGTTTCTATCACTGCTTTGTAACACTGATGTCTCCAGTTGGGCAGACACTATCTACTGCTCAGTACCAGAGCAGGACAAGTTTGGGTACTCAGCTCATTATCACAGGAGACAGTAAGAAGACTTGCTTTTGTTCATTATTTAACATTTTCTCTTATTCTGTATATAACGTTCTGTTTTTGTTTGTTATGAAATATGTTATTTTGCTTGTTTTTTTTTTTTACCTAGTATCTTGTTTAAAACAACTAAAGAAGTAGACAAGAAATTAGACTCTTTTGAAAACAAATGCCTAAGGAAAATACTCGGCATCAAGTAGAACGAATTTAAGAACAATGCAGAGATAAGACATATGACTGAACAACAACCAGTCTCATAGGTAATCAGGAAAAGGAGATGGACATATGTTGGTCACTTGATGAAAAGAAATGATCAGAGAATCCCAAAACAAGCTATCAAGTGGAATACAACAGGCCTGTGTGAAACTCTGAAGCGGACATTGTTAAGAGAGGCCAAATTAACAGGCATAAAATCCCTTGATGAGGTTGAAAGACTCACCGAAGACAGGAAAAGATGGCGAACTACTTTGCGAGCCCTATGTGACGTTTAACGGCATGGAAAGGATATAAGATAAAGATATTGTTTATTTTGTAACATCTTGTATTGTTTATTTAGTACATTATAATGTCTTGTTTTGTTTATTCTGTAGCATTTTGTTTGTTTTCTTATATAAAGTTTTGCTTTTGATTTCTCTGTGCCATGTCTCTTGTTTATTTTGCAACATATTATTTGACTTATTGTGTAGAATCTTGCTTTGTTTTTAACATCTTGTTTTATTTATTTTATAACATCTTAATTACTTTCTCATGTAACATTTTATTTATTCTGTAGTGTCTTGTTTTATCTGTTTTCTTTTAATATCTAGTTAAATTTTGTTATATTTGCTCTGTAGTGTCTTGTTTTATCTGTTGTTTTTTAAACATCTAGTAAAATTTTGTTACATTTGTTTATAATGTCTTGTAAACGTTTGTTTCATTAATTTTATAACTGTTGTGTAAAATTTTGTTTCATTTATTTTGTAACATTTTTTTGTAATTTCTTGCTTTGATCTCAGTTTATGCCTATTTGCCACTTTCTGTGAACATTTTTAACTAATATGTTTTTATAAAAAGGACCAAAAAAACTAGACACCGTCACTTCTCTGTCACCTCTTCGGACACATATCAATGCAGATAAAAAGGTAACAGACACCAGAACATGTTCCAGAAACTTCAAACATGTGCCAACGTACTCATCAAGACTTGGCTATGAGGCCTGATCCTCAGATAGAAAATATTGCCCTGATGTTGTAACATGATAACCCAAAATAGGGCTCCAGGTTTACAATGTTTTCAGCACATTAACACTGATTACAAAGTGAAAGATTAAAAATAAGCAGAAGAAAAAGACTGAGTGAATAAACTATTATTTTCAAAGTGTTAGAATTGAGCACATAGACTCAGATAACATTTTGCCCTTCACCACACACTTTCACTCCATCACAGACACTCAGCGGTAGTTTTTGAATATAAGAATTTTTTAAAAAATAAGAATAAAAATCATTTCTTATCCACAGAAGAAGAGGAAGAGGTGAGAGCTACAAAATACCCAGATTTTTATCAAACTCATTATCATTATTGTAATACCCAGGAACAGTTTTGCTGAGAATGACTAATTGTTAAATTCTGTGCACATTTAACTCGGTTTATTTAAAGATTGTCTTAAGAATAATAAATTAGAATTTGCTATTTATTGTTTCTTTTCTTTCATTCATTTTTTTTCAACACTAGAATTTTAATATCTTTAGTAAAAGCAGACTTAACTGAGTTTGCAAACATAATGTAGCTTCTTTTCTCTCCTGTTACTACCGAATTAATAGTGTCCCAATTTATCGTTGTTTTCTAGTGGCCATAGATTATGGTCCAGAGATCCACAATGACTTCCCAGCAGCATTTCCGTTTCCTAGCTTAAGGGGAGAAACTCTGTCATTAGAATGTTTTGCTTATGGCAGGTAAGTTCTAGAAACTGCTACAAAATCTTTTTTCAGGACACTGAAGCTTGCCAGTAAAATTTGTTAGCATTCTTATGTATCTAGGTATAAACAGTGTGTGTAATCAGAATATTAGAAATCAAATTCTGATTTGCTATACTGAAGATATTCAGCCTTGCAAGAGTGTTCTTTGCTCAGACATCATCACTCTCTCACAAATGCAGAAGTTTGTCTCTGGTTTTCCGTATTGCTGTAGAGTTTCTCCCATAGCAGCTTGGGGTCTGGCCAGGTCCTTTGCCTGAGTGGATTGTATATCTGGCATCTTTGTTGTGCTGTCTGTGACTCTTTGAAACAGGCATATAGGTATTTTCAATCACTCGCATAGATAGGGTCTTCTGTGGAAGTGAGGTGCATATATTTACAGGGTGTCTGACAAAAGCCATTTTGAAAAAATGAATTAAAAATATAAGGAGGAGGCGTGTAATGAGTAGAGAAAAGACCTGAAAACATCGCAATAACAGGAAAAAGTGCAGAGGAAGTTAAGAGAGAGAGAGAATACTGGGTAGCTGACATGGTTCATGATAGAAATTCACATAGTTAATCAAAAAAAAATCTTCAAAGACTGAGATTGTTCATGTCTGTCTCCTCTGAATATGATGTTGATGAGTCACACACACACATGCACGCACACAAACACAGAAATGTATATATATATATACATATGTGTGTGTGTGTATTTTATCTATGTTCTCAGACTGCCTATGACTTATATCTGGTCCTTTAATCATGGCCCAGTGCCAGCCAAGGCACAGTTCATAGAACATGGCCGTGTACTTATTCTCCCTGATGCACAAATAGAAGATGCTGGCAACTATACTTGTAGAGTTGAGAGAGGCACCAGTGCTTTCCAGGAAAAAACATTACGTTTGGTCATAGAAGGTAATGATATTTTTGATGTTTACTCCATTTTTTAAAATAACAATAACTTTGTCTTTCATACCCTAGGTCATCTGTTTTATCAGAAATGGTTACATGTCTCCAGCATTTGTTATATCTCTGTGTTTTTTTGACTCATATATTACCACACCAAAAAATCTCCATGCTCACACAAAGAATCTACAAAAAACATATCTGCCGTTTTCCTGGCAAATGATGCAATACCTACATTTAGCTTACATTATAGCTTATAATCTACACCTCCAAAAACTGGAATAAAACTCTGCAGAAGCAGGTTTTTTTTTCACTAGAGCATCTTTGTTCACAGCAGGAAAGAGTTAACCTTTGTTAACTCATTGTGTTGGTCGCCCTTTCTGTGCTCATTTTTTTGTAAAAAAGGTAAAGTAAAGGTAATCCTGTCATGCCTTAGAGGCACATAGGGATATGGTGTTAGTGCCCATATTTTCCTTGACCTGTCAGCACGCTAGAGGGTGATATGGTCAGTATCATGCCTGGCCGCCTTTCCTTCCCCAACTCCAGAAGAAGTCGGGTACCCATTTCTACAGCTGTTGCTGTATAATGAAGGCGCAAGCCAAAACATATGGGCTTGCTGCCACCATTTTTTTAAACATTAAGTGAAGTACTGATTCAAATAATAAATGAATTACTTTAAAGTTCTGAATACAACTTCCGGTGTCTGGTTCTCCACAGCACGTCCTTTCTTCATTTTTCCCTTGTCTGACCATCACGTGGACATTGACCATAAGCTGACCATGAGATGTGAGGCCCTGGGATTCCCACGACCTACTTACACTTGGTTCAAAGATGGCAGTGTATTACGCAGCATTCCTGGAGACATAGAGGTGAACATTTTTATTTCATCACCATTCCATGCCGTCTGCCCCATGGAAGTTCAACTGTAATGAATTGCCACTCTGCTCTGTTTCTTGTCTTCGTAGCACACTTGGCCAGGATTGTCCCCGTCCATCTCTTGAATGTTGTCCATCCATCAATATGACTGTTATCTTCTTGTTCTTTTCCCTTTGACAGCAATAGATTTTTATTTATTTATTTATTTATGGTAGGCAGGCAGGCAGGTGTGGGTAGGCAGGTAATCAAGTAGGTACTGCACTTCTGACACTAGTCAAATCAGTTTTATTTCTAGCATGTTTATCAGTTCTGGGAGTAAAGCTGGGGCGACCATCCCCAACCCAGTGCGTCACAGGTGGCGGATGGTGAAAGTCCTCCAGATATGGAGGATCCCTGTGAATAAGGAGTTATCCAAATAAGCAGGCGCGGACCAACTGGCGGTAGACTCAGAGAGCAAGGGGTGCGACAAGGATGTGTACTATCTCCAGACCTTTTTTCTCTATACAGCGAGAATATTCTAAGAACGATCATCACAGAACCAGGCATAAAAATTGGAAGATACAATATTAACAACCTTTGGTATGCTGACGACTTAGTACTGATAGCTGAGAACCAACAAGACCTGCAAAATCTCTTGGATAAAGTCGCCAAAGAAAGTGAACAGAAAAGCCTTACTTTGAATATCAAAAAGACAGAGACTATGGTTATATCTAAGAAACAGAATCCACCAGCATGCAGTATAAAATTAAATGGAACTATTCTAAAGCAGGTGCAGAAATTCAAATACTTTGGAGCAGTAATAACTTCAGATGGGAAATGCAGAACAGAAATTAGGAACAGAATAGACCAAGCAAAGACTGCATTTCAGAGAATGAGAAACATATTAACCAACACATCCTTATCAATGAATGTTAGAAAACGAGTCCTAAAATGCTATATTGAACCTGTCTTGTTATATGGAAGTAAATCATGAACAATAAGCAAGTCTGCACAAAAGTCATTGGAAGCAGCAGAAATGTGGTTTATTAGAAGGATGTTGCGAATCCCCTGGACAGCAAAAATAACTAATGAAGAATGTATGAGAAGAGCTGGAGAGACAAAAAAACCTTGTCAAAAAGATAAGAGAGACAATGTACTTTCATAGGACATGCAATGAGAAGAGGGGGCATTGAAAATATTATAACAACAGGAAAAATAGAAGGAAGAAGATCCAGAGGAAGACCAAGAGAAATGATACTGGACAGTCTGACGGGATGGTGTGAGAGGAGATCACCAACTGAGCTGATGGCCTGTATGAAGGATCGTGTACCCTGGAGAAGCATAATAGCCAACGCCAGTCAGCACGGCACCTGATGATGATGATGACTAATCAGTTGTTTTGTTATCTATGTTGTCCATGACAAAGGTGCAAAGCCAAAATATTGAATTGTTTGCCTTTCAACAACACTCCACAATCTTCAGGTTACAAACTGGACATTGCAGACTTAACGCACATCATCATCATCATCATCATCATCAGGTGCCGTGCCGACTGGCGTTGGCTGTTATGCTTCTGCAGAGTACCCGATCCTTCATGCAGGCCATCAGTTCAGTTGGTGATCTCCTCTCACACCATCCCGTCAGACTGTCCAGTATCATTTCTCTTGGTCTTCCTCTTGATCTTCTTCCTTCTATTTTTCCTGTTCTTATAATATTTTCAATGCCCCCTCTTCTATGAAAGTACATTGTCTCTCTCTTATCTTTCTGACAAGGTTTTTTGTCTCTCCAGCTCTTCTCATACATTCTTCATTAGTTATTTTTGCTGTCCAGGGGATTCGCAACATTCTTCTAATAAACCACATTTCTGCTGCTTCCAATGATTTTTGTGCAGACTTGCCTATTGTCCATGATTCACTTCCATATAACAAGATAGGTTCAATATAGCATTTTAGTACTCGTTTTCTAACATTCATTGATAAAGATGTGTTAGCTAATATGTTTCTCATTCTCTGAAATGCAGTCTTTGCTTGACCTATTCTGTTCCTAATTTCTGTTCTGCATTTCCCATCTGAAGTTATTACTGCTCCAAGGTATTTGAATTTCTGCACCTGCTTTAGAATGGTTCCGTTTAATTTAATACTGCATGCTGGTGGATTCTGTTTCTTAGATATAACCATAGTCTCTGTCTTTTTGATGTTCAAAGTAAGGCCTTTCTGTTCACTTTCTTTGGCGACTTTATCCAAGAGATTTTGCAGGTCTTGTTGGTTCTCAGCTATCAGTACTGTGTCGCCAGCATACCGAAGGTTGTTAATATTGTATCCTCCAATTTTTATGCCTGGTTCTGTGATGATTGTTCTTAGAATATTCTCGCTGTATAGAGAAAAAAGGTATGGAGATAGTACACATCCTTGTCGCACCCCTTGTTTTATAGGTTGGTATTTTCCAATTCTGTTTTCAACTCGAACTGCTGCTTCTTGCTGCCAGTATAGATGTTTTACAATCCTCAAGTCTTTGCCGTCTATATTGATGTCTTCAAGCATTTTAATAATTTCACTATGTTTCACCTTGTCAAATGCCTTGGTGTAATCAATGAAGCATAAGTAGAGATCTTTCTGTACTTCTAAAGCTCTTTCTGTTAGTGTTCGTAAAGCATAAATGGCATTGTGTGTTCCCTTTCCTTCAACAAATCCAAACTGTTCATCTGCTATTTCCATTTTTATCTTTTTCCTTGTTCTTCTCATAATGATTCTCAGAAGAGCTTCGTTATGTGACATGAGAGGCTGATAGTCCGGTGGTCGTCACATTCCTTTGTACCTGGTTTCTTTGGTAGTGCTATAAACGTGGATTTAATCAGGTCCCTGGGAATATAACCACTGTTGTAAATATCATTCAGTAACTTGGTTATTATTTTTATTCCTGTCTCCTCTAGTGCCTCTATTTCTTCTATTGTTATATTATCAGGCCCAGTCGCTTTTCCTTTCTTCATGTGTTTGATGGCATCTATGATTTCATCTTCAAGTATTGGCGGTCCATCACAGTTTTCAGTATCTGGTGTTAATTCTGGTTTTTCTCCTCCATATAGCTCACCGATATATTCTGTCCACCTGTCCACAATGTCTTCTTTTCCCATTAACATTTTACCTTCTTTCGATTTCAGGCATCCTGTGATATAATTTGTTTTCCTGCCTGTGAGTTCATTAATTCGTTTATGCATGTTTTTGCTGTCTTTATTATGAGCGTCCTCTGTCTGTCTGCACTGTTCATTTAACCACACTTCTTTTGCTTCTCTGCATTTGCGTCTTATTTCTTTATTTATCTTGCTATATTTTTCCTCGTTATTTTTACTCCTCCTCCTCTTGTCCATCAGTCCTAAGATGTCGTCTGTCATCCATTTATTTTTAGGGGCTTCTTTTTTCGGTGGTATTATCTCCTTAACAGTTTGGTGGATAGAATCTCTTAACATTTCCCATTGTTCATCTATACTATTTATCTTTGCTATTGCGTTGTATCTATTTGTTATAATAATTTTGTATTGTTCTCGCAGTTCTTGGTCATTTTTAAGAAGTTCTGTATTCAGTTTGATGTTTCTCACTTTTCTGCCTGCTTTCTTTAGCTTTATTCTAACTTTTCCACAGAGTGGATCATGGTCACTATTGCAGTCAGCTCCTGGCATGGTTTTTGTTGTCAGTAATGCATTGCGGAATCGTTTGTTGATTAATATGTAGTCTATCTGGTTAAATGTCTTTTTGTCTGGGCTGCACCACGTTGCCAGTCTTCGAGGATGTTGTTTAAACCAGGTGTTTCCTACAACCATGCTATGTATTCTTGCCCATTCAATTAGTTTATAACCTCTGTCATTCCTCTCCCCCAGTCCATAGTCACCAATGATGTCCGAAGTTCTTCCTTTACCAACTTTGGCATTAAAATCTCCCATGACTATGGTAACTTCATGTGACTTTGTGTGTTTTAGTGCTGTCTCTATGTCATTATAAAATATCTGTATATCTTCCTCAGAACTTTCAGATGTTGGAGCATACACTTGTATAATATTTATGTTTATTGGTTGTCCTTTCAGTTGGGCTAGCAAGACTCTGTCCGAGATGTTCAAATATCCTACAGTTGTCCTTTGCCGTTTTTTCATCAAATATAATTCCTACTCCTCGTTCATGTTTCTCACTTCCTGAATATATTATTGTATATTTATCTGAGTTTATCTTTCCTGCACCTGTCCATCTAACTTCACTCATTCCTAATATGTTGATCTTCATCCTTTCCATTTCCATCTTTACATTTTCTAATTTTCCAGCCTGGAATAAAGTTCTAACATTCCATGTTGCCATTTTGAACTTGTTAGTTTTGCCACCAGTAGCTTGATGACGATCTGGCCTCACATGTGGCTCGTGAGCTGCCCTACCGGACGAGGCTGTTCCAGAGGAACATCCGTTAACGTCGTTCATGATAAATCTATGACTCTGAATAAGCATAATTGTTCTTGGGAGCTACAACAGTGGTTTCCTGTTGCCTTCTGTCGGTTTGTGTACGGACTCTCCGCTAGCCTTTGGACTCCCTGTCCTACCCGCAAGGCAGCGGGAGCGAGAGGTTTTAAGGCGCCTCTGACCCGCCTGGTATTCCCTTCACTGAGCACCTGAGGCACTTTATAGGAGTAGTAGAGCCACCTACTACCCCACCTCGCTCTCTGAGTCTACCGCCAGTTGGTCCGCGCCTGCTTATTTGGACAACTCCTTATTCACAGGGATCCTCCATATCTGGAGGACTTTCACCATCCGCCACGTGTGACGCGCTGGGTTGGGGATGGTCGCCCCAGCTTTACCCAGTAACGCACATCTCCACAAGATAAAGGCCGTGCCAACAGCCCAGTACATCAGAACAGCCCCCAGACCCTTAAACACATACTACAGACCTGCACCATATACAGAGACTCCAGGTATGGTCTTGAAAGAGGAGCATAGAGGAGAAAGTCTGGAGTTTCTACAGAGACCTCCTACTGACATCAGGATTCATGGAGGCAACCCAGCTCCCTGGTTAGAATGCTGAGCATATGAAACTGAATGCAGAAGGAGTTTGCCATTCATTTCTACGATCTCAACTTATTATCTCTTGTTGCTGTTTGTCATTCCATTTTTTCCCTGTCTTCTTGTGAAACTAAACCACACATGTTTATGTGTTTCATACTTACGTAATATTATCAGCTGACTGAAACTCTTTCTATAGATGCAGATTACATATATTTCATTATTCTGACTTAGCTGGGAATAACTGTAGTTAGACTGATTTGGACAACTAGGATGTTTGTAATGAGACTGTCTTAGAAAACTAGGATGTTTGTAATGAGACTGTCTTAGAAAACTAGGATGTTTGTAATGAGACTGTCTTAGAAAACTAGGATGTTTGTAATGAGACTGTCTTAGAAAACTAGGATGTTTGTAATGAGACTGTCTTAGAAAACTAGGATGTTTGTAATGAGACTGTCTTAGAAAACTAGGATGTTTGTAATGAGACTGTCTTAGAAAACTAGGATGTTTGTAATGAGACTGTCTTAGAAAACTAGGATGTTTGTAATGAGACTGTCTTAGAAAACTAGGGTAATGAGGTTGATTTCATGAACTTGCTCTTTGTAATCAGGATTAGCTGTTTGCAGTGTCAGTGACAAACATAAAACTGTTCTTTAAACCCTGTGCTTTGTTTTATCTTGCTACAGTAAAAACTAAGGGTTTTTTTCTGCATAATGAGAAAATGTGATATAACTTACATGTGTAAGAGTACTACTATATGATTCATGTAAAATGAGTGAATTTTATTTTTCACAGTATTTGAGTGAATTTTAGTGTGTTTGACAATGTTAGTGGATTTTAACTCTTTGTATACTGGGGTTCCCCCCCCCCCCCCTCAAAATACCAAAAGGGGGGGGGGGGATAAATTTCACAATGTGGAATGGGATGGTTGTCACATTTAAAAGAATGACAAAGGCATAATCTGATTTGTAGTATGATATATTATACATTAGTTTAAACAAGAAAAAAATGTATTTTATTTTTCTAATAAAGTTGTTAGTATGTTATTAGTATACAACAGGAAAAAAGGGCTAAGAACTGAGAAGAAAAAATGGAAAATGAAGAAATTGGAACAATATTTTTTTCACTTACCCGTCAAGTTAATCCACTGCAGTTGGTCCAATATTTCCTAAATTAATCACAATGTACACAAACACCTTTTCTTCACATATCCTCCAAAATTTACATGAAAACACACACTAATTATGCATTTAAAATAAACTAAAAACACCAAGGGATAGGTAATAGTTACATGAAAACAAGTGGGCGGGCGACGACTAATATTTACCAGAAAACAGGTCTTTGTATTTTTTTTTAAATTTGAAACATTCTACAACATTTAATTTTTTTAAATGACACAATCTCCAGCATTACTTACTGTGATATTACATCTAGTACTAGCAAAAAGCTGAGAAGTAGTATCACCAGCTACCCTTCCAGCATGTTTTACTGCTGGAAAAAAAAATAATCCTCACTCTTTGATTCGGCACCACATGGATCCAAAACTTCAAAATCTCTACTACTACTGCATTCTCTTTACCACAGTCTAGACATTTTTTTACATTCTGAGCTTGTAATGCAGAAATATGCTGCTCTGGACGAAATAAACTACCACTGGAAGCCATATTTGTTTATTAACAAAAATCTATTGATGATAAACTAATGTCAAGAAAATGACAAAAACTCATTAAATTAACACACAACTGCTCTGTATTCAGCTGAAACACATGCCTCATGTCAACAAATGGATTCCGGAAAGAAGTCCAACTGCTGGTTTTAAGCATACTTTGATTATCTTAAAAATTAGGGAGCTACAAACTGTCATCGCACAGCGTGGAGAATGGGGTTCTGAGGGATAAAAAACCATGCAGGACACATCACAAAACATACAAAGAGTTAATGTTTCTGACAATGTTAGTGGATTTTAATGTGTTTAACAATGTTAGTGGATTTAATGTTTCTGATAATGTGAGTGAATGTTAGTGTGTTTGACAGTGTTAGTGGATTTTAATGTTTTTGACAATGTGAGTGAATTTTAATGGTTTTTGACAATATGTCAATGGATTTTAATGTTTCTGACAGTATTAGTGGATTTTAATGTTTCTGACAACATGAGTGAGTTTTAATTGTTTTTGACAATATGTTAGTAGATTTTAATGTTTCTGACAGTATTAGTGGATTTTAATGTTTCTGACAACATGAGTGAGTTTTAATGGTTTTTGACAATGTGTTCGTGGATTTTAATGTTTATGACAGTGCGAGTGAGTTTTAATGGTTTTTGACAATATGTCAGTGGATTTTAATGTTTCTGACAGTGTTAGTGGATTTTAATGTTTCTGACAATGTGAGTGAGTTTTAATGGTTTTTTTACAATGTTAGTGGACTTTAATGTTTCTGACAATGTTAGTGAATTTTAATGGTTTTTGATAATATATGAGTGAATTTTAATGTTTTATTTTTGGACAGTATGTTAATGAATTTTAATATTTTTCATAATATGTTAGTGAATTTTAATGCTCTTGACATTTGGGGGTCAGTCAGTCATTTACATATCCCTTGTGGAACTTTGCTGCCTTACAGCTCTCCTATAGGCCTCACTGTTGGAAGCAATCTGCCCTGCTGCTGATGCATCCATTTACAGATTATCAACAATGTCTTGCAGCCATCCTCACCTTGGTCTTCCTCTCTTTCTTTTTCCCGTTGTGTACCCCTCCAAGACTGTCTTCTCTAAATTATCGTGATATCTAAAATATTTAAGTTTCCTCTGTTTAATCTTCCTTACTGGTCAACCTTACTGGCCTATTAAGTTCTTGAAGTATGGACATATTTGTTACATTTGTGGGTGAACTTCATATTTCAGATGTTTAATTTTTTTTTTCAAATCTATATCATTGTAAAAGTAGAAATCAGAGACAAATATAAAATATGAACATTCTCCTCTGTTTTCCCACTGTTTTTCTGTGTTTTTTATTTTCTTCTATGTCCTGTGGCATATGCATGCCTTATAGGAGTGTGAAGTGTTAGTACCTTCACATTTCTAGGCCACTACAGCATTTGAATTAGGGATACCAGTACCTGTCCTCACTGCTTTTGTTTACCTAAAACCCCTTGGGATTCAATTTTGGGGTTGGGTTAACTCCAGTGCTGGCCTGTGAAAAAATAATTACACCCAAGAGTGAAACTGAAGCAGGGACCATCTGATTGGCAGGTGAGTGCACTAATTATAGTTCACAGGGTGTTATCTGCGTTTGATGTAGATATATTATGTGTAAAATAATTGTAATACAACTGTTCTCAGTGTTGTATGTTTTACATCCAACATCAGGTACAAAACAATGTTATGACCATTTTTAGAGCCGACCCCAACAAACACCAGGGAATGTATCAATGCCAGGCAGTAAATGTACATGGGAAAACTTTTTCCACTGCTCAAGTCAGGGTTATGTGTAAGTGTCCTTGACCTAGTTCTTAATGCTACTATTATGTGTTTTGTAGCTGAGAAGATTATTTAAAAATCCCTGAAGACATTGTTGTTTAGATATTATTGCTCAACAATGGCAGTCAATCCATGGCTCGCAGCAAAACTCCCAGGGTTCACTCTGCTTCAAGAAAAAAAAATGGGTGCCAGGGTCAGTGCTGTTGGAAGGAAGAGGAATGACACTGCTATCTATGGAGTTTATGCTGATGGCAACACTGAGTCATTTACATGTTCCCTTGCAGAACTTTACCTCCCTAACAGCTTTCCTGTAGGCCTCTTGGTTATAAACAAGATGTCCTACTGCTGATGCTTCCATTCGCAGATCATCAGTGATGACTTACAGCCATCTTTGGCACTAGTCGACATTTTCTAGTCAGCTGCTGACTCGGCATCAGAGCACTTACGGTGCCTGTGCGGTGATGCTGGTTCACAGCTCATAGTTTTTCCCTTTAGTGTTGCTCACTTTCTTTTACGAGAGTTCAGACAGATCAGTGTTATTCTGCATCGGTATAGGTTCTTGTCTTAGAACAGTGCAGTTCGGTTAGCTTTGCTGTATCCCTTGTAACTTATTTATGCTTTCTATCTGTGCTAAACTTTCTTACACAAAGTTTACCTAGATGTGGCAGTTCATTTCTTGGCTTTTGAGATAAATGAAGCAGTTGTAGTAATTAGAAAATATATTTATAATTACAAGTATCATCAATCTTCAACATGCACAGGGAACAACCATCAACCTGATGTAATCTTAATCACCTTTTCCTTTTTTAATCTAATTTTCTTTGCATTTTAGACTTCAGTTTTAAAGGCTCATCAAAAGATGCCATTACATCTTCGGATAAAGTATATTGCTATGAGCACACATAGGGGATATGGTATCTTACATTTAACATCTTACATCCTTCCTGTGCCATTAAACATCACATAGGGATCACAAGTTTTCCTGCATTTGACGTGTTTTTCAACCTCATCAAGGGATTTTATGCCTACTAATTTGGCCTCTCATAACAATGTCCTCTTTAGAGTTTCACATGGTCTGCCTCTTTTTTTTTGGCCTGTTGTGCTCCATTTGATAGCTTGTTTTGGGATTATCTGATTGTTTCTTCCCATCACATGACTGGTATATGCCAATCTTCTTTTTCTGATCACCCATGAGGCAGGCTGTTGTTTGCTCATCTGCCCTATCACTGCATTGTTCTTGAATTTCTTCAACTTTATACAAAGTATTTTCCTTAGACATTTGTTTTCAAAAGAGTCTAATTTCTTGTCTATTTCTTTAGTTGTTTTTCAGCTTTTATGGGCATAAATGAGGGTGGATATTACATTTGAATTGAATAATCTGAACTTGGTTTTTGTGCTTATAACTTTTCAGTGCTTCACGTTCTCAAGATTCTTGAAGGTCAATGCTGCTTTTACAATTCTAACTTCCTTTCTGGTGTCTCCATCCTGGTCTATGTAGGTGCCAAGATATGCAAAATGGTTTACTTCTTCAACAACTGTTTCTTCTATGTATATTTGTCCTTTGTGGTTAATGAAAAGTTTCATTATTTTTGTTTTTTCCTTGTTAATTTCAAGTCCTATTTTGCTAGGCAGTGAAGACAGGGTATCTGTTTTTTTTCTTGCATGGAATTCACGTTGTCATTGTTAAGAGTTATGTCATCTGCAAAATCAAGATCTTCTAGTTGGGTTCCATGTATCTAATCAATGCCGAGGTTACCTGTGCAGCATTTTTTCATCATGAAGTCTATGGCAATTCCATAAAAGCAGGGAGATAAACATCCTTGTTTCATGCCTGTTTCAGTCTGGAACCATTCACTCATTCCTTCTTCTGTGTTGATTGCACAAACATATCCATTGTAGAGGTCCTTAATGATGATGACAGTTTTAGATGGTATTCCATATAGTTTTAAAATTCTCCACGGTGAATCTCTGTGTATGCTATCAAATGCCTTTTTAAAGTCTATGAAGTTCAGGATTAATGGTCTTTACTTTGCAATATGTTCTTCAAGTATTATTCTTAGAGTAAAGATCTGGTCAAGACAGCTTCTCACTTTTTGAAGTCTTGCTTGTTCTTCTTCATTGTAGTTTCCACTATATCTTGAATTGTATTCAGAATAACTTTGTAAAATACTTTTGACACAACTGATAGTAAGGTTACTACTCTACAATTATTGCAGTCACTAAGGTTGCCTTTTGTTTTTTTTTATATTTTAGCAATGATTTCTTTTTTCCATTTTGAAGGGATTTCTTCTTTCCAAACCGTATTAAACATTCTCTGTAGTTGGTAGATATGGTATTAGTGTCAATATTTTCCTTCACCAACTGGCACATTAGAGGGTAATGTGGTCAGTATTTTGTCTGGTCATCTTTACTTCCTGTCCCGTGGTGGTGCAGTGGTTAGTGTGCATGATGATTAGAAGGTCCCTGGTTTGATTTCATACTTGGGCAGAGCTTTTTGCTTTTTTTTTTTTTGACCTGCTAGCATCAAGGTCAACACAGCCTCAAAAAAATGGGTACCTGGGGCTTCCCCAGGAAAACAAAGGCAGTGAGGACAAGGTGCTGGCACCCCTACCTGTAGTGGCCTATAAATGTGAAGGCACTAACACTTCACACCCCACTACAGCATGCAGATGCTGCAGGAAGATCCAGGCACCCATTTATACAGGTTTATCTGGCTAGATTTGAAACATTGATTTTACCATGAGAGACTAGTCCACTGACCATTTCACTATCCAGTTTCCTGGCCCTTGCGTCTTCTCTGTACCTCTGTACGTGGAAACATGCTCACTGGTAGTTTTAATTGTCTGTTAATTTTCATGTCCAGTTTGTGAGAAACCCAAGTCCACAGTATTTTGTATTAGTTCATTTTATTAAGCTATGTATTTAGTTATTTGACAGGGTTGGCGGCAAGTCATTACAGCAGGCATTATTTTCTCAAATATAGCCCCCAGAAGCTGGTGAGCTGGAAATATGCACTTTCTGTCTTCCTTTGTGCATTATCTTTTATTGTTTCTGATGAAAGCAGAAGCCAAAATATTACATTCCCATGTAACTGTTAATTTTGTTTGCAAGCTTTTGCACCATCGTTCATGAAGCATCCAGTAGACCCATCTCAGTTTGGGACCACAGGTGGGTCGGTGATTATTCTGTGCCAGCCGGAGGCATCTCCACCAGCAGAAATAAAGTGGTTGAAAGACAACAGAGAGCTAGTTGTAGATGAAGGTGAGGCATTCAGTGTTCATGGGAGTTTCGATGCAAGGGAAGATGGGATTGGGAGAAGTGGAAACTGAGTAAAATAGGGTGGGAGAGGTGGAAACTAAGTAAAGTGGGGTGGGAGAGGTGGAAACTAAGTAAAGTGGGGTGGGAGAAGTGGAAACTAAGTAAAGAAGAGTGGGAGAAATGGAAACTAAAAAAGAGTGGGAGAATTGGAAACTAAGTAAAGAAGAGTGGGATAATTGGAAACTAAGTAAAAAAGAGTGGGAGAATTGGAAACTAAGTAAAGAAGAGTGGGAGAATTGGAAACTAAGTAAAGAAGAGTGGGAAAAATGAAAACTAAGTAAAGTAGGGTGGGAGAATTGGAAACTAAGTAAAATAGGATGGGAGAAGTGGAAACTAAGTAAAGTAGGGTGGGAGAAGTGGAAACTAAGTAAAATAGGATGGGAGAATTGGAAACTAAGTAGTGTGGGAGACGTGGAAACTACATAAAGTAGGGTGGGAGAAGTGGAAACTAAGTAAAGTAGGGTGGGAGAAGTGGAAACTAAGTAGTGTGGGAGAAGTGGAAACTAAGTAAAATAGGGTGGGAGAAGTGGAAACTAAGTAAAGTAGGGTGAGAGAAGTGGAAACTAAATAAAGTAGGGTAGGAGAAGTGGAAATAATTCTGTATGAGCAAGAAATGGAATTTTAAAAAAAAATTCAGAGAATGTAATTCACAACTGTGTCTTAATTCTCTCATATGTATACTTAGAACACATATATGTTAAATGATTTATTTAAAGTCTCTGTCTTTGAATTGTAGCTGTCTTCTCAGTATTACTTTTAGTTGTCAACTCTTATCTTCAATACATAAACTTAACTAAAAACTCTGTCTTCCACATATGTTGATTTAATGGCTTATAGAATTTGAAGATAGTATAAATGAGGAAGCTACTGCCACCTAAATGAACAAAGAAAACATGACTGGGAATGGAAGCAAGTAAAATTGTTTCATTTTTAAAAATATTTTGCTGAAATTGTTGCTCTAATTCTGGTGGTGATATCGTGTTACATATCAATCTTCAGGTCAAGAAGGCCGAATTACTCAACTGGCCAATGGTAACTTGTTGATCAAGGATGTACAGATCGGAGACCAGGGTATCTATACATGCCAAGCAAGCAATAACATGGGCAATGCTTCTAGTTCAGGGCGCCTGTCTGTTGTCAGTAAGTATACATCATAGATGCTAATTTTTGCACAAATATTTTAAGAAAGTTTTTATAAATGTTTTAAGAATCGGTCTGATAATTCTAAGTATGAAGTGTAATCACAAAATTCTCTGACTAGAATCATGAAAAGTTTATTGATAAAAAAAAAAATTGTTCTGAATTAGAATGGTCTCCTTTGAAGTACTCCTCAGGTACTCGACACTGGCACACCTGTTCCACATCTGTGTAGGCATTCCTCGTCTGTGCCTCAACATTTTCACTGCATCAGCTGCCAAAAAAACATCACGCTCACACTGTCAAGAGGATAGAACAACAACATCATCAAGAAAACACCTTTCACAAATTACTTTTCTGCCTGTACAGTTGTCTTTCCATCATGAAAATTTACAAGTTATACATTTTACACCCTTAAATGTCACATAGGGCCTGCATGGTAGTTCGCCAAAATGTCCTGTCTTCAGTGGGTTTTTCAGTCTCATCAAGGGATGTTATTCCCACTGAATTGGCTTCTCTTAACAATGCCTCTTTAGAGGTTCATGTGGTCGACCTATTTTTCTTTGGCCTGTTGTGTTCCATTTAATAGCTTGTTTGGGGATTCTCTGATTGATTTTTCTCATCACATGACTGATATATGTCCATCATCTTTTTCTTATCAACCATAAGACAGGTGGTTGTTTGTTCATCTGTCTAATCTCTGTGTTGTTCTTGAATTCATTCCACTTTATACTGAATATTTTCCTTAGGCATTTGTTTTCAAAAGAGTCTAATTTCTTGTCTATTTCTTTAGTTGTTTTCCAGCTTTCACGTGCATAAATGAGGGTGGATATTACATTTGAATTGAATAATCTTAACTTGGCCTTTGTGCTTATAACTTTTTAATGCCATATGTTCTCAAGATTCTTGAAGGTCAATGCTGCTTTGGCAATTTGAATTCTAACTTCTTTTCTGGTGTCACCGTTGTAGTCTATATAGCTGCCGAGAAATGATAAATGGTTTACATCTTCAACGGCTGTTCCTTCTACATATATTTGTCCTTCATCGTTAATGAGAACCTTCACTATTTTTGTTTTATCCTTGTTAATTTCAAGTCCTGTTTTACTAGCCATTGAAGACAGGGTATCTGTTTTTACTTGCATTGATTTCATATTGTCGCTGATAAGAGTTATGTCATCTGCAAAATCAGGATCTTCCAGTTGAGTCTCACATACCCAGTCAACGCCCATTTTACCTTTCACAACATTTTTTCATTATGAAATCTATGGCAATTCCAAAAAGCAAGGGAGATAATATAATCCTTCCCATGCTGTTAAATGTCTCATAGGGCTCGCATGGTAGTTTGCCAGGTTTTCCTGTTTTCAGCCTCATCAAATGATTTTATGCCTACTAATTTGGCCTCTCTTAACAGTGTCCTCTTCAGAGTTTCACGTGGTCAACCTCTTTTTTTTTGGCCTGTTGTGCTCCACTTGATAGCTTGTTTTGGTATTCTCTGTCTGTTTATTCTCATCACATGACTGACATATGTCCATCTTCGTTTTCTAATCACCCATGAGACAGGTTGTTGTTTACTTGTCATTACTCTCTACAATCTAAGTATTTTTTGCCTCTTATGTTTGAATATTGTAGTTTTCTCTGTCATGAGGTGTAGCTTTTCTCTTTTCTTCCTCTTTTTGTATTTTTTTTTGTATTTTTTTTCCTATATGACTAAACTGAGGTTGAAACATTGTAACTATGTGCTTTATTACTGAATAAAGCTGATCCTACTGTTCATTTTCTAACTGCTAGAAAGTATGTATGAGCCTGTGATATCATACATCTTACATCCTTCCCATGCTGCCATGGGTCACACAGGGCTCACAGTGTGTCTTGCCATGAGTACCTATTCTCTGCGAGCTTCTCAGTCTCATCAAGGGATCTCATGCCAGTCATCTTCGCCACCCTTATCGGTGTTCTCTTTAGGGTCTCTTTAGGTCAGTCCTTTTTTTTTTCCAGATGTTTCCCATTTGATTTTTCTTTTGATATTCTTCTGTTCTAATAAGTTGAAGTAAAAGCAGCAGGGAAATGCAAAACAGAAATTAGGAAAAGAATAGGCTAAGCAAAGAATGCATTTCAGAGAATGAGAAACATGTATCCAACACATCCTTATCAATGAATGTTAGAAAACGAGTCCTAAAATGCTATATTGAACCTATCTTGTTATATAGAAGTGAATCATGGACAATAGGCAGGTCTGCACAAAAATCATTGGAAGCAGCAGAAATGTGATTTATTAGAAGAATGTTGCGAATCCCCTGGACAGCAAAAATAACTAATGGAGAATGTTTGAGAAGAGCTGGAGATACAAAAAAATCTTGTAAAAAAAATAAGAGAGAGACATTGTACTTTCATAGGACATGCAATGAGAAGAGGGGGCATTGAAAATATTATAACAACAGCAAAAACAGAGGAAATAAGATCCAGGGGAAGACCAAGAGAAATGATACTGGACAGTCTGACGGGATGGTGCGAGAGGAGATCACCAACTGAACTGATGGCCTGCATGAAGGATCGTGTACTCTGGAGAAGCATAATAGCCAACCCCAGTCGGCACGGCACATGATGATGATGAAAAGAAGCAAGTTCAGAAGAAGCTAGGTAATACATTTTTATTGACTGGCTGTTGTATGTATGTTCTTATATTGTCAGAAAAAGCATTGCACTGAGTCAGTGATATGTTGTTGTTGCTGTGTATCTTCTGGAACTATGAGCAAGATGCTCTTTGTAGGTGATGTGGTGAAGATGTTTGGGGCACAGCATTGTAAGGAAAGGTTAGTGGGTTATGATCCTTTTTTTTTTTTTTAATGGAGAGACCCAGAATGTGGCTAAAAAAAAGCAGGCAAGTGCCATGTATCTTCAGCAGGTTTCTCAACCATGAGGACTTGTCTTGTTAGCCAGGTGAGCCTGTTACAGGAGATACCAATAAAGAAATGGGACAGGGTATTGGTTGGCTGTGGTTCACCATCCAAGATGCAAGGAGTCAACTATGGGCAGTTGATCACTACACCATACTGCAACTTCACTTCTGAGTCATCAGGATGTAGCCGAATCTCATTTCTATTATATTTAATGTCTAACATATTACATATATCATTCTTTCCTGCATTCTAGCACGTACTGTGATTAGTGTAGCCCCATCTGACATTCAGGTTGATGTCAACAGCACAGCATTCCTTGCTTGCCAGGCATCCTATGACCAGAAGACAAAAGACCTGGTCTATGTCTGGGACCTCAATGGCAAGATCATTGATGTTGATAGAGAGGCTCACTATATGCTGGTAGGTGATTCTTCATATCGTAGTTGGATTTAAAGAAGTGTTTTGCTTTGAAGTCCTTCTCAGGTCACAGCTGTGAAGTTTGAAGTCAAGTTTTAAATCCTTGCCCTGAGCTTATGTCAAGTATGTGAGTTAAAATCTTAAAGGAGTGATTGCTGCAGTTACTAGATCTGCAGTATTAAGGCAGAATCAAAAGGTTTTCATTCTTCTTCTTCTTCTGCATTCGAGTTTGCTGGTCACTTCAGCTCCTGATCCCTGTCAGTGTGGCAAAGCCCGCAGTCCTCTCCAGATCCTGATAGGAGCCCCAAAGCTTTTGAAGGGTTTTCAAATTGTGAAAGTGAAGACATCAATGAAAACTAAATAAAAATAACACACAGTATATATACTTTCCTCTGTATGGTACTCGGGACCTGGCACATGCCTAGGAAGCAAAGAACAGGACCACTGTACCCTACCACGCATGATCGTAAAAGGTGACTAAGGAGGGAGGGTTCAGCATAGGGCCAGCAACCCTATCCAATAAAAAACCATCAGACTGCTACAGAAACAGAAGCAAGGGAAAAAACAAATGCAGATGGAAGGAGAAATGCTTATCAGGAAAGTGAGCCCATGAAGGTTGTGAATGAAAGCCAGCCACTGGAAGCCCTCAGCCTGACTGCAGACCTACTGGAACCTAACCAAAAGAGACATGGAGAAGAACAACAGAGAGGATGTTGAACAATAGTGGGTTCATCTGGGCATGAGCAGAGAAAAAGGTAAAGGACAGGAAATTGTGGAAAACTCTTGTGGAAGTCCCATGTGCCCTGAGTACTTAAGGTTCAGAGAGAGAGATAGAGAGATTTATACTTTATTCACCATTATATCAAACATCTCAGTTGTCATGTACTCATTTTGAGTTGACACACTACTGATATATTCTCTTATAAACCAGTCTTATAGTCAGTCTGCTAAAAAATGTCTATTTGCAGGTAGTGTCTTCAAGTTAAATCCAAATCTAGTCTTTTAACTGGCTCAGATCTATAGCTCTGGTTGTAGATTTCTGGCACTGTAGGTGAAGGTAGCCTTATTAATTCATGGAGACACTTACAGGATGGTGTTCATATTTTCCCTGACCTGTTGCCACTTTCATTCTCCAGTTCTAGTAGAAGCCAGGTACTGCATATTTCTACACCTGGTTGACTAGGGCACCTCTGGCTGGATTTGAACCAATGACCTTTGCCATGAGAGACTAATTAGATCAGTACTCAGATATCCTCTAGCATTATAGATAGATGTTATTACTATTTCTCTTTTAATGCATTCTCCAGATAAGTGAAATTTGCTACCCAGTACATTGTCTAACTTCTGAGCATGACCTCTTTCAGTGGTTCTCAACATATTAGAAGTTGGTTTTTGAAGCTGGTAGATGTTAGCAGTTTCATTTCAGTTCCACATGGGCAATTCATTCATTCATGTGACATGTGCTTTCCAGACCGTTGTCCCTCACACAGCCTCCCTGAATGCAGTACAGTCTGACACATTCAGATTTCTTGTGATGTCCTGAGTCCACCTGCGGCGAGGTTGTCCCTTTTCTCTTTTTGCCAGGCACTTATGCCTTCTGCTATCAACCTCTCCAAGTTATTGTGTCTCTTGATGTGGCCGAAGTATCTCAGCTTTCTAATTTTTACGGTGTTAACGAGCCAGTTTTCTGCAGCACCTAATCCCATTAGTATATATTTGATTTTACATGGGGCAATTAGAAAGGAGAAAGTGCTTTGTTCATGTCATACAGGTCTCTCTTTGACTCTGCTAATCAATGCCAGAGGAAGGATAAGGTCCGTATGTCTGAAAATCTGGCTGGGGATGACACAAGATGGCTGGACGGAACCATTTCACCAACTGTAACCAACGCTGGATCTTTTTCTGTCAGTGTCCACTTCCTTTTCCTTTGGCTCTTCCCAAGCCAAGACAAAGCAAGGAAGTTGACAGCTGCAGCTAGTATTATTACTTACATTATTTGTTATGTAATAAACCCTGTGAGGAGGAGCCTGTCCTATCAGGTGTATCCACTGAGTGACAGATGGTGAAACTGGCTCAGGATAAAGAGGTCAGCTGTAAATATCTGACTAAAGAGCAGCGGACTCAAGCAGGTCAGCCTCTGTAGAAAAAGGCTAGCGGAGAAAACTCTGTACAAACCGAGTGGAAGGCAAATGTATCATCATTCCCTTGTCAAATCATGCTTCATAAATCAGTTAATACTTTTTCAATATTAATTTTATATTTGGTATAATTTTATATTGTTTTTTAAGAAAACAAGGAATAACAAATGATATGTTAACTCTCTTCTTCAGCATTCGAGGAAGGTTGGTCATGCTAAATCTGTAGCCTCCGTCATCCTGTCTGCCATCTTCTCTAAGCTTGAGTGGGAGCCCTGTACCTTTTCTTTCTCCTTTGAGTTAGATCTTTGCTCAGAGTTGTGAATGGTTTGGACAGGTTTGCAGGATGTGTTCTGGTGTCTGGATCCCAAAGCCACAGGGTGTGTGATATTTTGAGGTAACAGAGGTGGCCTAGAAGTCTACAGTATCCCATTCATATGGGGAAAGATTGTGGTTTGCTGGTATCTCTGTAGTTGATGAATGGGGGTCTTGTTTTGATTCATTTTTCATGTTTGTTTCCTGGCTGGTGTTTATTTTGTTGTTTCCCAGCTGGTGTTTAGTTTGTTGTTTCCTGGCTGGTGTTTATTTTGTTGTTTCCCGGCTGGTGTTTAGTTTGTTGTTTCCTGGCTGGTGTTTATTTTGTTGTTTCCCGGCTGGTGTTTAGTTTGTTGTTTTCCGGTTGGTGTTTATTTTGTTATTTCCTGGCTGGTGTTTAGTTTGTTGTTTCCTGGCTGGTGTTTAGTTTGTTGTTTCCTGGCTGGTGTTTAGTTTGTTTCCTGGCTGATGTTTAGTTTGTTGTTTCCCTGCTGGTGTTTAGTTTGTTGTTTCCTGGCTGGTGTTTAGTTTGTTGTTTCCTGGCTGGTGTTTAGTTTGTTGTTTCCTGGCTGGTGTTTAGTTTGTTTTAGATGGTAGGTTTTGCTTCTTGACATGCTACTGGGTGGTTAACCTGTTCCATTTTGCTCCCAGCCAAAGAGAAGGCATCATTTTTTTTTTTTCGTTTCCATTTGTTCTGCAGTGTGAAGGGAGTCATTACAGGACTGTGTTTGAGTTTTTGGAGTTTGTTTAGTTGTGATATAATTTCCTGTGTCTGTGAGTCGTTTTTTTTGTTTCTACTGCTTCTAGCAGGGCTCTGCAGTCAGTGAAGCATACAGTCTTCTCTGATGGATTGTTTCTGTGCATGTTTCCAGAGCTTGTTTGAATGCCATTGTTTCTGCTCTATATTTTGATGAGTATGTTCCTGTTGGCTGTGTTTGTTTGCTGGTTTTTAGTTTTCTCAAGTTACAGCTGCTTTTTCATCCTTTGTAAGTTTGATCCGTTCCATTGTTGTCTGTTCCTGCTAACTCCTATTGTAGGAATCTCTAAAAGACATTTGCAGTTTGACTGTTTGATACTCACTCTCTTTACATTCATATGGCAGGGTGCTAAAGGTTCACTCAATGGACTGTACATTGTAAGCATTCAGCTGTATCATGCTGGCCTGTATCGATGCTCAGCAACCACAGTGGATGACACAACCACAGCCAGTGCATATGTTACTGTTAATGGTTAGTGTTTATTACTTACATGGTGGGTATAGTCTGTGGTGTTGCCTGGTTGATTCTGCGAATAAAAGAGTGAAATTATATTTTTTATCTGAAATGGAAAAACTTCTGGAAACATACCAAGAAACTCTAACAGCAACATGGAAGATCATATAGAAAAAAAATCTGATGGTGAGTCCCCCAGGCCAGATAGATCTAATTTTAGCATTGGGGAAGAGTGTGAGACAGAGGTCAGTACTAGTAATCGTGATGATGGACAAAAACCCCTGCATCAAACTAAAAAGAAAAATAAGAGTAAGAGCATGGAATGTGAGAAGCATGTATGAGGGAAAGTATCAAATGATAAGTGACGAGATGGAAAGAACTAGGAAACACATTTTTGGAATCTGCAAACATCGATGGAAAGGATCAAGGCACTTCAAGAGTGAAAATAATGGTATCTTTATATACTCTGGTGGAGAATTAGGAGGAAGGAGTGGAGTGTCTTTTTACTTGGACAAATCAACATCAAAAGCATTACTAGGTTACAACCCAGTAAGTGACAGAATCCACACTGTCACACTTAAAGGCACTCCTAGAAGTGTAACAATTACCAGATATATGCACCTACATCAACAGCAGAGGAAGCGGGAGTAGAAGACTTCTATAACACACTGCAAATGATGACAGACCAGATATGAAAAAAGGATATTATATTAACAATGGGGTGAATTTAATGCAAAGACTGGTACAGAAAGAGCAGAAGAAGGATATGTTTTATGAAAATTTAATGTAGGACATGGAAACGAAGCAGGTGACAATCTAGTGGTGTTTTGCATGGATAATGAGCTAATGGTCACTAATACATTTTTTAGACAACATCCAAGAAGATTTTACACGTGGACATCACCTGATGGTAAAACCAAGAATCAAATAGATTACATTTTAGTGCAAAGAAGGTGGAGATGTGCTGATCATCACACGGACCATGAGTTATTAATAGCAGACATCAAGATAAAGATGAAAAAGACAGTTACAGGATAAAGACCACTCCGCTTTGATCTTACAAAAATACCAGAACAATACGGTATAGAAGTGAAGAGCCATTTTGAGATAGTGATGGCTGTACAGAGAAGATGACATCTGATGAATTGGCTATGCAGGCCAGAGATATCTTAATAACAACAGCTAAAAAAATGGTTCCAGGTAAGAAAACACAAAAGAATGAATTGATTACAGCAGGCGCACTAGAACTAATAAAACAACGTAGAAAAATAAAGATGAAATGAAAAGTGACAAATAACAACAGGGAGGAATATAAATCTTTAACAAAAGATATAAGAAGAAACATAAGAAAAGACAAAAAAACAATATATACAAGATTGTTGTGAAAGAACAGGAGGACATCAGAAGTGTGGAAGAGATAGTGAAATGTTTAAAGAAATGAAGACATTGACGAGAAATGTCACACCTAAGCTAAATGTAATTTGTGATGAGACGGGGAATACCTTGACAGAGACAGAGGAAATTCTAGTAAGATAGAATATTGCAGAGGAAAGTATGAAACAACCAACTGTGGAAGCAGAAATCAACAGTGTGAATTATTATTGCAGGTGAAAGAACCTCAACCGACAATAGAAGAAGTTTTTTGGGCAATAAAAAATCGGAAAAATGGTAAATCACCAGGATGTGATGAGATAACAGCTGAACTTATTAAAGTTGCATTATTAAATGCAACAATCTATCATGCACTATGTAAAAAGATATGGCCTTCAGGTATTTGGCCAAAAGAATGGAAAAGAACTGTATTTATACCACTGGCGAAAAAGGATAACTTAAAACTATGCACAGACTACAGAGCTGTTGCCCTGATTAGTCGTGCTAGTAAAATTCTGTTAAAAATCATAATGGGTAGACTTCATAAGAAAACAGAAGAAGAAGTCAATATGGTTAAAGCTGGTGTCAGGCAAGGAAGAGGATCAAGAGATCATATATATTCAATATAATATTAATAATAGAGAAATGCAAAGAGTTTAATGTGAATCTAAATTTATCTTTTATAGACTACTCAAAGACATTTGTTTGTGTACAACACCAGAAACTTTGGGAAATAATGGAAAAAATGAGATTTCCAACACATTTGATACAATTAACATCACTGCTGTATCTAGACCAACAAGCAGCAGTAAGAATAAATGGTGAAACAACAACTTGGTTTGACATAGAACAAGGGGTCCATCAGGAGTGCATGCTATCGCCTTACTTATTTAACTTGTATACAGAAAATATAATGAGGAATGTTAGAGAAGATGTAGACAAAGAATATTACGATGCCATAAAAATTGGAAGTTATAAAGTTCTAGAGATTAGATATGCTTAATGACACAGTATTACAGTCCACAACACAAAAAAGGAATGGAAAAATTAATTATGTCAGTCCGTAAGAATAGTGAAGAGCAAAACCTCTATCTTAATGCAAAGAAAACTAAATTGATGACAACTGACAAAACAAACAAGGCAGCTGATATATGTATCAATGAGGAAAAACTGGAAGATGTGGAGAATTTTGAATATCTTGGATCACTACTAACTAATAATGGAGATACAATGAGGGAAATTAAAAGGAGGATATCTATTGCTCTTCAGAAAGTAAAACAACTAAAGAATGTGTGGAGAGGAACAGTCAGAACTACAAAAGTAATATTTTTAAGGTCATGCATCTTTCCCATCACAATATATGCCTGTGACACCTGAACACTTAACAAAACAGCTGAGAAACACATAAATGCCTTTTAATGTTAAATTTCTATAGAAGAGTCCTTCAAATATCATGGATACAAAAAAGAACAAATATATCCATAATACAAGAACTTAATACTGAAGAAGGTTGGCTAGTTAAGAAGATTAAACAGAGAGAACTTTAATATTTTGGACACAATAAACGTCATGAAAAGACCATCTTGGAATGATACATAATGGGAAAAAGAAAGAGAGGAAGACCATGGTGAAGATGGCTGCAAGACATCGTTGGTGATTTGCAAATGGATGCATCAGCAGCAGGGCATCTTGCTTACAACTGGAGGCCTACAGGAGAGCTGTTGTGAAGGCAAAGTTCCACAAGGGACATGCAAATAATTGATTGATTGATTGGAAAAATAAATATTGAAAACATTGAAACAGTTAACATGATCTGTTAACCAACCATAGTTTTGTGAACTCTGATGGTTTAAATAAGATTATGTATGGGCATGCCCTGAGTGTAATGAGTCTGCTCCATAGGATGGGCATGCTCTGAGTGTAATGAGTCTGCTCCATAGGATGGGGATGCCCTGAATGTAATGAGTCTGCTCCATAGGATGGGGATGCCCTGAGTGTAATGAGGCTGCTCCATAGGATGGGGATGCCCTGAATGTAATGAGGCTGCTCCCCAGGATGGGCATGCCTTGAGTGTAATGAGGCTGCTCCCCAGGATGGGGATGCCCTGAGTGTAATGAGGCTGCTCCCTGGGCCGGGCATGCCCTGAGTGTAATGAGGCTGCTCCATAGGATGGGCATGCCCTGAGTGTAATGAGGTTGCTCCCCAGTACCATCACTGTTACAGTTACAGCTGAACTGATAATGAACTTATTTCTGTAGTGGACAGAAGATCTGCGCTTTTGTGGTCCAGTAAATTCAGTATAAAAATTGGTACCTAGCACATTGTTAGGAAATTAAAAAATATTCACCTGCATGACAGAAACTACATGCAAAGACAAGTCTCAGATATTTGTGTGTAAGACAGCTCAGTTGCTTCATGTATAGTTATATACTTAGTTTTGTACACTTACACACTAACATTATTAGCGTGTTAGAAATAGACAGAACTCTCTCTTTGCACATTGCCTCCAGAAGCTGTACTGCTGCTCATTTCAGGTCCACCTGGTGAGTGCGCAGGAGTGCATGCTGAAATATCGGGTAGGAATGCAACAGTAATCTGGATGCTGGGACCTGATAATGGAGCCCCAATATCTATGTTCCACATCCAGTTTCACACAGATTTCAACCCAGAATGGAGGATGCTTAAGGAGCGTGAGTTGTTCTTCAGCCATTTTGTTGGTTTATAAGGAAGAAACATTTTATTTCTGCAGTATTTTAGTATTTTTAAGTCTCTTTTTCAGTATTTCATTCCAATAATCTCTCTTTCTCTCTCTCTCTGAACCTTAAGTGCCCAAGGCACTCGGGGCTTCCACTAGGATTTTCCACAAATGCCTGTCTTTTGCCTTTTTTTCCACTCTTGCCCAGGTGTGCCCTCTATTGCTCAACATCCTCTCTGTTGTTCTTCTCTATGTCTCCTTTGGTCTACCCTTACTTCTGTTCCCTTGGTGGTGTCCATCTTAGTGTTATTTTTGGTAGTGAGTTGTCAGTCGTTCCTATAATATTGTTGCATATTTAACTCTTTAGTATTGTGTATTAAATCCTTAGCATTTTCAGGTCTCATCCACTGTTTACCTGCACTGGTCTGTTTGAAGGGCTGGACTATTTGTCTTGAATGGAGGGGGGGGGAGAAATGTCCTCTAGGAGTTATGCATAGGTAGCTGTTTTCATTTCTGTAATGTAGACTGTGTTTCATGTAGATTGGGTTTCCTAGTGAGACCCACGTGACCCCTTGGAGGCCACTTTGAATTTATTGGGGTCACAAAACAGAAAGTGAACAAATTGTTTTTCTGTAATAACAAGGTTAGAGTGGGAACCACAGAAAACATTTTAATGGATAAAGGGGCGTGCACAGACAGGTTGGGAAGCTCTGATCTAGATGTCCTTAAAAGTCTAATCTATATGTTTGGGGCAGCATTGAGATGAAATGATGGACACCTCAGGGGTACAGTAGTAAGGTTAGACCAAAGGAGACATGGAGAAGAACAACAGGGAGGATGATGAGTAATAAAGGGCTCACCTGGGCAAGAGTAGAATAAAAAAATGCAAAAGATGGGCATTTGTAGGAAAACTCTTTCAGAAGCCCCATGTGCCTTGGCCACTTAGGGATACAGAGAGAGATTGGGATGAAAAATTTGGTTTCATTTTCAACTCTAACTCTGTCACCAGAAAAAATAAATCTCATATAAAGTTTTAAAATGAACTCATATCCTTTGTCTTCCTGGAAAGTGATATGATGGCTATTTTTAGTTTTTATATTAGTTTAAATTACAAATTCCAAGAAATGGAATGAGCAAAGTGGATGGTGGTGATTTTAACTTTTATTTTGTACAAAGCTGTATAAATGGCTTCTTGAACTTTGAGTTTCGTGGTAGAAGCTCTGGATAGCCATATCTATGATAAACACCTTGAAGTAAAGGCATCGGATGATTGATGTGCTGTGCTGGTTCTGTTTTGTTCTATTTGTGAATCTAAGAACAAAGCTTCTTGGAAGCTCCACTCCTTGGAACTTGTTGAACTCCTCCCCTGTTAACCAGATTGAAGAGAGATGACAAAAGAAAAGTCATGAAGAGAAAAGTCATAAAAAGTCATGAAGAGAAAAATCATGAAAAGTCATGAAGTGAAAAGTCATAAAGAGAAAAGTCATGAATTGTTGTGAAGATAAAAGTCATAAAATGTTGTGAAGAGAAAAGTCATAAAGTGCTACCGTTAGTTTGGTAAAAATGTCTGATTCCTCTAAAACACTTTGTTCCTTATATTTGTAGTTAAAATTTCATGATGGATTCTGAAAAGCTGCACATTTCTACGTGTTTAAGGAACTATGTTAAATAGTAATATTATTGGAGACAGAAATGTCTAAATATGAATACTCTGTTCCAGAAAGTTATCTTGAAATATTTTCGTTCATTTTTTAAAACTATAATTAACAAGTTCATCTTGCATCTTACATCCTTCCCATGCCGTTAAATGTCACATAGGGCTCACATGGTAGTTTGCCAAGTTTTCATATATAATTAATTAGATTTCTCTTTTGACTTCTCACGCCAGTAGCATATATGACTATATATGACAGTTTATCTCTGTATTCTAGATATCAGTTGTCTTGTTATAACTTATCAGTTTCTGATGTCACTAATTTCTTTATATAACTGTCTAGAATTTTTGCACTTTTCCAGATGTCAGTAACTTTTTTTTTTTTTTGTGTAAAAGTGACCAATTTCTCTCTGTATTTCAGAATGTGTCCATAATTTTGTTTGTTTGTTGTAAAACTATTTTCTGTACTCCAGATGTCAATAACCAGTTCTGCATAACCAACCAGATTTTATTCTGTATTCCAGATGTCAATATTGTTGATGTCATTGACATTAACTATAGAAATGATCGCTGTGTTCTGACAGTAACTAACCTCAAACCAGGCACCTCTTACAGATTCAGGATAATTGCGGTCAATCGATATGGACGAGGCCCTCCGTCGCTGCCATCAGGTATGTACAGTTTGATTGTGAGTAGAGATAAGAAGCAGAAATGGTTTTAGCTTGCATGGCTGTAAGGAAAGATTATTATGATCTGAGCGTTTCTCTGTATGGGTGTATGAAGAAAAAGGAAGACTGCTAATTTTACAAGAGCTCTTTCAAAATCAACCTCCATTTTGCTGGTTAAAAAAAATTTAAAAAAACAGAGAAGAAAATTTTATTACATACAAAACTTACATACATAACAACATTACTTTTCAGTGTAATATCCACCCACTAACCACTGTATTACTGTGGTGCTGCTGTAACCAGACCATACCTTTCATGACAACTGCAGTTTTTAAATTAAAATGAGAAGTGGAATGTGGATCTTCCTTGTAGAAGGAACTTGTTATGAGAAGACTACTTACACAAATGTATCATTACTTCAGAATGATGTCAGATTTTCTGGGGCTAACATTTCATAGGAGTATATAACTTGTAAATCCACAGTTTTGTACAAGGTACCTGATGCAGCACCTGTAGTCCCAGTGGAAGGCATCAGGGCTGGTCTGGGCCCTGTGGGGACACTGCCTATCGTGTGGGATGTAAGTCTGTGTGACCTGAGATTCATCGAACTCTTTAAGTCTAACAATGTAAACAGTTAAAAAAACAAACTGTCACGTTTTTGTTTATTCCAGCTGGAAAAATTTTAACAATGTTAACTTGTCAAGAAATCACACACACACAATAAATATAGCTATATTGTTTTCTTTTCTTTTCTTCGCACACTATTTTGTGGAAAGTGGTAAGTGCAAAGAGAGATATTAATAAAACAAAAGGAATGATCATCTTTTGTTTACTTCCACTACAATTATAAATAGGTAACCTGCTTCAGGTGTGATCTATATGATGTAGGTCCTTTCAGTTTTGATCTGTATAATGTAGTCCATTTCAGTCATGACCTATATGGGGTAGTCTGTTTCATTATGACCTGTATGGGCATATTTCGTTTCAGTCTTGACCTGTTTGACATAGTCCTTTTCAGTTATGACTCACATGTGTAGCTCATTTCAATCTTGACCTATAGTCATGACCTGTAGGGTGTAGTCCATTTCAGTCTTGCCCTATATGATATAGCCCATTTCAGTCATGACCTATACGATGTAGCTCATTTCAAGCTTGACCTATATAGTGTAGCTTATTTCAAGCTTGACCTATATGGTGTAGCTTATTTCAAGCTTGACCTATATGGTGTAGCTTATTTGAAGCTTGACCTATATAGTGTAGCTTATTTCAAGCTTGACCTATATGATGTAGCTTATTTCAGGTTTGACCTATATGACAAAACCTCTTTCAGTCATGACCTATTTGACAAAACCTCTTTCAGTCATGACCTATTTGGTGATCCCATTTCAGTCATGAAATTTCTGGAACTATAAGTTAGTTGGTGGTGCAGCTCTTTAGTTTACCCATCCTTATGGCGCCCTCTACCAGCTCTACTAGATTTTCAGAGTTATGGATCATGACTTTTTCTCTGGAGCTAAATGGTAAAGTGGAGAAGGAGAAAGCACAACATGGCCAAGCTACTTTCACTCTACCTGTTATCCAGGAAAAGCAGGATATGTAATATGCAGATCAGCCATGTTCAGTAAAATTATACTAAGAGAAACATCTACCAGCTTCAAAATCATTTAATAAGATAAAAAAGGCCATTATTATTATTAATTCTTTTGTAGAAGATTGTCCACTGGTGTCACTTGAAATCTGCATGTTTTAATATATATATATATATATATATATATATATTATCCTCATCACCCATGGTTGTATTTGTAGTTCCAGCAGAAGAAGTTATAAATTCAGTTTCCCTTGAAGTGGTAACAGAGAATGGGACAGCAGTGAGCAAGAATTTGCAGAAGTATAAAATGTGATAGTGCAAGGAATATCAAAACCATTAAATCTGGTATATGTGCTCTAGTGAAGATCATACAGCTGAGCAACTTTATAAAGGTGCAGTGGTTAGTAATGTTATAATCTACTTCTGCTATAAGCAGCTACTTAAGAGGAAGCAACAAGCCAAATAAAATTTAGAAAAAAAAAAAAAAAAAATCATCTATGACAGTAGTCAAGAAAACCTCTCACCTTCAAATTTGCCTGTCCTCATCACTCTTATCCCATCTTGTCCAAATCTAAGGGAATGGAAGTTATCCATAATAATCCCTTCCCAGTTTTCAGTCTCAGGCCACAAAATGCCAGATACAGTAGAGGTAGGTGCTAGAATGCTGGAATTAGTAAAATATAGTGGTTACCACAGTGGATTGTGATATACACTAATTATTTACTTACAGTTAATTTACAGTCTGCAATACATGAATCAGTACACAGAAAGATAGACAGCCACAGCCTACAAGAAGAAAATACTAACATTAATTTCAATCAGGAACTTGCCAATCATTCCAAAACACCCAGTGAAGTTGAGGAGATAGGTATAGATGAGTTATGGAATTCTTACAGCACAGCCATAATCACAGCAGCAAAAGTAAGTGCTGGATTTGAAAAACCAAATAGAAAAGCATGGATATCAGATAAAACATGGAAGTATATACATGAAAGACGAGCAGTCAAATTAGACATGTTGAATGCAAAAGCAGATCATGAAAGAGATTTGGCAAAAGCAAAATACAAAGACATAGACAAGAAAGTAAAAAGTTCAGCTAGAAGGGATAAAAGAGAATACATAGACAATATGGCGAAAGAGGCAGAAAAAGCAGCAAAAACAGGAGACAGCAAAACTTTATATAACATACAAAAGAGGCTAACAGGTACTATTACATCTAAAGAAAGACCAATCCTTAGCAAAACTGGAACACTATTAACATCAAATAAAGACCAAAAGCAAAGATGGGCTGAACACTTCCAAGAAATACTCAATCGACCACACCCAAAAGAATTGTTAAACCTTGAAACTGACTTACCAGCCCCACAGCTAAATGTCAACCTAGATGAAATTAAATTGCATGAAATTGAAACAGCAGTGAATTTAATGGCTAACAACAAAGCTGCAGGTGAAGATGAAATAACAGCCGAGATGCTAAAAGCTATCAATAGTGACAACATGAGACAACTACAGAGAGTGTTTAACAAGATCTGGAAAGAAGAAAAGGTCCCTTCTAATTGGAAGAAAGGAATCATTGTTAAAATACCAAAAAAGGGCAACCTTAGTGACTGTAACAACTGGAGAGGAGTAACCTTAATATCAGTTGTGTCAAAAGTATTTTGCAAGGTCATTTTGAATAGACTCAAAGATATAGTGGATACTGCAATGAGAGAAGAACAAGCAGGATTTCGAAAAGGGAGAAGCTGTCTCGACCAGATCTTTACTCTCAGAATAATACTTGAAGAACATATTGAAAAGCAGAAACCATTAATACTGAACTTCATAGATTTTAAAAAGGCATTTGATAGCATACACAGAGATTCATTATGGAGAATTTTATGTCTATATGGAATACCATCTAAAATTGTCAACATCATTAAGGACTTATACAATGGATATGGTTGTGCAGTCAAGACAGAAGAAGGGATGAGTGAATGGTTCCAGATTGAAACAGGCATGAAACAAGGATGTATACTGTCTCCTTTACTTTTTGGGATTACAATAGACTTCATAATGAAAAAATGCTGCACAGGTAACACAGGTATTGACTGGGTACATGGGACCCAACTAGAAGATCTTGATTTTGCTGATGACATAACTCTTATCAGTAATAATGTGAATTCCATGCAAGAAAAAACAGATAGCCTGTCTTCACTGGCTAGCAAAATAGGACTTGAAATTAACAAGGACAAAACAAAAATAATGAAAATTCCCGTCAATCAAAATGGAAAAATACACATAGAAGGGACAGATATTGAAGAAGTCAATCAATTTGCATACCTTGGCATCTACATAGACCAGGATGGTGACACTAGAAAGGAAGTTAGGATCAGAATTGCAAAAGCAGCATCAATCTTCAAGAATCTTGAGAACATATGGAATTCAAAAGTTATAAGCACAAAAACCAAGTTAAGACTATTCAATTCAAATGTAATATCCACCCTCATTTATGCACGTGAAAGCTGGAAAACAACTAAAGAAATAGAAAAGAAATTAGACTCTTTTGAAAACAAATGCCTAAGGAAAATACTCGGCATCAAGTGGAATGAATTCAAGAACAATGCAGAGATAAGACAGATGACTGAACAACAACCAGTCTCATGGGTGATCAGGAAAAGGAGATGGACATATGCTGGTCACTTGATGAGAAGAAATGATCAGAGAATCCCAAAACAAGCTATCAAGTGGAACACAACAGGCCGAAGAAAAAGGGGCAGACTGCGTGAAACTCTGAAGAGGACATTATTAAGAGAGGCCAAGTTAACAGGCATAAAATCCTTTGATGAGGTTGAAAGACTTGCCGAAGACAGGAAAAATTGGCGAACTACTTTGCGAGCCCTATGTGACGTTTAACGGCACGGGAAGGATATAAGATATAAGATAAGAATACATGAATAACATGAAAACACCAGTGGGCGTTGGCCTATAAACTTAGAAACACTTTTTTAAAAATGTTAAAACTTTTCAACATGGCTTTCAATTTTCACCACGCAGGAGCTCATGTAAATGCTATAACATACTAGAAGGAAGTGAGAGTTTGGCCAGGTTTTAAGCAAGTTTGATTCAATTCACATTTAGTGACCAACCCACTACCATCACATTGTGTGTTTCCAGGAAAAAAAAAGACCCATTAATCCATGCACAGCACATCCAAAAGTATAAAAAGAGTTAAGTTCTTGTAGAATGGATATGTTTGTTCTTTTTCGTGTCCATCATATTTGATGAACTCTTCTTTAGCATTTGCGTTCAAAGGCATTTATCTGTTTCTCAGCTGTTTTATTAAGTGTCCAGGTCTAACAGGCATATGTTGCAATGGGAAAGATGCATGCCCTTAAAAATCTTATTTTTGTAATTCTGTCAGTTCCTCTCCTCAGCTTCTTTAGTTGTTCTTTAGTTAGATTCAGGGTAGCAGGATGATACTGGGAGCAGTGAGGAAAACAAGGGAAGGCAGGAGACATTACATCCAATTTAACAAAAAGAAAAGCTTTAGGGAATGCTAGAGATGTGGCTTGAGAGGCAGGAGGGTAACAGTGTGTAAAATGTTTGGAACCACTGCAACAGTAGAGCAGTTAGCAGATTTTTTTAATATGATTGTTTACATTTAAGTTATTGAGACTTTCAGGAGTGTAACTTTACATAAGCTAAGACATAACGTGTTTTTTGTTTTTTTTTTTCTTCAAGCCACTCCGCCTGGAAGACCTGACTGGACCTGGAGTGGGATACAGAGTGTACTACAGGAAGAAGACTGCTACAGAAGGACAGTGGAGTATAGTAAGAGAAAGATGAGAGAAGACAGTGAATTACAATGAGAAAGATGAGACTTGATGAAAGTGTGTATAGTGGAATGTAGTGAAAAGATTTATAAAGAGAAGACCGTGAAATTCATTCTCAGAAATGAGAGAGAAAGAGGACATGGTGAAAGAGGTTAAGAATGGATAGTATGGTATAGTGTGAAAAATGAGAGGAGCAAAAATGTAAGTTGTAAGAGAGATGAAAGAAAAAGAGAACAGTTGAGCTAAATGTAAGAGAAGAAGAGGAATGTGCTTTATATATGAGTATTTAGATGAGCTAGTGAGTGAGACAAAAGGATGAAAGAAAGAAAGAAAAAAAGATTAAAGGTAAAGGCAGCCCTATTGCCCTTATATGCCATGGAGACACTAAGGGGATAGTGCCCATATTTTGCTTGATCTGTTAGCACAACAGAAGGTGATGTCCTCATCACTCCCGGCAACCTTTCCTTCCATAGCTGTAGAAGAAGCCAGGTACCTATTTCTGCGGCTGAATGATTGGGATACCTCTGGCCAAAGAAATAAGATTATATAGAATATAGAAGATGAGAAGAAAGGAGAGTATATGAAAAAGAGAAGAGAGGAGAGTATGGTAAGAGAGAAGAAAGGTGAGTATAGTAAAAGAAATAAGAAGAGAGGAGAGTATAGTAAAAGAGATAAGAAGAAAGGTGAGAATAGTAAAAGAGATTAGAAGAGAGGAGAGTATAGTAAAAGAGATTAGAAGAGAGGAGAGTATAGTAAAAGAGATTAAAAGAGAGGAGAGTATAGTAAAAGAGATAAGAAGAGAGGAGAGTATAGTAAAAGAGATGAGAAGAGAGGGGAGGCAGAGAAAAGGATGAGGAAAAGTGAATGGTTGGAAGAGAAAGACATGAAGAGAACACGTATGCTCCTCGACTTAAAGTGGCTTTACATTCCGGTGTACCCATTTTAAGTCAAAAATGCATTTAGTACACCTAACCAACCAAACAACATATGAATGAATAATTAGGAAACAATGTCATGGAGACAAACTGTCTGTGAAACTGATAATGATGCTTGTTGAGATGATGTCAAAACAGAGAGAGAGAATTGTACTGAATATCACCAGCTCAGGACAAAAAAATAAAAATTCGCACCATTGTGAAGTCAAAATATTGCAAATCAGAGCATCAAAAGTCCAGGAACATGTGTACATTCAGTAAGGAGTATTACAGTTTAGGAAAATAATTATTGTGAATATCAGTGCATCAAAAATGAGAGAAAGATATGTAAGATTTAGTTCAGGTCTCATAATTCTTTTTTAGAGAGTGGACCCGGTGAATATTAACATGGTTAGAACAAAAATTATATTATTCTGAAACTGAGCTCATAAGATGCACACAAAAAAAATCACATAAGCATATAAATGAATCCACTCCATGTTTTAATATTTTTTTCTTACTGTCTCCGCCAATCAGAAAGTGGTGAATGGTCGAGATAACTTTGTCACACCTTTAGTAGGGGCAGACAACTATTTCCTGGAATATGACATTATTGTTGGAGCTTTTAACAGTCTGGGGGCTGGCCCCAACTCAACGATAGTCACAATCATGTCTGCTGAGGACAGTAAGTAGTTGGACAGGTCAAAGCCCTCTATCATTTTCTTTTTTTTTTTTTATATGCAAGTTTGATTTGTTGTGTCATATATAACCTGCAAAGAACAAATTGTAAATCTTTGTGGCCTTCTTAGCAGAGTCCACCACCAGGGAAAACATGCTGACTGTGTACATCATTAACCAGATGAAGCACTGAAACATCTACATCTTGTGTTTAGAAGCTCTACAGAAAGAGAGTAAAAGTCCTTGATCAGTTCTCTGTTCACAGGTCCTTATAAAACAACCATATGTCAGACACTTTGGGGATATATATATATATCATTAGTTCTCATAGTTCTCTTTCATACTGTTGAGGCATATAATGGGATATAGTTTTAGCACTCATATTTTCCTTGACACGTATGACTGTGGTTCTCAACATTGTTTGCCCAGTGCACCCTTTTCACTGTATGTCTGAATTTCATTATATACTAACATTTTCAGTCTGTCAGTCTAGTCCCAGTCTCCCTTTCTCTTCCCTTTTTTCTCTGCTCCTTTTTCTTCTTCTCCTCTTCTTCTTACCCCCCCCCCCCCATGAAAAAATTTCCAGGAGAGAGGTTTCCACTGGTTGAGAACCCTTGATATAGGAGATATAGTGTTGATGTTCATGTTTTCCTTGATTTGTTCTATGGTATTGAGGCATACAGAGGATAAACTATTAGTATCCATATTTTCTTTGACTGTTCTATACCAGTGAGGCATGTATGGAGTATAGTTTTAGTGCCCATACTTTACTTGTTCTGTGACACACTGAAAGATACAGGGATGTAGTATCTGTTCCTAACTCTGCCAGACTCTTGATAGGGGACAGACATCTGTCCATATTTTCCTTGACCTGTTGGCACATCAGAGGGAAGTGTCAGTAATCATGTTCAGCCACCTTTCTGTAGCCAGTAGATATGAAGAGGAATCTTGTAACTGTTTCTACACATATTTTTTGTGTGTGGCTATAGTCATGAATCATTTACTCCCTGACCCACTTTGCTTAACAGCCTTTGTATCCCTCACTCCCTCCAGACCTTTTCTTAACTTTTATCCAATCATATTCCTGTGTCTGAGTATATAACCTCTGCTACTTCACCAGTAAATCATATCAGCCACAGACATCAGCCACAAGTTATAAGCTAAACATGTTTCCTTCTCTCACATAATCTTGCTTTTCTCACATGTGTAGTCTTAGAGACATTGTCTTCTTTTCTCTTTTCCCACCTTGTATGTTTCCTTATGAATAAGAAGAACGTAAAGTCTTCACAAATCTTTGCTTCATTATAAAGTTGCTTCTACTTTTTGAAAGACATTTAACTTCTTGGTCTTGTCCAGTGCCTGTTGCAGCTCCATTGAGAGTGTATGGTGATCCGTTTAATGCCACAGCAATGATGGTCCATTGGATTCCTATACCAAACACAAGAGAATATGTCAGAGGTCGTATTGGTGGTTACCAGGTTAGTGTGTACTACAACATCATTGTTCTAGTGACAGTCAAGGTAGGTTTTGATTATCCACATTGTTTTTAAGAGAAATTGGCGAGTGATCAAGATAACTCTTTCAAACTCTTGACAAGGGCAGTCAACACTTCTCTGAAACCTGAAAGTATTGTCAGAGCATTCAGCAATCTTGTGTCTGGTCCTAACTCTAAGACAATCACAGTCATGTCAACTGAGGACAGTGGATTGCACATGTTTGAGCATTTGTATTGTAGAATCATTGACAGTAATAAGGGGGGCATTGTTTGTCATAGAATATGGTTTTGGTAATAAGGGGGCACTGTCATAGAATATGGTTTTGGTAATAAGGGGGCACTGTCATAGAATATGGTTTTAGTAATAAGGGGGGCACTGTTTGTCATAGAATATGGTTTTGGTAATAAGGGGGCACTGTCAAAAAATATGGTTTTGGTAATAAGGGGGGCACTGTTTGTCATAGAATATGGTTTTGGTAATAAGGGGGGCACTTTTTGTCATAGAATATGGTTTTGGTAATAAAGGGGGCACTGTTTGTCATAGAATATGGTTTTGGTAATAAGGGGGGCACTGTTTGTCATAGAATATGGTTTTGGTAATAAGGGGGCACTGTTTGTCATAGAATATGGTTTTGGTAATAAGGGGGGCACTGTTTGTCATAGAATATGGTTTTGGTAATAAAGGGGGCACTGTTTGTCATAGAATATGGTTTTGATAATAAGGGGGGCACTGTTTGTCATAGAATATGGTTTTGGTAATAAGGGGGGCACTTTTTATCATAGAATATGGTTTTGGTAATAAAGGGGGACTGTTTGTCATAGAATATTGGTTTGTTTGTGAAAGTTATGTCAAATCCTCATTTTTGTTGAAAGTCCAAGTGTAAATGATGAAATCTTACATCCTTCCAGTGTCATTAAACGTCACTTAGGGCTTGCATGGTCTTTCATCAAGTTTTCCTGTTTTTTGGCGAGTTTTTCAACCTCATCAAGGGATTTTATGCCTACTGATTTAGCCTCTCTTAACAATGTCCTATTTAGAGTTTCACATGTTAGCTTCTTTTTCTTTGGCCTCTTGTGTTCTACTTGATAGCTTGTTTTGGGAATTCTCTGACTGTTTCTTACTCATCATGTGACCAACATATGCCCATCTCCATTTTCTGATCACTCATGAGACAGGTTGTTGTTCGCTCATCTGCCTTACCTCTGTGTTATTCTTGAATTTGTTCCACTTTATACTGAATATTTTCCTTAGGCATTTGTTTTCAAAAGAGCCTAATTTGTTGCCTATTTCCTTAGTTGTTTTCCAGCTTTCGCATGCATAAGTGAGGGTGGATATTACATTTGAATTGAATAGTCTTAACTTGGTTTTTCTTGCTTATAACTTTTGATGATAAAATATATGACTTCTAAAGATTGGTTTTGTTTTGTTTTGTTTGGAAAGGGGGGGGGAGTGGTGAGCCAGAACTGTAGAATCAGGGCCCTGGATTTTCAAGGGATAGAGCAAATTATAAGAGTTACTTTCCATGTTTGTGGGGGGGGGGGTGAGGAGGGGGAGAGGGAGTGGGCGTGCTGATCTTGCTCTCCATGGTCCTGCTTTTGCTATTGTATAAAAACAGGCGGATCAAAACTGAAATGCAAAGATATCCATGAAAGGTGTTACTCCATCAGCTACAGTAACTAGAAAGAGTGAGCAAAAGACTGAAAGTGGCTCTACAAAAGAAGGAAATGAGGGCAAAACTTGAAGAGAAAACATACAGGCATAGAGATGTTAGATTTGTCTAATCAGATGGTTTTTGCTTTTAATGTGCCGATCATGCAAATCCAATCATGGTAGAATCAGCCATGGCAGAAACTGTTCAACATAAGAAGCTTAGCAAGTTTCAGAACAGCAAACATCAGCCTGATTCAAAACCATGTTAGATGAAAAGCACCATTATTAATATTGTGTGAAAATAGAATTTTCAGTGCTTTTTTCCCTTCATTGAGGTCTCAATGTTCTTCTACAGTTTCTGCTTTTAAGTATCTCACGTCCTGAAATTAATAATCTTAAAAGTATTTGTTTGAGCTACTTGTGTAAGCAATAGGATGATGACTGATGTACACAGGCCTGAAGACTACTACTACTTCTTCTTCAGTCATATGCAGACATGTTTAATTCTAAAGTAATAGGTGGTCAGCTGGAGCTGGTGTACATCCCCATATAGCTTCTCTTGAACTGATATAGGTGTTGGCAACATCTGTACTCCATATGTTGGGTACTCCTGCAGAATATGTTCACTCATCATCTTACCAGTGCCACATGTTGGTTAGACCAATTTTGAGTTTATAGACTGATTGAGATTGATTGATTGATCTTTATTTCTGAGGGGTTAAAAATTGGGCATGCAAGTCTGTCTGACATTCTGCCCTATATCATGCAATTATCGGTTTGTTCCTGACGTTTTATAAATATGCTGCACATATAACAAACATAATAAACATTTTTAAACTGAGACAAATAGAATAAAACATGTAGCTTTCACTCTTATCCATGCACTCGATACAGAAATCAACTATATTCATGTAAAAAATGTATTCATGTAAAAAATATTCATGTCTCACTAATGAATAAGGTCATATTTCAGTCTGTTGTGACGAGGCAGGGCTGAAAAATGATCACTTGTCTGAAGACAAATGTCATGTGTTCATAAGCTGTATGAGAGATAATTAAACAAAAATATGTGTTCGTAAGCTGTATGTGAAATAGTTAAACAAAAATATGTGTTTGTAAGCTGTATGAGAAATATTTAAACAAAAATATGTGTTTGTAAGCTGTATGAGAAATATTTAAACACAAATATGAGAGAAAAAAATTATGTAGAGACCTATTGTTTTTAAATCACACATTTTTTTGTATGCAGGTAAATTATTGGTCTCAGAACCAACCAAATCCGGAGATTGGATCGACCAACATTTATGGTGACGTTGGATCGGGGATTGTTTTAGGACTGGATCCCAACGAAGACTACTGGATCAACATTCAAGTGTTCACAAATGCAGGACTTGGGCCTGTCAGTGGTGATGGAGAGGGAACCACGTACATTTATCGTAAGAAATATGTTCATTATATGTTCTTTTTTACCTGTATTAATTAATTTTGTCTTATTTTTTTTTTGTAACTTTTCTTTAATTGCTTTTTTTACCTTGAAGCTTCTTTTGGAGCTGAATAAATTCACTTATGGGATTCAGTGCAGAGGTGAAGATGATCCATAAACCACACATAAACCACATATATGTTTGATAGTCCAGTTTAAACAGGTCATTCATTCTGGTCATGAAGAGCAGTGCTGTGAAGTTAAGACTTCAGAAAATCATAGACTTACATATTAGTCGTGAGAGAAAGAAAAAATTATAAGAGGATTACCTGGGGCTTGAACCATGGGCTCTGGTAAGATGAGTAACTGTCTGTCTATGAGAGCACAGCACACTAATCAACTTCACTTATGAGAGTACAGCATACTAATCAACTTCACTTCACAGCATACTAATCAACTTCACTTCACAGCATACTAATCAACTTCACAGCATACTAATCGACTTCACTTATGAGAGAACAGCATGCTAATCATTTTCACTTATGAGAGTTAAAAAAAGGTAAAGGTAATCCTGTCATGCCCTAGAGGCACATAGGGATATGGGGCTTGAGCCCATATTTTCCTTGACCTGTCAGCACACTAGAGGGTGATATGGTCAGTATCACTCCTGGCTGCCTTTCCTTCTCCAACTCAAGAAGAAGTCGGGTACCCATTTCTACAGGTGAGTGACTGTTGGATTTGAACCCCAGACCTTCACCATGAGAGACCGGTGCACTAACCACTTCACAACTCAGCCCCCAGCACACTAATCAGCTTCACTTATGAGAGCACAGCACACTAATCAACTTCACTTATGAGATTACAGCACATTAATTGACTTAACTTATGAGAGCACAGCACATTAATCAACTTAACCTATGAGAGCACACCACATTAATCAACTTCACTTATGAGAGCACATCACACTAATCAACTTCACTTATGAGAGCACATCACACTAATCAACTTCACTTATGAGAGTACAGGACACTAATCGGGGGGGGGTTTCCTATTTGAAAAAAAATTTGCACCTGAAACCATAAACTCAGACTACCTTTCTGTAAAAAAAATTTTTTTTTATTGTCCAAGTATGCATGAGACATATTCAGGAAATCATGCGTGCATGTTTGCATCTCTAAAATTTGAGACTGATTCTAAATGACAGAGTTTGTACATCATGATATGTTCCCTTTCCAGGTGTCACAACATCAGCCAGGCAGGCAACGAAGACTTAGCTATTAAACATCTTTTTCTGGAGGTGCAAAATAAGAAAGTTGATTAGTGCACTGTACTGTCATATCTAATTTGCATACCTTAGCAGCTACATAGACCAGAAAGGAAGTTAGAATTAGAATTGTGAAAGCAGCATTGACCTTCAAGAATCTTGAGAACATATGGCACTCACAAGTTATAAGCACAAAAACCAAGCTAAGATTATTCAATTCAAATGTAATATCCACCCTCATTTATGCATGCAAAAGCTGGAAAACAACTAAAGAAACAGACAAGAAATTAGACTCTTTTTGAAACAAATGCCTAAGGAAATACTCTGCATCAAGTGGAACAAATTCAAGAATAATACAAGATGAGGCAGATGAGCAAACAACAACTGGTCTCATGAGTGATCAGAAAAAGAAGATGGACATATGTAGGCCATGTGATGAGAAGAAACAATCAGAGAACACCAAAACAAGCTATCAAGTGGAATGCAACAGGCTGAAGAAAGAAGGTCGACCACGTGAAACTCTAAAGAGGACATTATTAAGAGAGGCCAAATTAGTAAGCATAACATCTCTTGATGAGATTGAAAACCTCACCGAAACAAGGAAAGCTTGGTGAACAACCATGCAAGTCCTATGTGACATCTAATGGCACAGGAAGGATGTAAGATGTAAGACTCTTATGTAAGACAGTTGTTCATTCTACCCAGAATCTGTGGTTCAAGTCTCAGGTAATTCTCTGCCCTATTTTCTTTCTCTCATGTCTACAGTGTTTTGCCCACAATTTTTCAGTCTTAACCATACAACAATGTGTAAAAAGTCTCTTTGTTTCCTATTTGAAAAAAATATTTGTTCCAGTCATGAGAATAGTTAAGAAAAAGCAAATCTGTAATCCTGGAACCAGTTGTCTAGCTTGCTGATGTATGTTTGTGTGTTATTTCATTATTTTTTTCACAGCTCCAATAAACTATCCAGAGTACGTCCATGTTTCTTCCTATGTGGGTAAGGCTGCAGTAGTTTCATGGCGTGGTGTCTCCACTGGTCTTTTGGAAGAACCAATCATTGGTTATAAGGTTTGTCATTATCTGTGTTATTTATTCTAATATTTCAGTCTAATGGTCAGTTTAATAATAAATAGAAGAGAGGACAAGCAGACATTGAAGAATGAGATGTACAATGATCTAGTAGAGCAATGAAATAAGTGACAAGAGTCAGGGCTGATAGTCACAGCTATAGAACTATGAGCAAGAGGACTCTTCACAACATCATCATTCGACTTAGCTGAGCAGGTGGTATTAAGGACAAGCAAGAATAAAAGCACTGAAAAGCCTTTCAGAAACATCATAAAAAGCTTCACACAGTAAACAATGGAAACTTACTTAGCTTAATTTGTTACTTCTACCACACATGTTGTATGACAGAATGGATGAGGCATGTTTCACTATTCATTGTTGTATCACACACAGTGGTTCAACTCTGGGAAGAAAAAGGGAAGAGCAAATGAAAAAAAAAACATCCAACAGTTCACAGACCTCAAGTCATACCCAAAAAGGGCCTCATCCTATATAGTTAGGGAGTTTCAAGAAGTGAAACACTTTTCTGAGGGCAGTACAGTTCCTCTGATGATCAAGGGAACTATGTTGTTTTTCTTTCTAAACCAATGGTTCTGAACACTCTAGGTTCCAATCCTCTCTTTTCAACCCAGGGACCCCAAATCCTCCTCTATATACTAATCTTTTCAATTCAGAGGCCCCCAAATCCCCCTCTATATACTAATCTTTTCAACCCAGGGCCCCCAAATCCTCCTCTAATCTTTTCAACCCATGGGCCCCCAAATCCTCTTCTATATACTAATCTCTTCAATCCAGAGGCCCCCAAAATCCTCCTCTGTATACTAATCTTTTCAACCTAGGGACCCCAATTCCTCCTCTGTATACTAAATCATCATCCAAAAAAGCTTTTCGCTCTTATATACATGGTTTTCCTATAAAAAAAAAAAAACTCCTCTCCTTAGATTTGAAGTTCATCCCCAGCGAGCCATCTGCCTCCCTGATGAGAATCCTCATCGAGGATTGAAACTCGGCATGCCACAGAGCCTCAGAGTTAGTTACAATGTCCCATAACTTGATGTTTGATATTTTGTGACAGCGGTGAAGAGAGAGCTGTTAAATGTTTTTTTTCTAGTGTTTCAAATATGTTGTCAAACATGAATCTGTGATACCAACATGTATAAACTAGGAAAAGACTAGCAACAGCTTTATTGCTTAATGAGTACACAGTTGTGATGTTTCTGTGTGAGCCTTAATCATACAAAAACACACAGGGCAAAGAAATGAAGAAAGAAGATAAAGTATAAATTCACATGATTGCTATGTCAACAAAATAAATAAATAAAATGAACAGAGCTGTAAGTTGTAAGAAGCTGTGGCTTGTCCGACGCTGTGTTCAGAACTGCACATGGTGAAGTGTAGAGAGTATTTAAATAGAGACTTGGGATGTGTGGTAGGTGGGTCGTAACTGAGGGTGGTGGGTGGGGAAACCGTGGAGGGGAGAGAGAGTGATATAATGGTAACCTAGCCAGGAGAAGGTGAAATAGGTGATTATAGTTGGGGTAGAGGGGTTATAACGTGATGCTGTGAAGAGGTTCTGAACTATGTGTAACAAGTGAGAAGGGAGTGGAACTTAGTGGGGAGGGATTATGATTGTGGAAGAGGAGAATGTTAGGTGTAGCTGAATAATGAGTTCAAACCATGTAGTTCTGTGACATTGTTTGATGGTTGTTACTAGAAAATCAGATTTGTCTCTGTGGTTGGGGCCGTTGAAATGATTCGGGACTAGTTTCGAAGCATGCTTGGTAATATCGTACAAATGTTTCTGCATGCGGTCCCCTAATCTGAGGCCAGTTTCACCAGTATAAGTTATCCTGCATCTTTTTCATGCAGTGACATATTGAAATATGTTGTCAGTGTGTCATTTGTTATACTTTTTTCTAGTGTCCCAAATATGTTGTCAGTGTGTCAGTTTTTCTCATTTTTCAAATATGTTGTCCATTATGTCAGATGTTAAGCATTTGTCCTATGTCTTGAACATATTGTCCATAAGTTGTATGTGAAGTTTTTGTCTCATATGTTACATATGTTGTCCATATAAGAGAGGAGTAAGCACAAAGGTCTAATAAATCAGAACTTTCCATCTTTAACAGGGATCTTTTCATAGTACTGTGAAGTATCATGTGAATCGTAGACATAATAAACCAAAGATCACCGAGGCCACTAATATCATTTACCATCATGACTGTTATCTTATTATCAGCATCAGTGATGTCACTGAGGATTTTTATATAAGAGCTTTTGTATTTTGTTGTTCTTTAGGTTCGATGGTGGCCAGCCACAGAAAATATCAGGAAGGCAAACGACACTGTTGTGCCCAGGAAGATGTCCCATGCTGTTGTTAAGGGGATACACGAAGGCGTGGTGTACGCTGTCAGGGTGCTTGCTTACAGTGCTGGCGGGGATGGTAAAAAGAGCCCTACAGTTTACTTTACACTGGGTGTGTGTTGATTTTGTTTTTATATTAGGTTTACATTGATGTTTTACATTAGAGTATGTTGAGGTTGTTTTACATTAGGGTTATATTGATGTTATTTTACATTAGAGTATGGTGATATTGTTTTATATTAGATTCATATTGGTAGATGGAGGTGTGTGGTGCAGTTTTACAAGGCGGCAGAGGGAGTGAGTAAGTGAAGAAAAAACGAACAGAAAGTATGAGAGTAAGATGAGAATGTATAAATGAAAAACATACAACATCCAATATTTCGGTGTGAGCTTTTTTCAAGGATTACTTACACAAACAAGACAAAACATATAACTAAATGAAAAACTTACCTTCGTGGCATCCTCCAGAAAGTAGGAAACACAAGAGTGTGTGTCCCATAAATGAGACATAGAGACTTGGGGGGGGGGCAGACTACAAAGGACAGCAGATGAAGCCAATCAGAAAGAAAAGGCGGAGAAAGTGAGAGAAACAAGGGGGGGGGGGTGAAAAATATTATCATCTTACTCTCAAATTTTCTATTAGTTTTTTCTCACTTACTCACTCCCTCTGCCACTTTGTAAAACTGCACCATGCACCTCTATCTACCTTTATTATTTGAACCAGATTTACTGCAGTCGCCATCGCCATCCCTTTTATCTATAGATTTATATTGATGTTGTACATTAGAGTATGTTGATATTGTTTTACATTAGGCTTATATTGATATTGTTTTACATTAGATTTATATTGATGTTGCTTTACATTAGGGTATGTTAATATTGTTTCACATTAGGTTTACATTGTTTTACATCAGTGTATGTTGATGTTGTTTTACATTAGTTTTGTATTGTTTTACATTAGAGTATGTTGAGGTTGTTTTACATTTTGTTTTATATTAGCTTTATATTGATGTTGTTTTACATTAGAGTATATTGATATTTTTACATTAGTGTATTGTTGATGTTGTTTTATATTAGAGTGTGTTGATATTGTTTTTACATTAGAGTATGCTTACATTGTAGCACATTCTTGATGATGATGATGATGATATTTTGAATGTTCCTTGTTGTATCTTGGATAAATATTTTGATCAAAATTTTAGCATATTTGTTTTCTTTTTTTCATATTCCAGAGGGCCAGGTTGTCTATAACCCAGAAACGACAGAAGTAATGAACACCTCCCCTACACTGTATGTGACACACTGGATGTTTTCTGTTGTGTTATTATGCTGTGTTTCTCACATTTCACAAATATTTACAACAGGATCCTAAATGTTTTGTCACTGTGGTGCTGGTACTCAGTGAGGTCAGATGATAAAAACTCCATCACAAATCAAGGACAGAAAGTGAAAGTGATTTTTGTGTGTGTGTTTTCTTTTGTTTGTTTGTTTGCTTTTATATCTTTTATATATCAAGATGATGGACAATTCCTTCTCTTCCTCGCTATTATATTGCCTGATATTTCTTTGTGATATTGTTCACTTTCAATACTGCTGTATAAATTGCAACAGTTTGTTTTAATAATTATTTAGAATGTACCTTATATTGGTAATTAAAAAGTATATATATCTTATCTGTATATTCTATAAAAGTTTGTTGTAATAATTATTTACAATTTACCACACATTAGTAACTGGTTAAGTATTTATAACTTATTTTTATATGTTATCAAAACTGGAGTCTATAATACTCGTGTTATCACAACATGACATAGCCCACCAATGCTGGACAAGTTTGAAAAAAAGGTTAAAAAAAAAAAGTACCTCTTACTACGGTGTTTACTCTTTTTTTTTGTTTTGGCCTCTCTGTGGCACTGGAGAAGGAAGCATGTACATTTATCATAAGAAATATATTCTTACTTTGATTTTCTTCACATATTCTCTACATTTCACATTCAGATTTGGTAGTGTTTATTACTCTTAAACATTTCAAGCTTAGTAAACACACAGTAGCAAGCATGCACACACACGCATGCATGCACGCACACAAATGTACACACATGCACACCCACACACACATATATATTTATATATGGACAACCAACGCAGCCTTTTCAGCTTTGAGAAACTCTTGAAATAATTTTTCCAAGTCACAGGGAATCCCCATCAGAAAGGTCAGTATACACACATGTCACTGTACATCATCATGATAAGTAGGTTGTTGATAGAATAACTCTGTAGTAAAAATTCCAGCACTGTTTTGAGTGGAGAAGTGCACACCATGAATGGAACTGACAGTGGATGTCACAAACATTGGCAGGGGATGTGATTAGATGGAGACAAGCGGTGCTATGGGAATGGTAAATAGGAGAGATGTTTATAGACTATATGGTAAACACAAGGGATTGAAAATACGGTAAACACAAAAAGTTGAAAACCATTCTGTACATATATGAAAATGGTTGATGTGCGTTTACACTGTTCATTCATTCATTCATTTCCGTGTCCCTTGTGGAACTTTGCCTCCTTAACAGCACTCCTGTAGGCCTCTCAGTTGTAAGCAAAATGCCCTGCTGCTGGTGCATCCATTCGCAGATTATCAATGATGTCTTGCAGCCATCTTCGCCTTGGTCTTCCTCTCTTTCTTTTTCTCATTATGTACCCTTCCAAGAAGGTCTTCTCTAAATTATCGTGACGTTTAATGTGTCCAAAATATCCAAGTTTTCTTTGTTTAATTCTCTTTACTAGCCGGCCTTCTTCAGTATTAAGTTCTTGTAGTATGGACAGTCTTTTGTTTTTAATCAATGAATTTGAAGAACTCTTCTGTAGCATTTACATTCAAAGGCATTTATGTGTTTCTCAGCTGTTTTGTTAGGTGTCCAGGTGTCACAGGCATATGTTGCGATGGGAAAGATGCATGCCCTTAAAAATCTTATTTTTGTAGTTCTGTCAGTTCCTCTCCACAGATTCTTTAGTTGTTTTACTTTCTGAAGAGCGATAGATGTCTTACATTTAATTTCCCTTATTGTATCTCCATTATTAGTTAGTAGTGATCCAAGATATTCAAAACTCTCCACTTCTTCTAGTTTTTCCTCATCGATACATATTTCAGCTGCCTTGTTTGTTGTGTCGGTTGTCATCAATTTATTTTTATTTGCATTAAGATGTTTTGCTCTTTGCTGTTCTTGTGCTCTTTAGCAGTATTGTTCTAGGCTACTTGTTTGTTGTAGCTTGTACTCTATAACAGTGTTGTTCTAAGCTTTGTTGTAGCTTGTACTTTATAACAGTGTTGTTCTAGGCTACTTGTTTGTTGTAGCTTGTGCTTTATAACAGTGTTGTTCTAAGCCATTTGTTTGTTGTAGATTGTACTTTATAACAGTGTTGTTCTAAGCGACTTGTTTGTTGTAGATTGTACTTTATAACAGTGTTGTTCTAGGCTACTTGTTTGTTGTAGCATGTACTCTATAACAGTGTTGTTCTAAGCCACTTGTTTGTTGTAGATTGTACTCTATAACAGTGTTGTTCTAAGCCATTTGTTTGTTGTAGATTGTACTTTGTAACAGTGTTGTTCTAAGCGACTTGTTTGTTGTAGATTGTACTTTATAACAGTGTTGTTCTAAGCGACTTGTTTGTTGTAGATTGTACTTTATAACAGTGTTGTTCTAAGCGACTTGTTTGTTGTAGATTGTACTTTATAACAGTGTTATTCTAAGCCATTTGTTTGTTGTAGATTGTACTTTATAACAGTGTTATTCTAAGCCATTTGTTTGTTGTAGATTGTACTTTATAACAGTGTTATTCTAAGCCATTTGTTTGTTGTAGATTGTACTTTATAACAGTGTTATTCTAAGCCACTTGTTTGTTGTAGATTGTACTTTATAACAGTGTTATTCTAAGCCATTTGTTTGTTGTAGATTGTACTTTATAACAGTGTTATTCTAAGCCATTTGTTTGTTGTAGATTGTACTTTATAACAGTGTTATTCTAAGCCATTTGTTTGTTGTAGATTGTACTTTATAACATTGTTATTCTAAGCCATTTGTTTGTTGTAGATTGTACTTTATAACATTGTTATTCTAGGCCATTTGTTTGTTGTAGATTGTACTTTATAACATTGTTATTCTAGGCTACTGGTTCTCAACTGGACCCCCATGGGGTCCATTAGAGAAACTCAAAGTCCTTTTTTTATTATTTTCACTGTGAAATATTAAATAACTGATGTTTCTGTGATTTTTTTTCATAGTGTGGAAGCAATTGTTGGGAATAAAAAGAGACATGATTTCTCTCGCCATATTTAGGTTGGTTAGCTGGCACACATTTCATATTCTGTTCATTTGTCAGAGGAAGTAAGAATGTTAATTGCTCTCTATTTTCTTTTAACTACATTCTTTCTTGTCATTTTGAAAATTCACCAAGTTGGCAGTGTGGTTAGTGTAGCGTTTCTTTGCATTTAAAGCACATAGATACCACACAGGAGGGGGTCCATGGACTTATTAACTGGGAGCCACTGCTACAGAGAATTACTCAACACAGAGACATTTAACAAATACAGATTACATAGGTATGGTATAGGTATGAGTTGTGAATCAGACTTGCACACGGTCAGCTGTAAGTGCTCAACTGCTGACTAGACCAGAAATCACCAACTAGTGTCAACATCAGCATGAACTCCGTAGCTGGCAGTGTCAGTCATTCCTTCCCAGAGCACTAACTCTGGTACCAATTTTTTTTTATTGCTGCTGTCTGAACCCTGGGAGTTTTTTGTTTTTTTTTTTTGTTTTGCAAGCCACGGTTGGAAATCAAAACCGGGTTGCCTGATCGATGAGAGAGTGTATAATCCACTTCGCTAATTGTGGGACTGCATTTTTACTCTCAAATTTCTATCATTAAAATGTCCCGAGTCTGTGAAAGTATTATACTCGCACCCACATATTTCTAACTACATTGTTCCCGTGTTGTTTGTTCTGCTGCTCTGTAGCAGCAAAATGAGCACTGTGAATTTTGCAAGAAAAAAAAAATGTCAAGAAGCACACCTAATTTGACATTAAACATGGATCTTCCTACGCTGGTCTTCCTAGATTCTGTCATCCATGTTTGAAGAGATCATCTCTGTTACCACAGAGTCAGAATCACGAAGCACCTGTCTGTGAGGAGGTACCACGTGCTCTGGTCATTGTAAATGTGTAGACCTGTCCATGTAGTCACACCATGGCCAGATATGTGTAGACCTGTCCATGTAGTCACACCATGGCCAGATATGTGTAGACCTGTCCATGTAGTCACACCATGGCCAGATATGTGTAGCAGAGACAAATACACAAAAAAAACAGAAAAGCATGCTGGTATAACTTTCACAAAACTAATCAGTGAGTTAGCTTTCACTTCTTTTCTAGTTTCAGTTGGCCGTGATTTTATCGCTTACATCTTGTCCCTGTTTAGCTTTAAACCTCAGCTATTGCTGTTTTTTGAAACTTCATTCACTAGTTTCTGTAAACAGCCTAAGTTTCCATTATCAGTGCTTTTTTTTTATCTCAAATTATTATCATTTAATACCTATCGTGATAGGTTTTCACTGCGTAATATAGTGAGAAGAGGTCAGGTGTCAGGACAAATCCTTGTCTAACGCTTCATATTCATCTATGTCATTGTTCATTCTTTGATTCCAGTACGTGTTCTTAATTGATCCTCGTATTTGTACCAGAGGATGGACAAGAATAAGACAGACAAAAAGGGCTTACACAGAAGAGATAAATGGAGATAGACAAAAAGGGCTTACACAGAAGAGATAAATGGAGACAGACAAAAAGGGCTTACACAGAAGAGATAAATGGAGACAAACAAAAAGGGCTCACACAGAAGAGATAAATGGAGACAGACAAAACGGGCTTACACAGAAGAGATAAATGGAGACAGGCAAAGAAGCAGACTGAGACAGTGGTGGTGTGACAACCTGGAAAAAACCTACGATCCCTCAGAGGCAGGAGAAGACTAAAAACAGAGAGGAATGGAGAAGACTAAGAACAGAGGAAAGGAGAAGACTAAGGACAGAGGAATGGAGAAGACTAAGAACAGAGGAAAGGAGAAGACTAAGGACAGAGAGGAATGGAGCAAGTCCTGTCTGCAGCAACAAGCTGCAATGACTGAGAAAGCTGAATGAATGAATGTAACACTTGTACAAAAAAAAAAGCTTTATGTGTAATCTATGAAATGAATGAATGTACCACTTGTATAAAAAAAAAAGCTCTGTGTGTAATCATGAAATAAAAATCTTTGTTAACTTTAAGATGTTATTCTTTCATTGATAAAAATGACATTTGTGGTGTCTTTATCTTCAACAAAATCACACTGTTCTTCTGTGATTTCTGAATTTATCTCACTGTCTCAGTTTGATGATTGTTAAAAGCATTTTTGTAACATGGCTCATTAAGCCGACTGTACAATGTAGATCATATTCTTTGTTCCAGCTTTGTTTAGAATTGCAATAAAAACTGATTTCAAACAGATCTGATGGTACATTCCCTCTATCATGAGTCATTATTTTGGTGGCTAGTTACTTCTCCAAAATATTTAAGTTTAATATTTTTAAATATTTAATTCTTAAATATTTTAGACACGTTAAATGTCATAAGAATTTAGAGATTGTCTTGGAAAGATGCATAATGGGAAAAAGAAAGAGGAAGACCAAGGTGAAATTGAGAGAAAGACCAAGGCGAAGATGGCTGCCAGACATTGTTGATAATCTGTAAATGATTGGATCAACAGCAGGCCATCTTGCTTACAACCGTGAGGCCCACAGGAAAGCTGTTAGGGAGGCAAAGTTCAGCAAGGGACATGCAAATGACTGACTGAGTTACTTCCCCTCTGCCATCATCATCAAGTAACATGCCAGTAGTCGTGCTTCTTCAAAGAATCTGGTCCTTGATATTTTCCATCAGCTCAGTTCCTTTAAGCCTCTGTGTTTGACTGTTCATTTTTTTTTCTCACAGTCTTCCCCTGCCCACTCTTCCCATTTATCTTTCCTGTTGTTATGTCCTCTCCTTCTCACTGTATGCACAATGAATGATGATTGTCATTTTCTTATGGATTTAATTGGGTTCCTTCCAACATCTGCTTTTCTTATACATTCCCTGTTTGTTGTCATCTTAGCTGTCCATGGCAGTCTTAACATTCTTCTAAGAAACCACATCTCTGTTGCCTCTAATGATCACTGCACTGATCTGCTGGTTATCTATGACTAACTTCCATACAACAGAATAGGCTTGATGTTGCATTTCATAAATCAATTTCTGATGCTCAATGGCAAATATGCACTGCACAAAATGTTTTTCATTTGTTTGAATCTGTTTTTGGCTTGGCATATTCTGCTCTTGATTTCAGATTCTTCTGTCACACTTATTTAAAAAAGCCATGACTATTTCTATGAAAATAAAAGAGTCTAGCTAAACCAATAAGGAAACTATTACAGAGTTTAAATTTGTCAGTTCTTTTAACACAACAATTATTCTATAAACATGTGAATTTGTAGTTCATTCCAAAAACAACAGTTCTATATACATATGAGTTTGTATTTCATTCCACAAATAACACAGTTCTATAAACTTGTGAGTTTGTATTTCATTTCACAAACAACACAATAATTCTATAAACATATGAGTTTGTATTTCATACCACAAACAATAGTTCTATACATATATAAGTTTGTAATGCAGCTCATTTTTCACATCAGACACAGTTAAACACAGTTAAGAAAAATAGTTTTTAACTTCACATTATTACCTTTATAGTCTTAGCTGCACATTATTACCTTCATATCGATGATTTACTTTATCACTTGGATGCTTAAAAACAAAGTAAGATAGTTTTGCACATAAACAGAATCATCATATCAGTTATTTAACATAATCACTTTGGTGAAATAACAAGTAAAAAAAAAATAACTTCCACCATTTATACGCAGATTTACATCAGAACCAATATTTTGAAGAAAAAAAAAATGCATACAAACAGATGCAGTATCATGAAACTCTCCATACAATAACAGTTAAAGAAAATCTGAAAAGCTTGCACGAAACGGCAGAAGAGAAGAAATGTTTTTCTGTTAAGTATGTGTTAAAAATAGAAAAGAACTGAAAACAAATTATTTCAGGCTGAGTATCATTAACAATGAAAATGACTAAGAAAACTTTGAAGCCAAATATCATAAACAACAAAAATGATTAAGAAAACTTTCATGCCAAACGTAAATAATGAACATAACTATAGAAACTTTGAGCCCAAATACCATAAATAACAAAAATGAGTAAGAAAACTTTGAGGCTGAATATCACAAACAATGGACAAGAACAAAAGAATATCATTTAGAAAACAATGTTAATGTGATAGACAAGTACATATCTCTGGGTTTAGTTTATTTTTTTGAACAGATATTTGTCACAAACTGGGAAGCATAACATATTATCACAGTCTGACCTTGAACCCTGGATAAGTAAGTTTACATTTTCTGGTTATCCTGCTGAAGTATTTGTAAGATAACTTATGTTTTCTTTTTTTTTTCTTTCAAAGATTCATATTCAGTACATTATATCACAGATTAATCAAATATATTTAGGATATTTCAAAATGATTCAAATATAAATCTAGGGTATGTCACAAATGATTCTAATATATCCTCATTATATTAAAAAAAAAAGTATTTAGACATATTCATATATTTGTTACCTATGATTTAAAGACACTTGGGCCATGTTATGGAATTCAGATATATTCAGCTGAAATCATAAAACATTTAGAACATATACACTTACTGCTGCTCGTATTGTATTTAAAAAAAAACATGGATGTTATCAGTTTTCCTTTATATTCTAAGGATGTGATCAGTTTTCCTTTATATTCTAAGGATGTGATCTTGTTTTCCTTTACATTCTAAGGATGTGACCAGTTTTCCATTATATTCCAAGGATATGATCAGTTTTCCTTTATATTCTAAGGATGTGATCAGTTTTCCTTTATATTCCAAGGATGTGATCAGTTTTCCTTTATATTCTAAGGATGCGGTCAGTTTTCCTTTATATTCCAAGGATGTGATCAGTTTTCTTTTATATTCTAAGGATGTGATCAGTTTTCCTTTAAATTCTGTTTCATGTCCAAACATGGCAAAGCTGCTACTCATCACAGCATTGAGTTCTATATGCTTCAGTAACCCACTAGATAGATAGTGCTAGAATAAAATACTACAACAAATCAGAATCTATTTTTACAATCAAGTCTCAGAACAAGGACCTGCAGGATGGCTATAAACTGCAGGCAAAACCATATTAGTTGGAATAACAGGAGATGTCATAAACTCTGTAACAGTTGAGGATCAGATGTAAACTCTGCTGCAGGATGCTTCTCCTTCTTCTTCAGTATCCCTAGAACTGCAAGTTGATCTCTGCAGCCGATGTGATGAGGATGTTGAAGCACAGCATCATGGTGGTTATGGTGGTCACAGTGGTTATGGTGGTCATGGTGGTTATTACTTCAGTCTCTGATGGTAGCTAACAAGAAGGGGGTGTGCAATTCTTCCTTAGCAGGCTCCACCACCATGAGGACTATGGTGTTCCCTGAACTGTTAGCCATGCTAGGCTTGTTACTGGGGGGAGGGGGGGTACCAATGAAGAGATGGGACAGGGTCTTGATCAGCTGTGGTTCACCACGTGTAAGGTAGGAGTAGCTGATTGTCAAATCAGATGGATAAAGATATACAAAAAATTGGTAGCATGATCATATGGGATATCAAATTCTTGGTATCAGGATAATATGAGATATAATCTTAGTAGGATAAGACAAGATAAAATCTTAGCAGGATAAGATAAGATATCCTTTAGCAGCAGGATAAGTTGAGATATAATAAACTCGGTAGAAGTTTAAGTTGGAAAACTTCATCTCATTCTTGTAGCAACATCAATATACAGCTGAATCTTTCCCTGTTCTACCTCAAAGAATCCTTCAAACAGGTGTTCTCAACCCTATTCATGATAACAAATCCTACAAGTCAATGATAAAGAACTTCAGTCACCTACATTTCCTTATTCTGTGGCATTAAATTAAAGCCCACACATTTGGGGTTTTTACATAATCTAGACTTTCTATATACATGTAAATATATGTAGAAGGAACCGCTGTTGAAGAAGTAAACCAATCTGCATACCTCAGCAGCTACATAAACCAGGATGGTGACACCAGAACAGATGAATGAACGAACGAACATACTTTATTTTCAAAGCATTTGTTGAGCATAATAATCATGAAGACACAAATGATTACATAAATAAATAATAAACTTATCTCTTGTCCATATACTTCACTCTGATTTATACAATAGCATGAAATAAACTTGCATTCTTACATTCATTCAAAACTAAAATTTATAGAAAAGTAGTTAAAAATTACAACAATCAAGCCATATTTTAAACTACTTTAGACTATGCTTAGGAAGAGCATATAATCCATATCAAACAGATGTTGACAAAGTTTGAAGTTATAAGTTTTACATGAGTTGGTAGGGCATTCCAAAGGTGGACAGCTGAGTAAGAGAAGCTTTTTTTTAATATGTCAAGCCTTGCTTTTGCAAGAATACAACTACTTAAGCATTGACTGTGTTTTGGGTTGGATTTGAACAATGACCATAGATAAGGTGGAGCATTGTGTGGTAGAATTTTATGAAATAACTTACAAAAGGAAGTTATAATTTGAATTACAAAAGCAGCATTAACCTTCAAGAATCTTTAGAACATATGGTATTTAAAAGTTATAAGCACAAAAACCAAAAAAAAAGTTAAGATTATTCAATTCAAATGTAATATTCACCATCATTTATGCAATCGAAAGCTGGAAATCAAAAAAGTAGATAAGAAATTAGACTCTTTTGAAAACAAGTGTTTCAGGAAAATACTCGGTATAAAGTGGAACGAATTCAAGAACACAGAGATAAGACAGATGAGCAAACAACAACCTATCTCAAAGGTGACCAGAAAAAGATGGACATATGTTGGTCATGTGATGAGAATAAACAGTCAGAGAATCCCAAAACAAGCTATCAAGTGGAACACAACAGGCTGAAGAAAAAAGGTCAACCACGTGAAAGTCTAAAGAGGACATTGTTAAGAGAGGCCAGTTTAGTGGGCATAACATCCCTTGATGAGATTGAAAAACTTGCTGAAAACAGGAAAACTTGGTGAACTACCATGGGAGCCCTGTATGTTTAGAGGCACGGGAAGGATTAACACTTTTTATAATGATGCTCCCACTTTTAATGAATCTGTTTTTTTTGGCATTTCCCTGATGTAGCAAGTATATCCAAGTTCCTTATATTTGGCACAACTCTCTGGCTCCTTCTCTACAAGACTTAAGATTGGCAGCTGCTGCCATGAATTAAATAAAACTTGCAAATGAAGATATGAAAATAAAAATGTATTCAAATGCTGAAAATTATTACAATTAAACTTTGAACAAATCCTCTGATGAAGGAGGGTGTTGGCTTGATGAGAACCCAGTGTAGCAGTAGTGCAGTGAACTGGATCAGAACCCACGACCCATAATCTGACGAAAGTAAAGGTAATCCTATTATGTACAGGGACATCTACAGGGAACACAGCGTTAGTGCCCATATTTTTCTTCACCTGTTAACAAACAGGGTCATGTGGTCAGCGTCATGTCCAGTCACCTTAACTTTCCCACCTCCAAAAGGAATCAGGTACCTATTTCTACAACAGATGACTGAGATGTCCAGACTTGAACCACCAACCTCACAGTAAGACAGTCTGAGAACATGCCCAGATATCAATTTGACCATTCCTACTCCCAAAGGAAATATAAATAAACCGAGTTTCATTGTTTTTATTTTAAAAAAAAGACTAAGAAGAGTTAAGACCTCTAATGCTTTAATAAAAAAAAACATGTAGACCAATGGAGCATGGCTCAGTATGTCTGTCAAACCAGTGAACTGAGCTCTGACTTAACATTCAACAATTAAGTGTTAAGACAAAGCTTTGGCAAACAAATATCAAGAGATATTTAATATGCAAAATTAAAGACAATAATTTTATGTCAAACACTCAGGCAGCCAGTCAGTTCATAGGGTTAAAAGTTCTTTGACCTCTATTACAATGATCAAAACTGCAACTTTATCATTGTCATATTCTTGGCTCATGCCAGCTGCCACATTTGTCACTTATGTTCTCGACTCGTGCCAGCTGCCACATTTGTCACTTATGTTCTCGGCTCATGCCAGCTGCCACATTTGTCACCTGTTATGTTCTCTGCTCATGCCAGCTGCCACATTTGTCACCTGTTATGTTCTCTGCTCATGCCAGCTGCCACATTAATCACTTGTTATGTTCTTGGCTCATGCCAGCTGCCACATTAATCACTTGTTATGTTCTCGGCTCATGCAGGTGCCACGTTAATCACTTGTTATGTTCTTGGCTCATGCCAGCTGCCACATTTTGTCAATTATTATGTTCTCAGCTCGTGCCAGCTGCCACATTTTGTCATTATATTCTTGGCTCGTGCCAGCTGCCACATTTTGTCAATTATTATGTTCTCAGCTCGTGCCAGCTGCCACATTTTGTCATTATGTTCTTGGCTCGTGCCAGCTGCCACATTTTGTCAATTATTATGTTCTTGGCTCGTGCCAGCTGCCACATTTTGTCAATTATTATGTTCTTGGCTTGTGCCAGCTGTCACATTTTGTCAATTATTATGTTCTCGGCTCATGCCTGCTGCCACATTTTGTCAATTATTATGTTCTCGGCTCGTGCCAGCTGCCACATTTTGTCAATTATTATGTTCTTGGCTTGTGCCAGCTGCCACATTTTGTCAATTGTTATGTTCTTGGCTCGTGCCAGCTGCCACATTTTGTCAATTATTATGTTCTCGGCTCATGCCAGCTGCCAGATTTTGTCACTTACTTTTCTCTTCACAGCTGTTAAATGTACACTTTTTTTCTCATAGGATCATCTCAATAAAATAAAACCCTCAACCCAACTTTCTCTAAAAAATCTGCCTTATATGTTTAAGAAATTTCAAAGATGAAAGGCACCTTCATTGTATAAACAATTATAAACATTCAAAAGTAATGAAATATATATAACTAAATACTCTTTGACACAGTTAAATATGAATTCATGTATATATATATATATATAAAACAATTAACATATTTACATGTAATTAACATTAAAGCAGTCACGTGGTGTGAGTACCTCATTGTAGCATGACAACTTGTGTACCTGAGCTACACCAGCGGGAGTTTTACTCCTATCAGGTCCAGCTAAACTGGGAAGGTCTATCTAGGCACACCAAACTGAGAAGGTCTATCTAGGCACACCAAACTGAGAAGGTCTATCTAGGCACACCAAACTGGGAAGGTCTATCTAGGCACAATCTTCAACACAAGCAAAATAGTAAGCGAGGAAATTAAAAGCAGAGATAGGGAATAAAATATACTTCGCCTTGCAACACTTGTTAAAATCCAAAATCCTGTCCCAAAACACCAAAATAACGATCTACAAAACTATAAGACCAGCTGTCATGTATGGATCAGAAACATGGAGTACAACAAAGAAAGATGAACAATTGCAGTTCTTTGAGAACAAGATCCTAAGAAGAATCATTCGGCCCATAAAGGATACCAACAGTGGAGAATGGAAAGCTAGAAAGAACACTGAACTGAACAACTTTTTAAATCCCAAAGAATTATAAATATCTAGAAATTTAACAGATTATGCTGGTTGGGCCATATAGAAAGAATGTAAGAGAATAGACAAATGAAAATGATGTATGCACAAGAGATGAGGGAAACAAGACCAAGGGGCAGACCAAGACAGAGATGGAAAGACAACATAGAAGAAGATATAAAAGAAATTGGTGTCACCAACTGGAGAGAGAAGATTAGGAATAGAGAAGAATGGAGGTGAACTTTATCTGCAGCAATGAGCCTTAATGACTCGGAAAGCTGAAAAAGAAGAATTAACATACACGTACAGGAATGTCTTTGATACTCAACTGTACTCGCAAGAAATCCACATACTACACAATAAAATCTCAATAGCATGAAAGTTTGAACATAACATCCTTGCATGTATATGAGTTTATGTGACCTGCAATAATGCATCTCTAGAATGTATATATCTATGTACGTAATGTGGTCTTATGGGATTGTGGCCATCACATGATGCATTTCAAACATAATAATAAATACACATCAGCCCACTTTGTCTCATTATAATAAACATACATCAGCCCACTCTGTCTCATTATAATAAATACATATCAGCCCACTTTGTCTCATTATAATAAATACACATCAGCCCACTTTGTCTCATTATAATAAATACACATCAGCCCACTTTGTCTCATTATAATAAACACACATCAGCCCACTTTGTCTCATTATAATAAACACACATCAGCCCACTTTGTCTCATTATAATAAACACACATCACCCACTTTGTCTCATTATAATAAACACACATCAGCCCACTTTGTCTCATTATAATAAACACACATCACCCACTTTGTCTCATTATAATAAACACACATCAGCCCACTTTGTCTCATTATAATAAACACACATCAGCCCACTTTGTCTCATTATAATAAACACACATCACCCACTTTGTCTCATTATAATAAACACACATCAGCCCACTTTGTCTCATTATAATGAACACACATCAGCCCACTTTGTCTCATTATAATAAACACACATCAGCCCACTTTGTCTCATTAATGTCCTTGTTTAATGAACAATGGTGGTTCAGTTACTGCTCGTGGACCCAAGTTTTTGGCACTGACTTCTGGCACTTTGTTTATATTTGGCACCTGCTCCATGCTTTCATACGGCATGCTCAACACAAACGAGACAATCTGGGGCCCCCGGCTAGTTTGTTCAAGAAATAACCCATCAAAGATAGAACTTTGTGTCTTGTGACATGTGCTTGCTGTTGAAGGGTGCGAAGAGTTAGTGCCTCCACATCTCTTAGCCGCCACAGAATCTAAGGTATGGGTGCCAGCACTTTTGTTTTCCTAGAGAAACCCCAGAACCCATTTTTGCTAGGTTGGGTTGATGTCACTGCCAGTCAGACAAAAAACACTCAGTTCAAGTGTGAAATCGAACCATGGCCCTACTGATCACCAGGTGAATACACTAAGCACTGTGCCACCGTGAAACCTATCAAAGGTAAAGAGAGGATTAAAAAAAAAAACTACCTATAATATTTATTTTATCATAACAATGTACTCATCTCACAACTCTTGCAACTACAACTGAACGATATAAAGAAATTCTAAAGATAGTTCAAGATCTAGAGCACACAGTTCACTGTTTATCTAATGTATCTTTGAAAGTAACAACTAGAAATGAACAACATTAACAGCAACACCAACCATGATATACAAATAAGATTTCTAGTACAGTCCAGTAACAAAGATGTACCACAGACTTTATCCTTCTCAAGACACAAATGTGTCTGAGAATATTCATGACTTAGCGTAAGCTAAGGACAAAAATATTTTAAGATAAGTCAAATGTGCACATGGGCACCTGCATGCCAAAGTGATCTCTCATAGTGAAAGTTTGGGGTCTAAGTATAGCTGAAACTGATCTCTCATAGTGAAAATCTGGGGTCTGAATATAGCTGAAACTGATCTCTCATAGTGAAAGTTCGGGGTCTGAATATAGCTGAAAGTGATCTCTCATAGTGAAAGTTTGAGGTCTGAATATAGCTGAAAGTGATCTCTCATAGTGAAAGTTTGAGGTCTGAATATAGCTGAAAGTGATCTCTCATAGTGAAAGTTTGGGGTCTGAATATAGCTGAAAGTGATCTCTCATAGTGAAAGTTTGGGGTCTGAATATAGCTGAAAGTGATCTCTCATAGTGAAAGTTTGGGGTCTGAATATAGGTGAAAGTGATCTCTCATAGTGAAAGTTTGGGGTCTGAATATAGCTGAAAGTGATCTCTCATAGTGAAAGTTCGGGGTCTGAATATAGCTGAAAGTGATCTCTCATAGTGAAAGTTCGGGGTCTGAATATAGGTGAAAGTGATCTCTCATAGTGAAAGTTCGGGGTCTGAATATAACTGAAAGTGATCTCTCATAGTGAAAGTTTGGGGTCTGAATATAGCTGAAAGTGATCTCTCATAGTGAAAGTTTGAGGTCTGAATATAGCTGAAAGTGATCTCTCATAGTGAAAGTTTGAGGTCTGAATATAGCTGAAAGTGATCTCTCATAGTGAAAGTTTGGGGTCTGAATATAGCTGAAAGTGATCTCTCATAGTGAAAGTTTGGGGTCTGAATATAGCTGAAAGTGATCTCTCATAGTGAAAGTTCGGGGTCTGAATATAGCTGAAAGTGATCTCTCATAGTGAAAGTTTGGGGTCTGACTATAGCTGAAAGTGATCTCTCATAGTGAAAGTTCGGGGTCTGAATATAGGTGAAAGTGATCTCTCATAGTGAAAGTTCGGGGTCTGAATATAGGTGAAAGTGATCTCTCATAGTGAAAGTTTGGGGTCTGAATATAGCTGAAAGTGATCTCTCATAGTGAAAGTTCGGGGTCTGAATATAGGTGAAAGTGATCTCTCATAGTGAAAGTTTGGGGTCTGAATATAGCTGAAAGTGATCTCTCATAGTGAAAGTTCAGGGTCTGAATATAGCTGAAACTGATCTCTCATAGTGAAAGTTCGAGGTCTGAATATAGGTGAAAGTGATCTCTCATAGTGAAAGTTTGGGGTCTGAATATAGGTGAAAGTGATCTCTCATAGTGAAAGTTCGGGGTCTGAATATAGGTGAAAGTGATCTCTCATAGTGAAAGTTCAGGGTCTGAATATAGCTGAAAGTACCCCAGTCACTGTAGCTGTAGAAATTGGTACCTGGCATCTTCTGGGACTGAGGAAAGGCAGCCATGCATGAAATTGACTACATCACTCTCTGGTATGTCAACAGCTCCAGGAAAATACAAACACTAACAACATACCCCCTAGATGCCTACATAGCATAACCTATCATACACACACTGTATTCATTTTTCTTTCAAATCTTCCTTTATGCCTGGTTTCCTTTCCAAAAAAAAAAATAAACTCATTGCTACCTATGACATTTAGTTTCTATTATGCAAATCATTACAGTATCATTTGCTCCAATATCTTCACATTTCATAATTACTTTAAGATAAAACAACAAAGACAAACTTTGCATTAAATTCCAACTGCTACCTGCAGCTTCGTACATTTTCAATACTTCTGGAATATTGAATAAGCCATGTTATGACAGCATTTGAAATGAAATGTTACAGAAGGGCACTTAGAATATCAAATAAAGAGATACTGATGGGATTAAGTATCACAGAAAATTGGCTTGCAAACACCATCAGAATTATAAAACTGAGATATTTCAGTCACATCAAAAGACATAACGGTTTAGAGAAGCTGATGGTAGAAGGCACAGGGCCTGACAAAAGAGAAAAGGGCGACACCGCAGCAGGTGGACCCTGATCACTACAGAAAGTCTGAGTATGTCACTGCGAGACACAGGTCAACCTGCACAAGACCGCATTGTATTCAGGGAGGCTGTGAGAGGGACAACGTTCTGGAAAGGAAAGGTCACATGAAGATTTATAAGCCTGCACAGTTGTACACAATGATGGGAGACTCATCATCATCATGTGCCGTGCCGACTGGCGTTGGCTATTATGCTTCTCCGGAGTACATGATCCTCCATACAGTTGGTGATCTCCTCTCACACCATCCCGTCAGACTGTCCAGTATCATTTCTCTTGGTCTTCCTCTTGATCTTCTTCCTTCTATTTTTCCTGTTGTTATAATATTTTCATTACCCCCTCTTCTCATTGCATGTCCTATGAAAGTACATTGTCTCTCTCTTATCTTTCTGACAAGGTTTTTTGTCTCTCCAGCTCTTCTCCTACATTCTTCATTAGTTATTTTTGCTGTCCAGGGGATTCGCAACATTCTTCTAATAAACCACATTTCTGCTGCTTCCAATGATTTTTGTGCAGACTTGCCTATTGTCCATGATTCACTTCCATATAACAAGATAGGTTCAATATAGCATTTTAGGACTCGTTTTCTAACATTCATTGATAAGGAGACTAAGGACATTCGAAGAAGTTTGGAATTCTACAGACATCAACATCCAAAACTTCATCACAATCTTCATGATGTGGTAAAGGCCACACTGGAAAGTAGCCCCTGAAGCAGTCAACTTTACTTCATCATCTACATTATCATCTTTGAGTAAAAAAGCTAAATAGTATATTTTATCATTGTTAATTTTAACTCTGGTAAATCTAAGATGTTTGAATGGATAAAACAAAATACCAGAGATCAAATGCGGCTTGTGAAATAAAATTTAAATGTTTGTCAATCATCAGCTGCCACGCTAAACTGTGGTGGCAATCATGTTTCTGCATTCTGTGCAGGTCCTTGCTGTTTCTACACACTGTACGATCCTTGTTTCTACACTGTATGCAGGTCCTTTTGCTTGTATCGATGATATTTTATACATATGAACTGGGTGTTGTCTTAGTCTTCTTGTGTTAGTGGTGCTCTATATGCCTGAACTGGGTGTTGTCTTAGTCTTCTTGTGTTAGTGGTGCTCTATATGCCTGAACTGGGTGTTGTCTTAGTCTTCTTGTGTTAGTGATGTTCTATATGCCTGAACTGGGTGTTGTCTTAGTCTTCTTGTGTTAGTGATGTTCTATATGCCTGAACTGGGTGTTATCTTAGTCTGCTTGTGTTAGTGATGTTCTATATGCCTGAACTGGGTGTTATCTTAGTCTGCTTGTGTTAGTGATGTTCTATATGCCTGAACTGGGTGTTGTCTTAGTCTTCTTGTGTTAGTGGTGTTCTATATGCCTGAACTGGGTGTTGTCTTAGTCTGCTTGTGATAGTGATGTTCTATATGCCTGAACAGGGTGCTGTCTTAGTCTGCTTGTGTTAGTGATGTTTTATATGCCTGAACTGGGTGTTGTCTTAGTCTGCTTGTGTTAGTGATGTTCTATATGCCTGAACTGGGTGTTGTCTTAGTCTTCTTGTGTTAGTGATGTTCTATATGCCTGAACTGGGTGTTGTCTTAGTCTGCTTGTGTTAGTGATGTTCTATATGCCTGAACTGGGTGTTGTCTTAGTCTTCTTGTGTTAGTGATGTTCTATATGCCTGAACTGGGTGTTGTCTTAGTCTTCTTGTGTTAGTGATGTTCTATATGCCTGAACTGGGTGTTGTCTTAGTCTGCTTGTGATAATGATGTTCTATATGCCTGAACTGGGTGTTGTCTTAGTCTTCTTGTGTTAGTGATGTTCTATATGCCTGAACTGGGTGTTGTCTTAGTCTTCTTGTGTTAGTGATGTTCTATATGCCTGAACTGGGTGTTGTCTTAGTCTGCTTGTGATAATGATGTTCCATACAGAATGCGTAGGGTGGGTTTTTAATTTAGCCCCCAAAAGATTAAAAATCCTCGATTTTTCAGTATCTGAACCTATGTCTCCCATAAGAGAAATGTGTTAACAAAGGATTTAATCATCTACTCAATTTTTCAGGAATCTGAGTCCAAAGAAAAAAAAAAGATTAAAGACTTTTCAACACATGAAAAAGTGTCAACCTTTCAACGCACCAAAATATGTGAAAAGTTTTTAAAGACCTTTCAACATATAACAAAGCATCAAAGATTCTTCAACACACCAAAAACTGGTCACACAATACCATTCACATAAAACAAAAGAATCACAGTAAAACAGGAACTATTGAGTGGGAAATCTGACAGAAAATTATACATGCATAAATAATTCACACAATACACTATAAAAATATCAACATTAATCTTCTCAAAATTCACTCACAGAACATTAAGAATAAGCACAATTTTTAGATTGTTATATCTTGCATGTGATCAAACTTGTATTAGCTTTACTGTAATCCATGCACAAAATATTCATCCATTCATAAAATGCACTCATTTCTTGCATTTCTTCATTTTGTGCAGTCCTTGAGATTTATAATCTGATTGGATGTCTTTATTTTCATGCGCCATTTTGGTCAGCATGTTCAAATAATTTTCTTTTGGCCTCCTCCTTCTTTCATCTTGATTTTCCAAATAAATGCCTGATTCTTGAACAGAATCTTCTATTAACAGGTCTAAATGATGTTGATTATCATTTCCTTGAAGTTTCAATTTGTTTATGTTCTGCTGCTTCTCCTGCAGCTATCTTTTTTTTTCTAGTTAATCAGGATTTATATATACAACAATCACAACAATTGCTGTATCATAACAATCAGAAAAACAGTTACTGAAAACAGGTTATAATCCACTCCATGAATATTTTAATTTGTGGTACTGAAAGACTTATTTAACATACAGGTATTCAACTTCAAACACCTTTCATAAAGGAGTTAATGAAAACAAGAATAATATATTAGGATAAAAATAATCTGAATGTGATATAAACAGGACTCAGAAGAGAACAAGGAAATCTCAGTGGAACAAAAGATAATAAAAGACTGATAAAAATAGCACACAATATGGGACACTCAGCTAGAATTCTCGAGTATGCTCTGGAAGCCTTCATATAACAAACAGAGGCAGTTTAGAAAACAAATATGAGATATGACAGGACAAAAAAAGAAATAAAAATGTAGATACCAAATCAGGTGCTGGAAAAATGAAATAGATTAATGATTAAAACAATAATGATTAAAACAATAATGATTAAAACAATATAAAATAGACAGAAACATGAAACGTTAGATTTGGTTGAAACAAATATCAGCAGAAGACAAGAGGTTGCTGCATTTACAAAAAGGGGACACTTCTGCTATCATCATACAGCAGCCATCATTCTAAATGACATGAAAATATTAAATTCAACAGAAATGTTTTGCCATAAAACTTCTTAAAACATTAGCCCCTCATGAAATCAAAACAAACATTGACCGGAAAAAACACAATTTTCAAAGTTAATTACATAACATTTAGAAATATCAGCATCATTTATCTGGAAGTAAAGGGTCCTGACTCCCATAATCCTCTGAGATGCTGCCATATTGTTGAGTATTCGCAGGAGAATGTCTGTTCCTAACAACGTGTGAATGACTCTGATACCCATCCTGTTCGGGAACTCGTAAGTCTTTCTCACAATGAACATTTATATGCACGTGTTCATGTGTCAGTAATGGAGCCTGTTCAGAAACTGTCACTTCCTGCTCGGTATAACTCGGAGGACTGATCCCCTCATCCACTTCCAATCTATGAAACCTCCCCTTAAGCAGGGCAATTAAAGGTATGCAAACAGCGGTGGAGCCTATGACAGTCCAGTTCATCCATATTGTACCTGGTGAAGAAGAATTAACTGTGTTAATAATTCAAGACACAAAGGTGAATTAACTATGTTAATAATTCATGACACAACAGAAATAATTAAAAATTAAATTAAAAAATAAATACTTCTTCTTCTTCGGCTTTCTGAGCCATTATGGCTCAATGCTGCAGACTTCTCTCTATTTCTAATCTTCTCTCTCCAGCTGGTGACACCAATTCCCTTTATATCCTCCTCTATGTTGTCTTTCCATCTCTGGTCTAGCCCTTGGTTTTGTTTCCTTCATCTCTTGTACATGCAGTTTTGACATTGCAAGGTCACTGAGGCTTCCATATCTGTTCCATGACACTAATCTTTTTTTTTAACGGAGATTGGGTGGCTGGCCCCATGCTCGAACCCCAAACCTAGAGGACCAGGGTGCAAGTTTCGCCTGACCCCTACCCTCGCAGACCTTCCCAGCTTGGTTGGACCTGCCAGGAGTAAAACTGCCGCTGGTACAGCTCTGGGAGTGGTCAGGGTACACAAGGAGAGGGGGAAAAAAATGTGACCACTGGACAGATGAGTGCTGAGTGACCACTGGACAGATGAGTGCTGAGTGATAACTGGACAGATAATGAGTGCTGAGTGACCACTGGACAGATGAGTGCTGAGTGATAACTGGACAGATAATGAGTGCTGAGTGACCACTGGACAGATAATGAGTGCTGAGTGACCACTGGACAGATAATGAGTGCTGAGTGACAACTGGACAGATAATGAGTGCTGAGTGACAACTGGACAGATAATGAGTGCTGAGTGACCACTGGACAGATAATGAGTGTGAGTGACAAATGGACAGATAATGAGTGCTGAGTGACAACTGGACAGATAATGAGTGCTGAGTGACCATTGAACAGATAATGAGCATTGAGTGACAAGTGGACAGATGAGTGCTGAGTGACAACTGGACAGATGAGCGCTGAGTGACAACTGGACAGATGAGTGCTGAGTGACCACTGGACAGATAATGAGCATTGAGTGACAACTTGTCAGATAATAGGTCCTGAGTGACAACTAGACAGATAATGAGTGCTGAGTGACCACTGGACAGATAATGAGTGCTGAGTGAGAACTGGACAGATAATGAGTGCTGAGTGAGAACTGGACAGATAATGAGTGTGAGTAACAAATGGACAGATAATGAGTGTGAGTGACAACTGGATTGATTGATTGATTGATTGATCTTTATTTCAAAAGGGTTAAGAATTGGGCACGTAGGCCCATCTGACATTCTGACCTTTATCATACATCTTACACTCTATTCCACACATTCTACAAATATGCTGTTCATATAACAAACATAACTAACAATGAAGCTGAGAGACATAAAATAAAATATAACATTTACGTTTCGCTCTTAAACATTCACTCAGTACAGAAGTAACTACATACATTATAAATAGGGACAGATAATGAGTGTGAGTGACAACTGGACAGATAATGATTGCTGAGTGACAACTGGACAGATAATGAGTGTGAGTGACAACTAGACAGATAATGAGTGCTGAGTGACAACTGGACAGATAATGAGTGCTGAGTGACAACTGGACAGATAATGAGTGCTGAGTGACCACTGGACAGATAATGAGTGCTGAGTGACCACTGGACAGATAATGAGAGTGTGTGTCAACTGGACAGATAATGAGTGCTGAGTGATCACTGGACAGATAATGAGTGCTGACTGACCACTGGACAGATAATGAGTGTGAGTGACAACTGGGCAGATAATGAGTGCTGAGTGATCACTGGACAGATAATGAGTGCTGAGTGACAACTGGACAGATAATGAGCGCTGAGTGACAAATGGACAGATAATGAGTGCTGAGTTACCATAGGACAGATAATGAGAGCTGAGTGACAAATGGACAGATAATGAGTGCTGAGTGATCACTGGTCAGATAATGAGTGCTGAGTGACCACTGGACAGATAATGAGTGTGAGTGACAACTGGACAGATAATGAGTGCTGAGTGATCACTGGACAGATAATGAGTGCTGAGTGACCACTGGACAGATAATGAGTGCTGACTGACCACTGGACAGATAATGAGTGTGAGTGACAACTGGACAGATAATGAGTGTGAGTGACAACTGGACAGATAATGAGTGCTGAGTGATCACTGGACAGATAATGAGTGCTGAGTGACAACTGGACAGATAATGAGTGCTGACTGACCACTGGACAGATAATGAGTGCTGAGTGACCACTGGACAGATAATGAGTGTGAGTGACAACTGGACAGATAATGAGTGCTGAGTGATCACTGGACAGATAATGAGTGCTGAGTGACAACTGGACAGATAATGAGCGCTGAGTGACCACTGGACAGATAATGAGTGCTGAGTTACCATAGGACAGATAATGAGAGCTGAGTGACAAATGGACAGATAATGAGTGCTGAGTGATCACTGGTCAGATAATGAGTGCTGAGTGATCACTGGACAGATAATGAGCGCTGAGTGACAAGTGGACAGATAATGAGCGCTGAGTAACAAATGGACAGATAATGAGTGTGAGTGACAACTGGACAGATAACGAGTGCTGAGTTACCATAGGACAGATAATGAGTGCTGAGTGATCACTGGACAGATAATGAGTGCTGAGTGACCACTGGACAGATAATGAGTGCTGAGTGACCACTGGACAGATAATGAGCGCTGAGTGACCACTGGACAGATAATGAGCACTGAGTGACAAATGGACAGATAATGAGTGCTGAGTGACAACTGGACAGATAACGAGTGCTGAACTAAAGCACAGCCTGGCTGGCAGTGTTTAAACATTCTCAGTGTGTCAGGGTAGTTTCCAGTGCCTGCCAAATACTAAAAGCTTTCTGATAACCAAATTAAGTTGTGATGGCAGATTTTGTGCTAAGAAATAGCACTACCATCTTGGGAGCAGAACTGACTGGAGCAATATGAATGTGGTTTCTTGGACTCATGGTAGCGGGTTGTGCTCCAATCACAGCTGCTTCTATTTGTCAAGATTCTCACCAACGCTATGGAACAATGCTAAGAACTTCCTTTCAAAGAGAGAGATTGGACCAACTTAAAATTTGTCCAGAATACAATAATAACTTGTTAATATTTTAACATTTAACAACTGTTCACTAGGTTGGTCAGTCATCTCAGTGTAACTAAGAACTAGGATTTTTAGAAGCAGAAGCCTGTAGTACTGAACATGTTCATCAGTAAGAGCTGAATGTATGTTACGGCTGCCTTTCCAACTTTTCTTACTGGAAACTGCTTTCCAACTAGCTCCACTACCATTGGGAACAAATCACTGGCCCTTATAAAAGTAATATCTATGACAGTCACCTCGGCTATCTATCTACTTATCAACATGCGAAAATAAAAACACTAGAGGATCATTCTGTATACACTACCACTACCTTCTACTTATCAACATGTGAAAATAAAAACACTAGAGGATCACCAAGTATAGACTATCATACTACTGTCTCATTCATTCATTCATTTGCATGTCCCTTGCGGAACTTTGCCTCCCAAACAACACTCCTGTAGGCCTCTCGGTTACGAGCAAGATGGCCTCTTACTTAACAATATAAGAAAAAAAAACGCTAAAGGATCACTCAGTATGGACTAAAACACTACCGTCTACTTACCAACACTTGGAAATGAAAACATTGCCAGGAATATGACACCAAACACGTTACTAATGAAAGTCAGAAGACCATTGGACGCAGCCTCACTTGTTGGGTAGGCCAACTCACACGCCAGCTCATACACTAGAGGCACTGCAGCATTCACAAGGGTGTTTGCAGCGATGATTGTTACATAATAGCCAGCTGAAAGAATTAATCATCAGATTTACTGCAATGATCTCTGTATATATATATATATATATATATATATATATATATATATATATATATATATATAAATAAGAATAAATGGTGAAACAACAACTTGGTTTGACATAAAACAAGGGGTCCGTCAGGGGTGCATATTGTCACCCTACTTATTTAACTTGTATACTGAAAATATAATGAGGAATGTTAGAGAAGATGTAGACAAAGAATAATACAATGCCATAACAATTGGAGGTTATGAAATACCAGAGATTAGATATGCTAATGACACAGTGTTACTGTCCACAACACAAAAAGGAATGGAAAAACTAATTATGTCAGTCCGTAAGAACAGCAAAGAGTAGAACCTCTATCTTAATGCAAAGAAAACTAAACTGATGACAACTAACAAAACAAACAAAGCAGCTGAAATATGTATCAATGAGGACAAACTAGAAGAAGTGGAGAGTTTTGAATATCTTGGATCACTAGTAACTAGTAGTGGAGATAGAATGAGGGAAATTAAAAGGAGGACATCTATTGCTCTTCAGAAAGTAAAACAAATAAGGAATCTGTGGAGAGGAGCAGACAGAACCACAAAAATAAGATTTTTAAGGGCATGCATCTTTCCCATCGCAACATATGCCTGTGAGACCTGGACACTTAACAAAACAGCTGAGAAACACATAAATGCTTTTGAATGTAAATGCTACAGAAGAGTTCTCCAAATATCGTGGACACAAAAAAGAACAAATATATCTATACTACAAGAGCTTAATATTGAAGAAGGCTGGCTAGTAAAGAGGATTAAAGAGAGAAAACTTAAATATTTTGGACACATTAAAACGTCATGATAATTTAGAGAAGACTGTAATGGAAGGATACATAATGGGAAACAGAAAAAGAGGAAGACCAAAACGAAGATGGCTGCAAGACATCGTTGACAATCTGCAAATGGATGCATCAGCAGCAGGTCATCTTGCTCACAACCAAGAGGCCTATAGGAGTGCTGTTTGGGAGGCAAAGTTCCACAAGGGACATGCAAATGAATGAATGATGAATGTATGTATATGTATATGTATATATATACTGAACAACAACCAGTCTCATGGGTGATCAGGAAAAGGAGATGGACATATGTTGGTCACATGATGAGAAGAAATGATCAGAGAATCCCAAAACAAGCTATCAAGTGGAACACAACAGGCCAAAGAAAAAGAGGCAGACCGCGTGAAACTCTGAAGAGGACATTGTTAAGAGAGGCTAAATTAATAGGCATAAAATCCTTTGATGAGGTTGAAAGACTCGCCGAAGACAGGAAAAATTGGTGAACTACTTTGCGAGCCCTATGAGATGTTTAACGGCACGGGAAGGATATAAGATAAGATATATATATATACACACAGGGTGCTTTTAAAGTCTCACTACAGTTTCTATGAACAAAAAATTTGAAAAATGAAGTAAATGACGTCATCACAAAATGGGCTCAAAAAAGTCATTTAATTAGTTACAATAGTCACTGCAATGATACAACGCTGTTTTGGGTTAGCTGGAATGTACCACTAAAATATTCATTATAACAGGTGTTGGAAATGTCCACCTCGGACTTCAAGCCATGACTGTACAAGTCTCTTCATATTGTCAAATACCTTATGCAACGTGTCTCTTGTTATTTCTTGAATGGTAAATCTGATTGCTTCTTTCAGGTCCTCAATTGTTTGTACATTATTTTTGTAAACATTTCCTTTCAAGAAACCCCATAGATAATATTCTAATGGATTTAGATCTTTAGAATGAGCAGGCCAAATTCCACGAGATGTGTGATTTGCGAAAATTTCTTCCAAATAACCGTGTTTTGCTCTAGCTGTGTGTGCGGTTGCACCATCTTGCTGGAACCACGTTTCTTCAATTTCACATTCATTCAGCTGTTCTAAAAAAGATTCCAGAATGTCAGTACGGTACCGATCGGCATTTATAGTTTTGTTGAAGAAAATTGGTCCAATTAAATGTTTTCTACTGATGGCACACCATACCCCAATGTTCACATTGTGTAGCGGCACTTCATGAAATGCATTGGGATTAACTCCAAATACAATTATTCTAGCTATTAACGTATCCAAATAGATGAAACCATGCCTCATCAGAGAAGAATGTTAAATTGAGACTCGTCTTCTTCAGCTAAAAATGCTTGAAACCACGTGGAGTAGGTGACTCTGGATTGATTGTCATACTCTTCAGACACAACAGAAATCTTGTATGGATGAACCAATGTTTAAGAATTTTGTGCACTGTGCTAGTGATACATTCACTTCTTGCGACACTTTCCTTAAGGACTTGCATGGACTTTTCAGGATTCTGTCTTGGATATCTAGACATTTTTCTTCAGACACAGCAGGCCTACCAGATCGCAGAACATCTTCCACAGCTCCCGTATCACGAAACTTATCCAACAAATTTCTAACCGTAGTGCGATGAGGAGGTTGTTTATCAGGAAATTTTGCTATAAATCTTTGAACAACCATCCGTGTGTATCGACCGCCATTTCGAAACACCTGTTCAGCCAAAAAAATTCTTTCTTCCGTTGATAACACCATTCTGTTTTGAGTGCAAAAAATTATCCCAGCAGATGGCAACCATTCACTGCATTTTTCTTCACGACTGACTGTGCAGCACATTTTTTTATGATGTCATTTTCTTCGTTTTTACATAGATAGTGTAGTGAGACTTTAAAAACACCCTGTGTATGTTACACACACACACACACACACACACGCACGCACGCACACACAATTATAAAAACTCTATTCTGCTTCTTGATAATGGCACTTTGTGTAAGCAGGTGGCAGCTGTCTATGGAAGCTTCAAAACATCATTTTGCTAATGCTATTTCGTTGTTCACCAGGACAATTTGTATGTGAAAGTTCCTTTCCCGTGTTTCAATAAATTTCTCCCAGACACTACCAATCAGCTACAAAAGCTAGTACTGAGGCCTACAAATCTGGATATCTAGGAATCCATGTGTCTGTAACTACAGGGGCAAACGTATCTGGATATCTAGGAGTCTATGTGTCTGTAACTACAGGGGCAAACGTATCTGGATATCTAGGAGCCTATGTGTCTGTAACTACAGGGGCCCATGTATCTGGATATCTAGGAGCCTATGTGTCTGTAACTACAGGGGCAAACGTATCTGGATATCTAGGAGCCTATGTGTCTGTAACTACAGGGGCCCATGTATCTGGATATCTAGGAGTCTATGTGTCTGTAACTACAGGGGCCCACGTATTTGGATATCTAGGAGTCTATGTAACTACAGGGGCCCACGTATCTGGATATCTAGGAGACTATGTGTCTGTAACTACAGGGGCCCACGTATCTGGATATCTAGGAGTCTATGTGTCTGTAACTACAGGGGCCCACGTATCTGGATATCTAGGAGTCTATGTGTCTGTAACTACAGGGGCCCACATATCTGGATATCTAGGAGTCTATGTAACTATAGGGGCCCACGTATCTGGATATCTAGGAGTCTATGTGTCTGTAACTACAGGGGCCCATGTATCTGGATATCTAGGAGTCTATGTATATGTAACTACAGGGGCCCACATATCTGGATATCTAGGTATCTATGTGTCGTAACTACAGGGGCCCATGTATCTTTAAATTTAGGGCATGATGCATGTCACTTTGTCCACTGTTCTCCCTCTGAACCTTGCTCTACCTCTCTTCCTAAATATCTTTCCTTTTATTATGAATCATTCATTCATTCAATTGCATTTCCCTTGCGGAACTTTGCCTCCCTAACAGCTCTCCTGTAGGCCTCTCGGTTGTGAGCAAGATGGCCTGCTACTGCTGCATCCATTTGCAGATCGTCAACGATGTCTTGCAGCCATCTTCGTTTTGGTCTTCCTCTCTTTCTTTTTCCCATTATGTATCCTTCCAATATGGTCTTCTCTAAATTATCATGACGTTTAATTTGTCCAAAATATTTAAGTTTTCTCTCTTTAATTCTCTTTACTAGCCAGCCTTCTTCAATATTAAGTTCCTGTGGTATGGATATATTTGTTCTTTTTTTTGTGTCCACGATATTTGGAGAACTCTTCTGAAGCATTTACATTCAAAAGCATTTATGTGTTTCTCAGATGTTTTGTTAAGTGTCCAGGTCTCACGGGCCTGCGTGCCCCTTTTGAAATAAAGATCAATCAATCAATCGATCACAGGCATATGTTGCTATGGGAAAGATGCATGTCCTTAAAAATCTTATTTTTGTGGTTCTGTCTGCTCCTCTCCACAGATTCTTTATTTGTTTTATTTTCTGAAGAGCGATAGATGTCCTCCTTTTAATTTCCCTCATTGTATCTCCACTACTAGTTACTAGTGATCCAAGATATTCAAAACTCTCCACTTCTAGTTTTTCCTCATTGATACATATTTCAGCTGCTTTGTTTGTTTTGTTAGTTGTCATCAGTTTAGTTTTCTTTGCATTAAGATAGAGGTTCTACTCTTCGCTGTTCTTACAGACTGACATAATTAGTTTTTCCATTCCTTTTTGTGTTGTGGATAGTAACACTGTGTCATTAGCATATCTAATCTCTGGTATTTCATAACCTCCAATTGTTATGGCATCATAATATTCTTTGTCTACATCTTCTCTAACATTCCTCATTATATTTTCAGTATACAAATTAAATAAGTAGGGTGACAATATGCACCCCTGACGGACCCCTTGTTTTATGTCAAACCAAGTTGTTGTTTCATCATTTATTCTTACTGCTGCTTGTTGGTCTAGATAAGGCAGTGATGTTAATTGTATCAAATGTGTTGGAAATCCCAATTTTTCCATTATTTCCCAAAGTTTCTGGTGTTGTACACAATCAAATGCCTTTGAGTAGTCTATAAAGGATAAATATAGATTCACATTAAACTCTTTGCATTTCTCTATTATTAATCTTATATTGAATATATGATCTCTTGATCCTCTTCCTTGCCTGAAACCAGCTTGGACCATATTGACTTCTTCTTCTGTTTTCTTACGAAGTCTACCCATTATGATTTTTAACAGAATTTTACTAGCATGACTAATCAGGGCAACAGTTCTGTAGTTTGTGCATAATTTCAGGTTACCCTTTTTTGGCAGTGGTATGAATACAGTTCTTTTCCATTCTTTTGGCCAAATACCTGAATGCCATATCTTTTTACATAGTGCATGACAGATTGTTGCACACTCCTTTCCTCCTGCTTTAATAAATTCAGCTGTTATCTCATCACATCCTGGTGATTTACCATTTTTCAGACTCTTTATTGCCCATAAAACTTCTTCTATTGTCTGTTCGGGTTCTTTCTCCTCCAATAACAATTCACACTGTTGATTTCTGCTTTCACAGTCGGTTGTTTCATATATTCCTCTGCAATATTCCTTCCATCTTTCTAAAATTTCCACTGTCTCTGTCAAGGTATTCCCCATCTCATCACAAATTACAATTAGCTTAGCTGTGACATTTCTCGTCAATGTCTTCATTTCTTTAAACATTTCACTATCTCTTCCACACTTCTGATGTTCTTCTACTCTTTCACAACAATCTTGTATGTATTGTTTTTTGTCTTTTCTTATGTTTCTTCACACTTCTTTTGTTAAAGTTTTATATTTCTCTTTGTTGTTGTTTGTCACTTTCCACTGCATCTTCATTTCTCTACACTGTTTTATCAGTTCTAGTGTACCTGCTGTAATCCATCCATTCTTTTGTGTTTTCTTTACTGGAACCATGTCTTTAGCTGTTGTTATTAAGATATCTCTGGCCTGCGCAGCCAATTCATCTGGTGTCATCTCCTCCTGTACAGCCATCAGGATTTTGAAACTGTTCTTCACTTCTATACCGTACTGTTCTGGTATTTTTGTAAGATCAAAGCGGAGTGGTCTTGATCCCGTAACTGTCTTTTTTATCTTTATCTTCATGTCTGCTATTAATAACTCATGGTCCATGTCACAATCAGCACCTGGTAAAGTTTTTCCTGATGTTATACTTGACCTCCACCTTCTTTGCACTAAAATTCATTTTCCCTGGCACTTGCATAACCTGATATAAAAATGAAGGTCTGTTGATGCATCTGTGGCATCCTCATGGAACTGTACCGCTGTTGTCTTAGACATCTCAGACGTCTGAATTTTCTTTAGCATGTTCATTGGGTCACTCAAGAGGTAAGCCTGCATGTAGTACTGTTACTTGATCCAGCTCAAGAGGTAAGCCTGCATGTAGTACTGTTACTTGATCCAGCTCAAGAGGTAAGCCTGCATGTAGTACTGTTACTTGATCCAGCTCAAGAGGTAAGCCTGCATGTAGTACTGTTACTTGATCCAGCTCAAGAGGTAAGCCTGCAAGTAGTACTGTTACTTGATCCAGCTCAAGAGGTAAGCCTGCAAGTAGTACTGTTACTTGATCCAGCTCAAGAGGTAAGCCTGCATGTAGTACTGTTACATGATCCAGCTCAAGAGCTAAGCCTGCATGTAGTACTGTTACATGATCCAGCTCAAGAGCTAAGCCTGCATGTAGTACTGTTACATGATCCAGCTCAAGAGCTAAGCCTGCATGTAGTACTGTTACATGATCCAGCTCAAGAGCTAAGCCTGCATGTAGTACTGTTACATGATCCAGCTCAAGAGCTTTTATCCCAGCCACAGTTTCCACTGAATTACATTTAATAAATATGTATGCCTGGGTAAATATGATTTTAAAAAATGAATAACAAAAAAAGGTGAGTTATAAAATAATATCACCAGTTATCTCGACTTTCACTCTCTATTCACCTATGGATCCAGGAATAACGTTGATAAGCATCAGTGCTAGCACAACCAATGCAGCTGTGGCAAAGACGTACATGACAAGTATATACAGCTTCATATAGTGAACAAACCAATAGGCAAACCTGAAACACACAATGTAATGGACAAATTAATCAAACCTGAACCACAATATAATGGACAATCAGTCAGAAACTATGAAATACATAATATAATGGACAATCCAATTAGCAAACCCCAAACATAATGGACAAATAACCGAAACCTGAAACAAACAATATAATGGACAAACTAAACAACAAATCCATAACACAACACACTGGACCAGCCAGACAACAAAACAATGTAACAGACAAACATGCTGTACACCCAACATCAATGCACATGGTCACAGAAACAAACATTTTCATGAGAAAAAAAGAAGCAGGCTGGTTTGGGCTTCTTTCTGAAATGGTCCCAGAGCAGACAGTTCCAAAAAGAAGCAAGAAACGACAAAGATAAATGATGAATATGGAACTAACATTACTAGTGGTAACAACCAAGAAATACAAAAAGATTGATGCTGGCCATACATGCATTAAAGTGTATGTAATGTCCAGCGGAGAGGACCAAAGTAATAGTGTTCAGCAGGAAAGACCAGAAGCCACAGATGGATATAACTGTAAACAAAGAGAGACTGGAACAAGTGACAAACTACTGCTGCCTAGCACATACATTAACTGAAGATGGGAGATATGAGATGGAGATCAAAAGAATGGAATGGCAAAACATTCATTCAACACCATGCAGACAGAGATGTTATCTTACACCATGCATACAGATGTTATCTTACACCATGCAGACAGAGATGTTATCTTACCCCATGCAGACAGAGATGTCATCATACACCATGCAGACAGAGATGTTATCTTACCCCATGCAGACAGAGATGTCATCATACACCATGCAGACAGAGATGTTATCTTACCCCATGCAGACAGAGATGTCATCATACACCATGCAGACAGAGATGTTATCTTACACCATGCAGACAGAGATGTTATCTTACCCCATGCAGACAGAGATGTCATCATACACCATGCAGACAGAGATGTTATCTTACCCCATGCAGACAGAGATGTCATCATACACCATGCAGACAGAGATGTTATCTTACCCCATGCAGACAGAGATGTCATCATACACCATGCAGACAGAGATGTTATCTTACCCCATGCAGACAGAGATGTCATCATACACCATGCAGACAGAGATGTTATCCAGGAATCAGCCCATAAAAACAAAACTGAGATTTGTAAAATACATCTCCTCTATTTTACTGCATGGAACAGAAACCTGGACTCTAAGCAAAAAAAGATGGAAAGAAAGATTCATTCAGCAGAAATCTGGTCCTACAGACAAACAGGTCATATAACATGGAAAATGAAAAGAACAAATGCACAAGTTCTAGAGCAACTTCAAGCGCAATGTGAACTTCTCATAGAAATAAGGATCAAGAAAACAAAATTACTCTGGCCACATCAAAAGACATAACAATATGCTGAAGGAAAAGTGACAGAAAAGGGGCAAAGAGTAGGCAGAGATGTAAATGGGAAGACAACATATGAGAACGGACGGGACACAGCCTGGATGAATCCACCACCAAGGTGGCGGAGTGAGGAGGCTGAAGACTCATTACCACCAACCTTTGTTCTGAAGAAGGCACATGATGATAGTGATGAATGCAGAGCGGCATGCACACAACTGGTCTCACAAAACACAGTTTTCACATTAAATTTCTTATTTTCACACTGAACGCTATTTGATGCTGTTATGCATGATGGGTTGATTTTACGTGCTGTCTTTATGTACTTACAATCCAACAAGTAACGAAGCCACGCAACCAGCCATAGTTGAGAAGAAGCCAATCCAGCCAGCCGTCTCCTACAATATCACAGATGAAAGATGCGTTGAAGGCATAAAAGAGTTAATCATTTCTGCTGTCAAAATAACACAAAGATTCATACATTCAGTGAATGTTTAAGAACTCAGGTATATATATATATATATGTATTTTTTTTAAAATGGTAAGTTAAAATATTTGCAAAAGAAATAATTCATCAATGTGATGATCCAAATGGGCGTGAATATTTAGCTTTTGTGTGCAGCCTCTACAGCTGGAGTCTGCAGTCTGAAGATCACTGATAATGATGCTCGCTGAGTGCTATGGCAGTCATTTCCGAGGCTTCTTTTTTTTTTAAACCTGAGGGCTTGGTAAAGGTTAAGAGGCTTGTGCTCAGCTTTGTTGCAGACGTCAGACTCCTCATCAGGCTCCACCTCAATCAAGGAATAAATTATCTACAAACAAGAAATATCTATATATAGCCTAATGAAGTTTTATGACTACATAACTAATGACTTATTTTTCTTAACTCGGGACTATTATTTGTCACTGCCATTTACTGAGTGGCCATGTCACTTCCAACATGAGAAGTGTGACACATCACTTCTTATGTCATCATGGTTAACATAAGCAGACCTCACAATGTCACAGCGCTTTACAATATTCAAGTGACACAAAACAAATGACGAGACAAGAACCTGATGTTTTATGCCATTCAAACTATTTTGTTTATATTAATTTTTATCATTAGAAAAAACAGATATCCTGTCTTCACTGGCTAGCAAAATAGGACTTGAAATTAACAAGGACAAAACAAAAATAATGAAAATTCCCATTAATCAGAATGGAAAAATACATGTAGAAGGGACAGATATTGAAGAAGTCAATCAATCTGCATAACTTGGTAGCTATACAGACCAGGATGGTGACACCAGAAAGGAAGTTAGAATTAGAATTGCAAAAGAAGCACCGATCTTCAAGAATCTTGAGAACATATGGCATTCAAAAGTTATAAGCACAAAAACCAAGTTAAGATTATTCAATTCAAATGTAATATCCACCCACATTTATGCATGTGAAAGCTGGAAAACAACTAAAGAAATACACAAGAAATTAGACTCTTTTGACAACAAATGCCTAAGGAAAATACTCGGCATCTTATCTTATATATCTTATATCTCCTTCCCATGCCGTTAAACGTCACATAGGGCTCGCAAAGTAGTCCGCCAATTTTTCCTGTCTTCAGCGAGTCTTTAAACCTCATCAAGGGATTTTATGCCTGTTAATTTGGCCTCTCTTAACAATGTCCTCTCTTCAGAGTTTCACATGGTCTGCCTCTTTTTATTTGGCCTGTTGTGTTCCACTTGATAGCTTGTTTTGGGATTCTCTGCTCATTTCTTCTCATCACGTGACCAACATATGTCCATCTCCTTTTCCTGATCACCCATGAGACTGGTTGTTGTTCAGTCTTATCTCTGCAGTGTTCTTGAATTCATTCCACTTGATGTCGAGAATGTTTAACAAGATTTGGAAAGAAGAACTAGTTGTGCAATATGACAGGACCTGAATTGTCACTGATGAGACAACCTGTGGGAAACCACAAGGGAGCTCACTGGGAAAATAGGCCAATAAAAAAAAAAAAACAACCTTGCATAAGATGGAATGGGCAATAAGTAGCACAGCCATGGCACTAGGTATAGGTTGGCTGTAGACCGGACAGAGTTTGCTGCTGTCTGCTTAGCCGAAGGTAATTGCTTAAGCAATCACCATCTGAAGAAATAGGTGGATGGATGTATAATTTTATGTAATTTGTAATTATACTTAAAGCTCCGATATGTAGGCTGTATTACTCTGTGCTTCCAAAAAAAAAAAAAAAAATGGAGTGCTTTATAACTGAATATTGTGTTTATCTGAAATGTAATCAGCAAAAAGTAATCATTTTAGTATAATTGATTCATCATCATCATCATCATCATCTCATGCTGTCTTCCAAAAGAAGGTTATCTACAATGAGTATACGCTCTGGTCTGATTCTAGTCATCGAAGTGTGCTTGGTCAAGCTGGTTCCTGTCCATCTCTTGATGTCGTCCACCCATTTATGTCAATGTCGTTTTCTTGTTTTCAACCCTTCAATCTTGCCCTCAAGAAGGGTCTTCAGTGTAGTATTATGTCTCTTGACATGCCCAAAGTATCTTAGCTGTCTTGTTTTTAAACATTTCTCTAATCACTTCTAGCTGGTTTAGCATTTCTTTGTACAGGGTCTGGCATAAAGCATAGCTGGATTTAACTGACGTAGTGCACAGAAACTGTATACTTGTGAAAAAACCATGACGTCAGAGATGAAGCAGACAAATGGTCATTTTTAACAATGGTTTCTTGGCAAACACAACATCGCGCACTCACCGTTAAAACTTATTTTAAAAGTGGAGTATCGTCTATTACTTTACAATGAAAATTTCATCGACATTTTGAGTTGCATCCCCATGATAATGTTCCCAATCGGAGGACAAAACAATTTTGTGGTGGGTCAAAAAATTTAAGGAAACCGCTAACTGCCTTAATAACAAGTCTATTGGTCGTCCAAGAACTCAACAGACACCTGAACGAATTCAAGAAGTCCGCAACGCATTGCTGAGTAGCCCTTGGTGATCAGCTGTTAGGAACACTTTGGCACCTGGCATCTTCTTAATAGTGATCTTTATGTGCAGATGCTAACTGGATACTTCATTCCAGAATTGGCCAATAGAAATAAGAGATTAATATGGTTTCAACAAGATGGAGCAACTGTCCACACATCCCGTCAGTTCATGGCCATAATGCGACAAACATTTCCCAATCATCTTATCTCCAGATTTGGGGATATTATTGGCCGGCAGGGTCAACCGGATTTATCGGCCGCAGACTTCTTTTTGTCAGGGTATCTCAAGAACATGGTCTATGCTAGTCGACCACAGTCAGTTGCAGACCTAAAAGATCGAATCCAACACTGCATTCAAAATATCCCTTTGAACATGTTAAATGGTGTTATGCACGAATTTTCCAGACGCCTGGCTGAATGTATCAAATGTAATGGTGGTCATCTAACCGGCATAATTTTCAAAACCTAAATATGATTGTCAGTAATAATAAAAATACTCACTTTTATGAGTTTCATTTCACTTTTTTTTTTTTTTTTACCAAAAACATGTATAGCGCTTATTTATTTTCCATTTTTAAAATCCAGCCATGCTTTATGCCGGGCCCTGTATTTTCTTTTCTGTCCATAGGATATGCCTTATTCTTCTACATATCTGCATTTCAAAGACTATGATTTTCTTTTCTGTTTTCCAATTCAAGGTCTGGGTCTCTACATCATAAAGTAATACTGAATAAATGTAGCATCTTACGATACGTAATCCCAACTGCTGTGATGTTCATTATGGTGTAAGGATCTTCCTCTAATAACTGATTAGTCACTAGATTTATCCATGTTCAACTGAATGGAATCAGGATGTTGTGTGACATGCTCATGACAAATGAGACTGTGACAGACTTTATGGTGATGGAGACTGATAAGAAGAACTCTACCTAGGGTCCACTCCCAGAAGTTATAAAAGTCACTCTATCCCACGCTTCATCTGGTTTACTGCCTGTTTTCAAGAACCGAAGATTTTTTAGAAACTGATGGGCTGGCACATCATTTCATTTAAATCTGGATGAAAGTACAACATGATGTTTACTTGGTGATCACTAGAAAGTGTGTCAGTGCGTGCAGTGATACGGGTCTTGACAAAGGCATGCTTTTATAGTGCATTTATTAGTGGTATATCCAATATTTTGTACCTATTATTGTTGAATTGACATAAATTCTACCATAGCTGAATGAATTTACTTTCTTCTTCTTCTTCTTTGAACACTTTCAGATGTCAGCTTGGATTGAAGAATGCTGCTGTTTGTCTTAAGCTGTCAAGATCACCATACAGCTTGTCATGATGATGACCAAAAGCACCATCTAGGTTCTTCAAAATGAAGGGCAGTCCTGTAACAGGTTCTGGACTGTCATTTTTTTTCGGTACCGCAGGTGCATTCATCCCTTGTGTCCATCTAGAGCATGTTAAACATGTTGTGGCTCAATCTACTGAGGCTTATCCTGAGTCTAAAGATCTTAGCTGACCAGGTAGTAGGCATCATTCTTCAGGTGTCCTGGATGTTCTTTTTCTCATTTGTTCTTGTATTTGGCTTTTATCAGTTTTTTTTTTTTTTTGTGCTTCATCTTATGACAGGCTTGTATCAACCTGGGAGGAGCTTTCCACCTCTTTTTGCGCCAATGTGTCGGCCTCCTTATTCCCTTGTACAGAAATCCACTGTATAGCAACTCTTGTAAAGATCTGTGCCATGTTACAGCGGGCCTCATGTAGTTCTCCAAGTTCTGCGTTTTCTCACTCTTCAGTGCTGTTAGAACTGATAGAATCTACTTCCTGTATTTGTTTAATTAACAACCTTTTCAAGCATCTCTCTTCTCGTATGACTACCGCGTCGGCTCTTTTCAAACCTGACAAAACTGTTCAATCTGGCACGGCTGAGGATCAAGGTTGCTGGAAAGATCAGTGCCCAGCGTGAATTCAACCCAGAATCATCTGAGGAGAACTCATTTGGCAGCTCAACACCAAACACAACACAACACAACACAAATTCAACATTCACCATGCACTCACTCAAAAGCACCAAATATAAACTCACCTCACCAACATTGACTGTGTTTAAGTTAATGTTGATTACACTAGACCAAACGACTATCACTCCAAAGGAAATCCCATAGGACATGGCAATAAGGAGAAAGTATCCCTTGCTGTTGAAAAAAATGATATTTGTCAAGTTTTCTTTTTTAGCAAATGTAACTATATGCTGTGGTAATATGTCACTGATACAATCACACCAAAAAAAAAATGCTGATATTATATCATTTAATACAGAGTGTTTCATAATGATACCCCATACAGCTCTGGAACTCAAGCATCTGATCTGCTGTATCTTAGGCACGTACATTACACGCATTACGCATATTCTATATTAAAAGTTTTTGATCTAGTCCTAGATGACAAACTGCATTCAAGATGTGTCCCATCTTTATGAAACACCCTGTATCTCTCTCTCTCTCTCTCTGAACCTTAAGTGCCCAGGGCACATGGGGCTTCCGCAAGGGTTTTCCACAAATGCCTGTCCTTCGCCTTTTTTTCTGCTCTTGCCCAGGTGAGCCCTATATTGCTCAACATCCTTTCTGTTGTTCTTCTCCATGTCTCTTTTGGTCCACCCTTACTTCTGTTCCCCTGTGGTGTCCATCTTAGTGCTATTTTTGGTAGTGAGTTGTCAGTCATTCGGAGCACATGTCCAAACCATCGCCAGCGTCTTTCCTCAATAATTGTTGTCAGTGGTTAACACCCTGTATAACGGATATATTTTATCTTAGAAGACAGCTCTGAAATCGATGTTAGCTGCTTGTGGAAGTTGTTGAGATTCCTTTTGCCGACCAGCTTCTCCCATGGCCAGTTCCACAAAAAGCTGATTGCAGTGATAAGCCCTCAGTGACAAACACAAGCCCATCTTAGTTACTTCAAGGTTCTGTCTCTCTGTGTTCACAACTCCTGTCTCCAGTTCTGATCCTCATTTCTTCATTAAACGGTGGTACAGTGCTCCCGTTAAAGTCATTTACCACACGTCAAGTCCTCCATCAGTTCTTCCATAAATGATACAGTTTTAGAACTCATTATGTTTGGTTAATCTCAATAGATAGCACAATGTACCCTGCCATTGTACAGTGTGCAAGCCTTTGTTCAGCTTGCTAGCCTTGCTCCCTAAATGAAGCACCAGGCATCCTAGCAAAAGATAATGGCAGACAACCAGACAGATACTACTATATTCATTCAGTCATTCATTCATTTGCATGTCCCTTGCGGAACTTTGCCTCCCAAACAGCACTCATGTAGGCCTCTCAGTTGTGAGCAAGATGGCCTGCTGCTGAGGCATCCATTTGCAGATCATCAACGATGCCTTGCAGCCATCTTCGCCTCGGTCTTCCTCTCTTTCTTTTTCCCATTATGTACCCTTCCAAGATGGTCTTCTCTAGATTACTACTATAACATATGACATATGCTGAGGTCAGTGAATAATAAACAAGAAGGAAAACGTGGCAGTAAAAGTGCCTTAGCCACTAAAAAAAAAAAAAACCGACATCTCCTACCAACACAGCAGAGAAAAACAAGTAATCATTTTTCAGTTCCGCAGCGGTCACAAGAGATTAAGGTATCATCTATTCAACAAGCTCGAGATCTGCCGAAGTAAGATATGCACATGTTGCTTCAGTAAGAACACACTCTACTAGAGTGCCCCAACATACACGGAACAAAAGAGAAACAGATGAATGTCTACATCATTCCAAAAAAAAAAAGCTCTATGAAGATGTGCACAAACTCCAGCAGAGCACTGTTTACTTCAGAAGTAAATGTCCATGTCTGAAAATCTTCAAAGAAGAAGACGTTCTCTAAATAATGCAATATTCCTATGATGTCATTTTCCATGTGGCATGTCTTTCATCACCTCTTACAAGTCCTAGTCGGCGACAGAAAAATCTGACTATACAACTTCAGCAGTTCAGAAAAAATCTCAAGTGGAAGTTCTCTCTGGCTCATCAGCTGTAGAAGGGTGAAGGGAAAAAAAAAGGGCACTCCTCCAAGATTTTGCCGGATTTTCAAGATCTGCAATGTGGCTGAGATACAATTCTTGGATTCAAGCAATTTTTAAAAAAAAAAAAATGGTATCTACAGGAAATCTTGACCCTTCTCACTCATATATTCCTATAGAATTTCTTAAAAACTACAGACTAAATATGAAGGAAACAAATACCTACAAGACTTTATAGAAAAACTACAAATGAAGTTTTACAGCGAGGAAATAAATTTGTCAGAATTTTTGAAGAACTGTGATCAAAGAAACAAATTAAAGAGACAAAATTTCTTCACTTACTTTCTAAGGGACCATAACCCCTGCCAGTACTGCTCTCGCTGCATTGTGGCAGATACACAGGGCGGATGTGGTGGTTTGGAAGGGAAGTAACACAACATGATCAAAAACAATAACACAGACCATCCGCAAGCTGGGAACAGAAACCATGGGAGATAATTATTACTGTTAACTTTGTTTACATAGGCAACAATCTGTTCCACGTACATGTTGGTCAAGTGATTCCTAACTTAATGTCCCTTGTCCTCTCTTCTTGACATGTCAAGGTAGTGGAAAGTTGGATCATGTTTGTCTGGTTCTTTGTTTTGTTTTTTTCAAAATGATAAATAACCGGCATTTTCTTGTCACATATGAAGGTCATAGCAAAAGTCATGAGCAAAAATTTTTTTTAAAAATCAGAATTTATAGACAGAGAAAATATAAATGTATCACTTAATCTGCGTCCTTTTCTTCACTTTTCAACATAATCTCTATTTCTCCTATCACTCTGCAAATTTGAAAATACCCTCTCAGTAGAATTCCGTTCCAACTGACCGACGGCACAGGTGCACTGCTTTCAGGATGTTCTCTCCTGTGTCACAGTGATAGCCTCAAATTTGTTCTTTCACAAAACCGAAAAGATGGTAATCACTGGGTGCCAGGTCGGGGCTACAGGCAGGGTGTGGAAGAATTTCTCAAACCTATTTTCTGAATTTCCTCAGTTGTCTGGCTAGCAGAGTTTTTCTCGCAGCTTTGTGATCTTCAGTCAACAAACATGGGACCCAGCGGGCACAAACTTTTCTATAGCCTAGGGTTTCAATCATTTCCTGTACTGCATTGTGTCCTATTCCAAGATTTACAGTGATTTCAGATACTGTGACACATCTGTCTTCTTTAATGATGTTGTCAGCCCTTCCCATGTTGCGCTTAGTGGAGGTAGTTCAAAGGTGACCATTGCGAGGCATATCTTGGATGCTCGTGTTTCCATCTTTGAAATGTTTTACCCACCTCTTAACACTGCTAGCACCCATACGCACATCTGCATAAGTAAGTTGAAGTCTTTTGTGAATTTCAGTAGAGGCGATTTCCTCTTTAACGAGGAACTCAATAACAGCACGTTGACAAAATGAAACTTCAGCACCCGCCAGTTTGTTTATGCTCTGTGTGGTCACGTGACACATGATGCTGATGTCATGTGACCTCTACATGAAGTGCAAATGATGCAGTTTAAGGTGATACATTTATATTTTCTGTATCTATAAATTCTGATTTTTTAAAAAATTTTTCTCATGACTTTCAGTATGACCCTCATACTTTTACAAGATTATGTTTTGTCACGTACTTTTACAGGATTATATGTTTCCTTGCCACATACTTTTACAAGATTATGTTTTCTTGTCCCATACTTTTACAAGATTATATGTTTTCTAGTCACATACTTTTACAAGATTATATGTTTTCTAGTCACATACTTTTACAAGATTATATGTTTTCTTGTCACATACTTTTACAAGATTATATGTTTTCTTGTCACATACTTTTACAAGATTATATGTTTTCTAGTCACATACTTTTACAAGATTATATGTTTTCTTGTCACATACTTTTACAAGATTATATGTTTTCTAGTCACATACTTTTACAAGATTATATGTTTTCTAGTCACATACTTTTACAAGATTATATGTTTTCTTGTCACATACTTTTACAAGATTATATGTTTTCTTGTCACATATTTTTACAGGATGGAACCCCTGTAGCCAAGACATGGAAACACGAGCATCCAAGATATGCCTTGCAGTGGTCACCTCTGAACTACCTCCACTAAGCGCAACATGGGAAGGGCTGACAACATCATTAAAGAAGACAGACGTGTCACAGTATCTGGAATCACTGTAAATCTTGGAATAGGACACAATGCAGTACAGGAAATGATTGAGGGGTTCTCAAAAGGGGAAGCAGGTGGCTCTCCTGTGGAGGAATCTCCAAGCCTAAGGGGAGAAAATCTACCACTTTTAAAAGAATGTGTAACGGTGAAAATCATTTTTGGATGATGATTTAATATATCAGAGAGGATTCAGGGTAGACTAGGCTGAAGACCAAGAGATATTGAGAACCACTGAGTCCATGTAGTCTACCATCTCCTTCCTATCCTTCTTTATCTCCATACACCATGCCTATTTCAAAATATGAAAACATTTCCAGATTAAAAAAAAACAAACCAACAACTCAAAAAAAAAAACCACAAGAAATGCTGGGCAGCACTGTGAGCTGTGAGCAAAAGTTGTCTGGAGGAAGAAACGAAACAAAACAGCGTTCACTTACAATAATACATGTATCGCATAATCTCCTCTCTTTCCCTGCTCTGTCTGGCAGCTGTGGAGGAGTCAGGTGCAAACTATCAGCACAAACAAAGTAATTATAAGACAACAGGATGATGATGACATTAAAAAAAGGACATGTTTTAAATTGTTATCATGCTGTAGGGGGAAGTTCAAAGAAGATGATATACTGTTAAACTGGGGGGTCGGAGTTGCCATACCAGACCTCTAACTCTGACTTTTCTATTTCCTCACTCTCTGACTCCTTTTTTATATGGTACTTTTCTGCTGACTGATTCTTTCTTATAAGGTACATTTCTAATAACTCAAACCCCTTCATAAATGGTACATTTCTACAGACTCAAACTCCTTCATAAATGGTACATTTCTACAGACTCAAACTCCTTCATAAATGGTACATTTCTACAGACTCTGACTTCATAAATGGTACATTTCTACAGACTCAGACTCCTTCATAAATGGTACATTTCTACAGACTCAAACTCCTTCATAAATGGTACATTTCTACAGACTCAAACTCCTTCATAAATGGTACATTTCTACAGACTCAAACTCCTTCATAAATGGTACATTTCTACAGACTCAAACTCCTTCATAAATGGTACATTTCTACAGACTCAAACTCCTTCATAAATGGTACATTTCTACAGACTCAAACTCCTTCATAAATGGTACATTTCTACAGACTCAAACTCCTTCATAAATGGTACATTTCTACAGACTCAAACTCCTTCATAAATGGTACATTTCTACAGACTCAAACTCCTTCATAAATGGTATATTTCTGCAGACTTTGACTCCTTCATAAATGGTACATTTCTACACCCTCAAACTCCTTCATAAATGGTACATTTCTACTGACTCTGACTCCTTCATAAATGGTACATTTCTACAGACTCAAACTCCTTCATAAATGGTACATTTCTACAGACTCAGACTCCTTTATAAATGGTACATTACTACAGACTCTGACTCCTTCATAAATGGTACATTACTACTGATTCCATTAAAAACTGCTTCAGGCTCTGGCTTCTCTATACTTTTCTCTGTCCAACTCAAACTCCATCATAAATGGTACATTTCTACAGTCTCAAACTCCATCATAAATGGTACATTTCTTCCAACTCCAATCCATCTAAAACTTCCTATGACTGAATGGTAAGAAAAATGTATTTAAATTTGTTTTTTTTTTTAAACATGTCAAAAGCACTGTCAGGACATATACTGCAAGCATGTATAACTGGACTGGAAAATAATTTGTAAAAAACTAATTTTTTTTATACTCAAATGATGTATATCTAATCATTTAGTCTGATTTATTTGTGTATTAGGTTCTTTGATTTTTTCCTATTGTGAGCAGCGTAGATCACTTTGTAAACAGTTATAAATAAACTGCTCCTACATGGTTATACTCCAGCTTTTGGACATTCAAATTTTAAACTACAATAAAAACTAAATTTAGATACTGCATTATTCCCTAGTAAAAAAAAAAAAACAAAAAACATAGAGGATGTGTTTTTTTAACATTTCTTGTATGGTCTTGGAACTCTTGGTCTGGTAGTATAAGGGTTAATAACAATGCTTTTTTTTTTTTTAAAGTCTAGTTGCTAAAGTGTACCTGCTACATTGTCTACTTGCTAAAGTGTACCTGTTACATTGTCTACTTGCTAAAGTGTACCTGTTACACTGTCTACTTGCTTAATGTGTACCTGTTACATTGTCTGCTTCCTGCATATTTCTCAATCCTCCGTACAAAGGTCCTCTGAAATGACAGAAAAACGAAAAGACCTGGTGATCATGGCTGTTAAACATCTGGTGCACTGACATTAATGGAATCTGCTCCCAGATTACTGAACAGTTTTTAAATATCTGGAGAATGAATAAAACTAGGCCACAAATAAAAACAAGTACAGGCAGTCCCTGACTACGAATGAGCCCTGTTACTAAGTCCATTTTTAAGTTGAATTTATACATAAGTCTGAGCAGTTAGACACAGTTTGTATCTAATATCAGCTATACAGTATACCTTCCTATGCATAAAAACATTAAAGAAACCAACTTGCCACAGACAACATGTAATTTTTTGATGGGCATCACAAAATAACCCATTTCTTATTATGAGCCATTGCAAGTAACTCAAAATTTTTTATCATAGGCTTTGTGGGAGTCCTGTATGTTCTTGTATAACTAAAGTGTGAACTGAAATGTTACAAATGTATGCTTGTTTACTAATAAAGCTGCTCCTACTTTTGTTTTAAAGAAACATCTTAATATAATCAATTCACCTTTACTTCATGACCATCACTTTTTCTCATTTCCATGTTAAACAGGAAAAAACTAGTTGATCTAATTGTGACCTGCAACTCGATTCCTGCATACAGTTGTATGAAGACACTGAACTTGGATGCTCCAGTGCTACATGATGATGTTGATCATAGCCATAGCATTGACAGCAGTAGCCAGTCAGACATAGTTACAAGATTTCAATCATAGCCATAGCATTGACAGCAGTGGCCAGTCAGACATAGTTACAAGATTTCAATCATAGCCATAGCATTGACAGCAGTAGCCAGTCAGACATAGTTACAAGATTTCAATCATAGCCATAGCATTGACAGCAGTGGCGAGAACAGACATAGCTACAAGAATGACAACATTTCAAAAGAAAGGACGCGAAAAATTACAGAAGAATTCGGAAGGCCTAATGTGGACAGCAAACTAGATATACTTACAGCAAAAATAAATGCAGAGAAGATGTTTTGTTCCCTTGGCCCCCAGATACAAGAGCTGGACCTAAACATACAGGAACAAGAAGAAATTATCAACACATTAAAAAAAAAGAAGATACTCCATACAACAGTATTCTCTTTAAATATTTTTTTTAACCAAGATGCCTTCTGTTTTTTTTAACATCATTTTCATTTCTTTACCCCTTCATCTTATTATTATTATTGTCTATCATGTTATTATCTTTATTATTTTATTTATGACTTGTTTCATCAGCAGGTACGTGCTTCAATGAGTTTTTGAACAGGAGGTAGAGCACACACAGAAATGCCTAGAGTGTGGGGATGCCAGTCTCTGATTACAGTTACAGTTATTATTATTATTGTTATTATTGCGTAATAAAGACGAGCTGGTTCGTAACACTGTTTCCATTTACAAAGTAAAATTTGTTCATACTAGTTTTATCTTCTATTTTTTTCTTCTCCATGCCCTAATGGCCATGATCTTATGTATACCCATGAGGTGTAACCTCTGAAAAAAATGACAAGAGAAGAAATTAAAATATTATTTTTATTCAGATTACTTACTTCTCCCAATTAAATTTTACTATCCACCATGAATAGCATTAACAGTTTCAGGATGAATTTTTTTTTTTTTTACTTGACCAAAAAAACCCACCAAATTATTACTACTATAAATCCCCCTCCCCTTCCTCCCATGTTTTGATATCCGAATATCACAGCTAATATCTCTCTGAAACTGGAAGCCTTCATAATGAAGTGCACGTACACACACACACTAACCTCCCCTCTATTCTCACTCTCTGGTATGGAGGAGTCTACAGGCCGATAGAGTTAGAAAACTGTGGTAGTGGATATTACTGAAGAAAGCTTTCAAATTATAACTCAATGTTGAACACATACATACACACACAAAAAAAAGAGAAGAGGGAAACAAGTAGTTTTATTCACATCATCTGTTATATATATCTATATGTGTATGTGAAACATTCTTTGAATATGACGTACCTTAAGCAGAAATTTTATTTTACATCACCTTTCATATGTGTCAAATACATATAGATTACAATGTACCTAAAACAATATTTTAACTCACTTCATCTTATATATATATATGTGTGTGTGAAAATATGTGTAGAATAAAATGTACCTAAAATAGCAATTTGATTCATATTACCTTCCATTTATGTCAAATGCAAATATATTACAATGTACCTAAAATAGTGATATGAATCACATCATCTTTCATAAATGTGAAGTACATACAGACTGCAGGAAATGTGAAGTACATACAGACTGCAAGAAATGTGAAGTATATACAGACTGCAGGAAATGTGAAGCACATACAGACTGCAGGAAATGTGAAGTACATATAAAAAGGTAAAGGTAACCCTTATCATGCCTTAGAGGCACACGGGGACATGGTGTTAGTGCCCATATTTTCCTTGACCCGTCAGCACACTAGAGGGTGATATAGTCAGTATCACGCCTGGTTGCCTTTCCTTCCCCAACTCCAGAAGAAGTCAGGTACCCATTTCTACAGCTGGGTGACAGGGGCACCTCCGGCTGGATTCAAACTCCCCCCCCCCCACCTTCACCATGAGAGACTAGAGAACAAACCACTTCGTCACCCAGACGCCCACATATAGATATTTCAGTGTATCTAAATTGATAATTTAATTCAAATCACATTTCATATAAGTGAAATATGTACAGAATAAGACACATTAACATATCAGTTTGATTCATATCACTGTTTCATGCATGTGAAATACTTGTAAACTCCGATATACCTAAAATAAACGTAACTGCGGACCCAAAATTGTTAATGCTGTTGCTTATAGCTGTAGCTGCCACTCTCTCATTTGGAGGAAACCAAACAGCTGAAAGAGCTGGAATAGATCCCGTGGATATGGGCCCTCCAACACCGTTCAGAAACTGCCCTATATGAATGAGTCTGTTGAGTGATAATACAATGATATATCAAATATGAAATTCACAACAACACATGAAATTATAAGTGTATTACAACAATCATCATCATGACGTGCCGTGATGATATGCTTCTCTACACATCTCAAACTTTAATGCCTTCTCTCTCCTTTCAATAAATTTCCATAACGCTGTTGCTCAAACTCTGTAAGATCCGTGTCAGCGAAGGCTGTGAATGTGAATCCAAGAATTCTCCGATACAGGGAGCATCAACGCCTTCAAAGCGAAGATCATTCCAATGTGGACAGTTATCACATGACTTTTTTTTTTGTCTTGGATCAATCAGAATATCAATATTACTATTCGGCTAAAAGTTTACTCGAGATAAGTGTCGTGAATTTTGTGTTCTGTTACTTTTATCACAAGCTGAAAAAAAAGAAAATTTTAATTGTATGTCACAGTCTGTGCTTTATTTCTGTTCATTTTTTTTTGTCACAGTCTGTGTTTTATTTGTTAGTTTTTTGGGGTTTTTTCTGTACACTGACGCATGACAAAATTTAAAAAATGTGAATAATCTTATAAACAATATATAAAGGAAACTTTGTTGTAGAGAGCAAAACAACACAACTCTCAAGCAAGTGTTTCTATCCTTTAGGCTTCTGACACTCTAAGTGGGCTGGCCCCTCCTGGGTCATGGCTCCCAGAGGCCTGTGAGGTGTTGGTTTATAACCGCTTCACGAGGCTGAAGATACTACTCAGTTGTTCATAGCTGTTACTTACCCAAGTTCCTTGCTGTTAGTTTGGGGGATTTAATATTTTTTCTTATATCAATGTGACCATGTCCTTGATTGATTTTCAAGTTCATTGCCCTTGCTTTGTCCAACACGTAACATTTGACAATTTTGTACGACATACCCTGAGGGAAGCAGAAACACAAGCCACTCTTGCAACCCACTGAGATGGTACAAGAACCTATCTTTCACTATATTTCCTTGACCACTATTACTGTATTATACTCTCTCTCTCTGAACCTTAAGTGCCCAGGGCACATGGGGCTTCCGCAAGGGTTTTCCAAAAATGCCTGTCCTCTGCCTTTTTTTCTGCTCTTGCCCAGGTGAGCCCTCTATTGCTCAACATCCTCACTGTTGTTCTTCTCCATGTCTCTTTTGGTCTACCCTTACTTCTGTTCCCCTTTGGTGTCCATCTTAGTGCTATTTTTGGTAATGAGTTGTCAGTCATTCGGTGCACATGTCCCAACCATCGCCAGCATCTTTCCTCAATAATTGCTGTCAGTGGCTTCATCTGCATTTCTGCCAACAAGATGTTATTTCTTATGGTGTTTGGCCAAAATATTTTTCTAATTCTTCGTAAATATTTAATCTGGAGAGAATTCAACTTGTTTTCTATGGTTTTAGTGATTTTCCAGCATTCACTTCCACAGAATAATACACTTAGAACATTACTCTTAAATATTTTTTATGCTTAGTTTTTTTATATTTCCATATAGTCTGCAGCACTGCAAAAGCCTGGTTTGCTCTAGTAAGTCTGCTGTTGATGTCCTCTGTGCTGTCTCCATTTTCTACTACTCTAATGCCAAGGTATACAAATTCATTGATCTCCTCCACTAACTTGCTATCTACTGTCTGAGCACATTTCTGTTGCTCACATTTTGCTTCATTAACTTTGTCTTTCCTACGTTGATCTTTAGTCCTGTGTTGTTTGCATTCTGAGTTAGCTTGTTTATTTTATCTTGCATATCTTTGTGGCTACTTGATAGTAGTATTATACTAGGTCATCGCAAAATTTATAAATGTTCATGAGCCAGTGTTCCACAATTCCTCATGTTTGTGCCATATCTAACACAAAGCTTTCTTTGCTGTTTCTACGAAACTTTTCAGCATGCACATTCTTGCTTGTGATTTTATGCCCAGTTGTTTACACATGTCATATGCTGATGCCGCCACAAATCCTCTTACCTTGACCTCTACAGCAATCACTCTAGTTTTTGACACATGCCTTACCTGTTTGCCCAGATCACTGTATTTCAAAAGCGTCAATCAATCAATCAAGTGCCGTGTCGCGTGGTGTAGGCGATCATTTCTCTCCACAATCCTTGTCTTTAGACTTGATTATTTGATCCGCCGGTGACTTTCTTCCTAGCCACACTAACAGCCTATCCAGTAACTTCTCTCTCTGTCTTCCTCTGTCTCTTCTTCCTTCAATTTTTCCAGTTGCCACAGTGTGTTCCAATTTTCCTCTTCTCAGAAAATGTCCTACAAATCTCACTTGTCTGCCTCTGATCTTTGCTCTAAATTGCCTTTTAACTCCAGCCTCTCTTAACAACTTCTTCGTTGGTTTTCTTAGCTGTCCATGGTACCTTCAACATCCTTCTTATGAACCACATTTCCATGGCCTCCATTTCTCGCTGTGCTCTCTTATTCATGGACCATGCTTCACATCCATAAAACAAAATTGGCTCGATGTAACATTTAAGTACTCAAAATCTTGTTTCCATTGATATGGATCTGCTGCACAAGATGTTTCTCATTTTCTGGAATGCTGACATGGCCTGGGCACATCTTTCAGAAGTGTGAATAATCTTATAAACAACAATAAATAATACACGGAATATAACAATTTTAATATGAATCACAATAAACTCACATTGTTGCTGCATATGATTCTGAAGTGATAACTCGGAAAGCAGTGCCAGCGGCAATGAAAAACATGCTGCTCAGTATTGCCCATCTCAGACCTGGTCAATGATAGAATATGTTCAACACAATATCTCATGTTTGTGGAGTCAGACAATATCTCATGTTTTGTGGAGTCAGACAACATCTCATGTTTGTGGAGTCAGACAATATCTCATGTTTGTGGAGTCAGACAATATCTCATGTTTGTGGAGTCAGACAATATCTCATGTTTTGTGGAGTCAGACAACATCTCATGTTTGTGGAGTCAGACAATATCTCATGTTTTGTGGAGTCAGACAATATCTCATGTTTTGTGGAGTCAGACAATATCTCATGTTTTGTGGAGTCAGACAGCACCTCATGTTTGTGGAGGTTGTCTATCTCATGTTTGTGGAGTCAGACAATATCTCATGTTTGTGGAGTCAGACAATATCTCATGTTTGTGGAGTCAGAAATGATGGCAACTGTGGGTGGAGTTAAGTCAGAAGAAATGCATGATTTATGAAGGTGTCAGACTCTGACAGTAGAAGATTAGAGAGCTTGGGAGTGTGAAGTATTCTGGACAGAGGCAAAGTCAGTTAAAATGTACAATTTATGAATAAGTCAAAAGAACTGAATATAGGAAACTGAAGTTGAAAGTTTGATGCGCTGACCTTCACACCCTAGTTATGTCACAAACGTACCACACACATTTTTTTTTCCATGGATATAAAATATTACAAATGATGTAATTTAACACATGAGAATTTAAAAACGGATATAATGAAAAGTAGCATCTAAGTAGTTTGAACATACACAACATAAAAATTTACTAAAAACCATATGCACAGGAAAAAAAAAAGGTTTCTGGTAAACAATTGGAGAAGACAACACCGAAAACATATGGGGAATAGTACTGGATGGACAGGGAAGAGTTTGACCCAGTGCTCCCAGAAAACAAAAGACACTGAAACAGATGGCAGGACATATCAGATGCTCAGACAGAATAAAAGACACAGCAAGCCTGCAGCAAAAACTTGTCAGATTAAAGGATGAGTCTTCTTCCCCCTTCACAAAAATGCAAATATCTGACATGAATGGTTAAAAAAATTCCTTATTAACATCTTTTACCAATATGTCAATATCTTATTTTTATGAATGTTAAAGAATTCTTTATTAAAATCATTTACCAACATGCTGGCTGTTTAATAATTGAAAAAAAAAAAAAAGTGTCAGACATTTATCCTTGCTCTCCCCTTGGAAGAACTGTGTTAAGAACACACTTATCTTAACATAGTCTTTGTGAGACAGGGAACATAGATCTGTTTGCTTAAAAACTCTGCCCTACTTCTGTAGTCCAGAAACCTGTAGCAATCAACACTTAATTGTAATTGTTATTGTAAAATGTAATGTCAGGTTGGTGGATGGATAGGGACATGGAGATCACCAGCAGGGATGAGGAAAATCTGGTGTGAAACCAGTGAATCCAGGACATGACAAGCCTATGGGTCTTTACAACAATGGCTATCAGAATGATGTAAAAAAAACAGAGCCAGCAGACTATAGGTAGCGGGGAATGGATATCACTGAGGCACTCATCAGATTCCTCATCCCAAAGTCAGAGTGTCTCTATGGAACTGTCTCAAAGCCATCTGGCCAGCCAGCATTGTACGCTGGATCTGACATGGAGAAGGGGCTTAAGTACAGCCACCAGAGGCTGGAAAACAAAGTTTTGGCCAGGCCAGCCTATACCACTATCTTCATGACAGTCCAAGCAATACCACAGTCTGCTCTAGCAAGGAAAAGTGCTGAAGTCGGAGGTATCCAGCCAAAAGGTGCATCGCAAAAATCAGGGGACCATGCATAATCACCAGTGTGCGTACGAAGAAGACCCTTGTTCAGAGTTTGAGCATAAAATCCTGAAGACTGCCCATATCTAAGTTCCATAACATTTGCATGCCATAAGGGTGTAAAGTGTTGGTGCCTTCATATTTCTAGGCCACTACAGCATTTGAGGCAAGGATGTCAACACCTTGCCTCATTGTCCTTTTTTTTCCTAGGGAAAACCCAGGTCCCCATTTTTTGAAGCTGGGTTGACCCTGGCGCTGGATGGTCCGCCAGAATGTGTAATCGAACCATGGACCATCTGATCCATAGGCGAGTGCACAAAGCACTACACCACAGCGACACCCCGTGCGTGTGCCAAAACAGTCTGCATGCTTCAGAGCAGATCCTGCAAATCCATTCTCTCACTCTCAGACCAACAGGCCAAACCTAGGGAAAAAGAGAATGGAAGGAAAACTGTTAGGCACACATGAATAATTCTTGCTGATGGTGAGATTCATGGAGGTGACCCATTTTCTGTCTAAATGTCTGTACATAAGAAGAAAAAAAAACGAAGAATAAAATAACAGAAAGAGGGTACAGTGATGTATCTAATATTTCTCATTAAAAAGGACAGATCATTTACCTTTGACCTGTAAAAACCACGGATAAAAGAGTCCAGTAAGAACATAGGAGACTGGCCCCCAGTTGTTTAGCCAGGCAATAGTTCCGTCCCCCCATCCAAAGGCATCTTCACTGGTGTCTGATATAGGCCCCCATGTGTTCCACACCGCTGACTGCGTGAATGCGTACATGCTGTACATAATCAGGACATACCACCTACGCTTGTACACCTGTGAAAATACACATGAACTGATCATTTTACATTTCATCGGTGGAGAAGGAAATAGCTCACGCGGCCTGGGAGAACGAATGAGCAAACAAATGAAAGAATTTATTTATTTATTATTTTATTGTTCAATTTTCAGTCTGTTCTAGAAATTCTATGTTTGTTAGTGCAAATATGTTCCACATACAATAAACATAATTAGAACTGAAATAATGAAACTGAAATGATGAAATATTTACATTCTACTCTTTTCATTGTGCTCAATACAGTAGGTAGCTACTAACTACTTACATGTAACAAACTCAAAACAGAGAGAGAGATCAAATAAATAAATGTATGAGTGTGTGTGTGCATGTGGGGGGGGGGGGGGGCTTGCATGAATGTGTGTCTGTGGGGGGCCTTGCACACTGCATGTGTGCATGGGGGGCCTTGCACGCATGTGTGTGGGGGGACTTGAATGCATGTGTGTGTGTGGGGCGGCTATGCATGCATGTGTGTGTGTGTGGGGGTGGGGGCCTTGCATGCATGCATATGTGTGTGGGGGGCCTTGCATGCATGTGTGTTTTGGGGCCTTGCATGCATATGTGTGGGGGGCCTTACATGCATGTTTATGTGGGGGGCTTGCATGCATGTATGTGTGTGGGGGGCCTTGCATGTATGTGTGTGTGGATGGGCCTTGCATGCATGCATGAGTGTGTGGGGGGGCCTTGCATGTATATGTTTTTGGAGCCTTACATGCATATGTGTGAGGGGGTCTTGCATGTATGTGTGTGTGGGAGGGCCTTGCACGTATGTGTGAGTGAGCGGGCCTTACATGCTTTCATGTGTGTGAGGGGGCCTTGCATGCATGTGTGTGTGTGGGGGGCCTTGCATGCATGTGTGTATTAGGGGGGCCTTGCATGCATGTGTGTATTGGGGGGCCTTGCATGCATGTGTGTATTGGGGGGCCTTGCATACATGTGTGTATTGGGGGGGCCTTGCATGCATGTGTGTGTGTATGAGGGGCCTTACATGCATATGTGATGGTGGGGGGTCTTGCATGCATGTGTGTGTGGGGAGGCCTTGCATGCATGCATGTGTGCATGTGAGCACAGAACAAACCTCAAAGCCCCCACACACTCAGATCAACAACACTCCAGCTTTTGCTCACATACACATAGGACAGGTGGTCGTGAATGCTCTTTTACTGACTGACCATACACCGGACCAACCACAGAGTAAAATACTCACTCTAATCTCACAAACTTCACTGCTGGCCTCTGTGGATGCTGCAACACAGAACATAAATATTTATTATCTCAACACAGAACATAAATATTTATTATCTCAACACACAACATAAATATGTATTATCTCAACACAGAAGTGCTTTCTGAATGAACATTGCTACTGAAAAATATTGCTACACATGAAAATTTTCAGGTATCAGAAAATCAACCTTTTTTTTTCTTCCTCGCAAAGTTTGCTGTGATGGTTTAAATTTTCTCAGAAAAGTTTGCTGTGATGGTTTAAATTTTCTCAGAAAAGTCTGTTGTGATGGTTTAAATTTTCTCAGAAAAGTCTGCTGTGATGGTTTAAATTTTCTCAGAAAAGTCTGCTGTGATGGTTTAAATTTTCTCACAACTGGGCTGGCTTCTGCAGAGTAGTTTCTCTCTTTACACTTTACTTTGGGGTTGCAAGCTGCCAGCCTTGCTTACAGCGCAGAACAGCCAGGCACCAACAGCCGGGCACCAACAGCCGGGCACCAACAGCCGGGCACCAACAGCCAGGAACCAACAGCTGGGAACTAACAGCCGGGCACCAACAGCTGGGCACCAACCATGCAAACCACACATACATATCCTCTCTGTACTGAAACTATTGCCTCGCCATGGCATGGCAGCTTGCGTACCCTGACCACCCTCAAACCTGTACCAGTGGGAGTTTTACTCCTGGCAGGTCCAACAAAGTGAGAGTATGGGTCAGATGAAACCAGCACCCTGGTCCTTCAGGTTTGGGGGAGGGGGAGGAATGGGGGGGGGGGGGGTTTACAGCATGGGGCCAATGACCCCCATCTCTGTGTCTGTTATAAAACGGACACAGAAGTCTCAAAGCTGGGAAACAAGGCTGAGAGGTAGGCCAAGACGGAGATGGAGAGACAACATAGAAGAGGATATGCAGGAAATTGGGGTCACCAACTTGGAGAGAGAAGTCAAGGAATAGGGAGGAATGGAGGCAAACTTTATAAGCAGCTGTGAGCCTTAATGGCTGGGAAAGCCAAGGAAGAAGAAGAAGTACTTAAACTATGAAATGCATGTAAATCACATGGATGAAATATCAGACTCCAGAAAGAAGTAGCCAAGTAGTTCCATGATAAAACAAGAAAATATTAAAAATAAACAAATTATTTAACCATATTTAACTATAAAATTAATATTTTTAAAGAAGTTAAACTATTTAGCTATATGCACTTTATCACATCAAAATAATATTAATATGTTGAAAACCCTATCAGAAAGAAAAACTAAAGGCAAAAGAAAAAAAAAGGATGACAATGATGAGATGAATGAGAAATAGCAAGATAATGGTGGGGATAAGTTTGGCTGGGTGCACTGTCACGGCAGGAGACCAGTCAGATTGTAGCTGCATTACAACTAACCTTCCCTGAGATGGCACATGATGATGATGATGATGATGATGATGATGATGATGATGTACACACACACAAACTACAGAAATGGAACCTCATTATGAAAACCTCAAATTTAAAAAAACAAGGACAAGAACTTAACCTTGTATGTTCTGATAGTTCTCCATTTCCGGCCGTTCTACACCTCAGCTCAGCAACTTCAGAGAAATTTGTGTGAATCTGGTATCTCAGCACTCTTCAGTCAGCTACTTAACATGTCATCTGCTGCCACAAGTTCAAAACCCTACAACAGCAATAAAAAAAATAGCTAAACTTTACATGATACATTTTTTTTTTCTTAACTTACACTCAGCCATGTACTCATATTAAAAAAAAATGGGCTGCTTCTGTGAATCCCACCATCAGCAAGAGCTCCTCATGCAAGCCCCATAGTTTTTTCTACCTATATTCTTTTTTTTTTCCTGGATCGGTTTTGGGATTGTAAGTCTCTAGAACCAGTGTAGGCACGCAGGATGTGTTCTGAAGTCAAGACACTTGCCATACACACAAGAAGATGTCCGTTCGTTTCCCCGGTTATAAGTTCACTTTTGCTGTACATAACTTAAGATCGAACGTTTCCATGGAATAAATATCAGTGGTCTAGATCAAAGTGAGCAATACTGATGTGGTTGGAAGATCTGGAGGGGAAGGAGGGAGTGGCAGGGGTGTGGGGGGGGGGGTGCTATCACAACTAACTGAGATGTACCTATGTATGTACATCAGGTCACCCCGTGGGGGGGGGGTGCTATCACAACTAACTGAGATGTACCTGTGTATGTACATCAGGTCACCCCGTGGGGGGGGTGCTATCACAACTAACTGAGATGTACCCGTGTATGTACATCAGGTCACCTCGTGGGGGGGGGGGTGGGACTGTCCTTGTGCCAAGTAGCCTGAAAGAGTCAACAACTGGGAAAAGCTGCACCTGGGAACATGAAAACAAAGTGAGCCTCACCTGGGAACATGACAACAAAGTAAGCTTCACCTGGGAACATGACAACAAAGTGAGCCTCACCTGGGAACATGACAACAAAGTAAGCTTCACCTGGGAACATGACAACAAAGTGAGCTTCACCTGGGAACATGACAACAAACTGAGCTTCACCTGGGAACATGACAACAAAGTGAGCCTCACCTGGGAACAATACAACAAACTGAGCCTCATCTGGGAACATGACAACAAAGTGAGCTTCACCTGGGAACATGACAACAAAGTGAGCCTCATCTGGGAACATGACAACAAAGTGAGCTTCACCTGCGAACATGACAACAAACTGAGCCTCATCTGGGAGCATGACAACAAACTAAGCCTCACCTGGGAACATGACAACAAAGTGAGCCTCATCTGGGAACATGAAAACAAACTGAGCCTCATCTGGGAATATGACAACAAACTAAGCTTCACCCTGGAACATGACAACAAAGTGAGCCTCACCTGGAAACATGACAACAAACTGAGCCTCACCTGGGAACATGAAAACAAAGTGAGCCTCACCTGGGAACATGACAACAAACTGAGCCTCACCTGCGAACATGAAGACAAAGTAAGCCTCACCTGGGAACATGACAACAAACTGAGCGTCACATGGGAACATGACAACAAACTGAGCATCACATGGGAACATGACAACAAACTGACATTTCTGCTTTTTTCTCTTCATCAGGCAGCAATAAAAATGAAGGGAAAAGAAATGAGAACGAAAAGGTTGAACAGTAATGTTATTTTCTTATTATTATTATTATTATTATTCTTCAAACCCATTAAGGCTCATTGCTGCAGATCAAGTTCACTTCCATTCCTCTCTATTCCTAATCTTCTCTCTCTAGCTGGTGATATCAGTTTCAATGTTAATGTCACATGAAATAAATTATCAAATTTATATAAATATAAAACGATGACTTGAGCCGCACTGTATTTAAAATGTAAGACAGATTTCAAGCTGTCTCGCAAGTGCCTATTTAAACTAGCAAGGTTGCTATGAACACGTGTGCTGAGTGTGTAAAGCCTTGCTCATTGTCAAGTGACAAGGACTATAAAACAATAGGTAACAATCGATGGCGTGGGAGAGTAAAACCTCTATCTTAATGTGAAGAAAACTAAATTGATGGCAAATGACAAAACAAATAAGGCAGCTGAAATATGTATCAATGGGGCAAAAAGTGGAAGAAGTGGAGAGTTTTGAATATCTTAGATCATTACAAACTAATAATGGAGATACAATGAGGGAAATTAAAAGGAGGATGTCTATAGCTCTTCAAAAAGTAAAACAACTAAAGAATCTGTGGAGAGGAACTGACAGAACTACACAAATAAGATTTTCAAGGGCATGCATCTTTCACATCGCAACATGTGCCTGTGAGACCTGGAAAACAAAACAGCTGAGAAACACATAAATGCCTTTGAATGTAAATGCTACAGAAGAGTTCTTCAAATATCAGGGGCACACAAAATAACAAATATATCCATGCTACAAGAACTTAATATTGAAGAAGGTTGGCTATTAAAGAGGATTAAAGAGAGAAACTTAAATATTTTGGACACATTAAACGTCATGATAATCTAGAGAAGACCAGCTTGGAAGGGTATATAATGGGAATAAGAAAGAGAGGAAGGCCAAGGTCAAGATGGCTGCAAGACATCACTGATGACCTGCAAATGGATGCAGCAGCAGCAGGGCATCTTGCTTATAACTGAGAGGCCTACAGGAGAGCTGTTAGGGAGGCAAAGTTCCACAAAGGGCATGCAACTGACTGACTGATTAATGTGTCCCCTTGAGTCTGTCCATAACCTGAAGCAATGTAACTGTGGACTCAACATTCTAAGTAGAGTTGGCCCAAGGTCTGCAAGTTACTGCTGACTGTCTCCATAAGTTACTGCTGACTGTCTCCATAAGTTACTGCTGTCTCCACACATTACTGCTGACTGTCTCAATAAGTTACTGCTGACTGTCTCAATAAGTTACTGTTGTCTCCATAAGTAACTGCTGATTGTCTCCACAAGTTACTGCTGACTGTCTCCATAAGTTACTGCTGACTGTCTCAATAAGTTACTGCTGTCTCCACAAGTTACTGCTGACTGTCTCAATAAGTTACTGCTGACTGTCTCCATAAGTTACTGCTGTCTCCACAAGTTACTGTTGACTGTCTCCATAAGTTACTGCTGATTGTCTAAGCATCCTGCATGCTTCCTATTGTTTCTAAACAGATCATAACAGACCACAGAGGAAGAAAACAAAAAACTGTAAACCTTAACAAGGATGCAGTGAAGGGAAACACATTCAACACTCATTGTGTTTGTCACAAATGTCAACACTTCTGAAGATGGCAGATGTCAGTAGCCTTCCTGCTTCAGGTAGCCAGCTGACAGACAGCCTGACAGCCATATAGACAAAACCCTGCAGAAGTAGACAGCAGCAGCTGTCACCAAACTGTGTAGGAAACTACTGGTTGCTAAGTGCAGCTCACCAGAGCCTAAGCTTTTGTTTGGTACTCTAAAATGTGAACAGTTGGCATGAAGCTATGTAATGATAAGAAAAGAATGTTTATATATCGGCATCACATTTAAACTTATGATCACAAACCCACAGCAAGCACTCTATACTAGGCTTTTCAGAAAGCAATTTGGAAAGATACATGAAAACTAGTGCTGTGTACAAGATGTCAGCTGCAGACAAAGAGGTGTGTACAGAAAACAGAATCCAACAATGTTTCACACATATTGTATGCAGGGGCACACTATTACCATAAGTTGTATGTATATCACATCAGAATATGTTCTATTTACAGTATAATACAACCATATATGGTGAATATAACACACTACTACTGTAAGTTGCATGTATAACACACTACTATCATAAGTTGCATGTATAACACACTACTATCATATGTTACATGTAAAACACTGCTATCATATGTTACATGTATAACACACCAATATCATATGTTACATGTATAACACACGACTATAATGTTACATATATAACACACTATTATCATATATTACATGTAAAACACCACTATCATATGTTACATGTATAACACACTATTATCATGTTACATGTAAAACATACCACTATCATATGTTACATGTATAACACACTATTATCATGTTACATGTAAAACACACCACTATCATGTTACATGTATAACATAGTACTATCATACGTTACATGCATAACATACTACTATCATATGTTATAAACACACGACTATCACATGTTACATGTACAACACATTATTATCATATGTTACATGCAAAACACATACAGAACACATCACTACTATATACTGTATTTGCAAAACATTCTATATATTGTACACTAAACACTATCACTATCATATTTTGCTACAAAATACATTACTACTGCATACATAACACACTACTATCTTATGCTGTATGTACAACATATAACTAACAGATGCTGTATATACAACACACCAAACTGCCGCATGTATAACACACTACTACCATACGTCGTGTGTAAAACACAGCATCACCGTATGTTACACTACTAACCACTTGTCGTATATCCATTAGAACACGTTCCTAGCATACACTCGTACAAACACACAGCACAGAACACACACCGCACCTGATAAATCAGTGCTACAAATGTGATAAAACTATCACCACTCATTCCCCCTTGGACACTACCTTCTGATTGCTCACGTGGGCTGTTACGATTGTACGACTGATAGACACCTGCACGTAACCAAGCACGCTAGAACGAAGTAGTCTATCGTCCCTTTCCAAACAGGCACGTAACAGTCAGTGTCTGTCACGTGCGTTAGACTTGCTGATATCCGCAAGCGCTGTAATTATACTAACCCGTCCGGGAAAACGGAATACGGATTTAAACTTTGTTATATTCCCTCCTTAAAAACTGTCACAGGGAAACACTGGATTTTTTTCAGAAAACAGGGAAGAACTTTGTTTTCAAAAGATTTATGTAGGGAGCGGGGCAAAGAAAGTGAAGTATATTCTTCCGCTTGTGGGGATTTTCCCGACATTTTATTCTTACATACGTCCCGTGCCGCTGAACGGGCACATAGGGCTCGCATAGTTGTTTGCCAGGATTTCCTGTTCTCGGCGAGCCTTTCGACTTCATCAAGGAATATTATCCCCACTAAACTGGCTTCTCTTAAGAATGTCCTCTTTAGAGTTTCACGTGGTCGACCTCTTTTTCTTCGGCCTGTTGTGCTCCACTTGACAGCTCGTTTTGGTATTCTCCGTTTCTTCTCATCACATGACCTACATATGTCAATCATCTTTTTTTTCTGATCACCCATGAGACAGGGTGATATAGTTGAATAAATTTAAGTAAATGCGATCTTTTCAAACTGCCGTGTTTGAAAGTATGCCTGAGAAAAACAAAAATGTACGGTTCAGTTTTCCACACACACAAAATAAATAAAAGGAAGAAAAGAAAAAAGAAAGAAACTGCAAGACAGTATTACAAAGTAAAAACGTGACGACAACAACGGTAGAAGTATCAGAAGCAGCATGAAATATTTCGACCGCATGTCTTTGTCAGATACGACAGATAAGAAAAAAAGAAAGAAAAGTTGTGTATCTCGTATAATTTGAAGAGATCCGTTGTGTTTTATCCTCAGCTGTGACAACGTCGGTTTGTAGACTGGGACCAGGCCCAAAAGTGGGCCCATGCTGATATGTTTGTATCATACTGTCTTCTTCTTCTTCTTCTTTTTCTTGCTGATTTCAGCAGCAGCCATTTCCGAGCCAATGAAGCTCACTGCTGCAGACAAGACGCATCTCCATTCCTCTCTCTCTCTCTGTTCTTGATCTTTTCTCGTCAACTGTGAATTCCAAGAGCACATATATCTTCATCCAAGTTGTCTCACCATCGCCGTCTTGGTCTACCTCTTGGTCTATCCCTCCTCCCATTTCATAGGCCATCTCTCTTTGTCTATCCTCTTCCATTCTCTCTAAGTACCTGAGCCACCTCAGTCTGTTGTTGTTATTGTTTTTTTTTTATATAATGACTGTTATAAACGGAGAATTAATGTGCAGATTTCTTTGTTACTTCTTACCTTCCGCTGGAGAGTTACTGAGCCTCTTACCGCCCCATGCTGTCAGAAGTATATACACAAAGAAAGCCATTGCAGTGAAACTGTGACAAATAATTTGCATCCTGGTACGCGTATCTGCACTCTACTGCTAGCAGTCTAGTTTTTCCGTGACACAGATGAAAGCACTGTTTGGCTGGCTGTCCCTGAATCTTACTGTTTGTAACCTAGTTTTATGACACAAATCTGCGTGCTGTAAATCTGTTTTCTAAAATTTGTACCACAAATTTGAGCCTCGTAAGACATTTTTTTTCAGCAAATCCCTAAGATACTTATATAAATATAGCCGAAGACACCGCCGTCACATTTGTCACCTGTTCTTTCAGTATTAAACTCACTGTATCCAGACATCATTACAGTAGTGGTTCCCAACCCATCTCAGGCCGAGGACCCTAAAGCTAATGATAATCCACCGACGCCTTTGTAAGCTTCACCACCACTTGGTATTAACAAAACATTTCTTAATAATTAAACACATTTCTAACAATCCATATAACCAACCCCACTCCCCCCCCCCATATAACATTGACGGATCACAGTTTTGGAACCACTGGTTTGCGGTATCAAATTTAAATGTTGCTCTAATGAAAGGGACAATGTGAAGTGGGTTGCTCAGTGAAAAAAGTGTAGTGTGTTTTCATGTGATGGTTGTGTACTGAGCAAACGCTATCCAATTGTTCTAACCTACCCGGCTTGTATTAAAGAAAGAAATAAAACAAAAAAGCAAAGAAAGAAGAAAAGAAAGAAAGAAAGAAGCTACGAAAGAATGAAAAAAAAGAAAGAAAGAAGCTAAGAAAGAAAGAAAGAAAGAAGCTAAAAAAGAAAGAAAGAAAGAAGCTAAGAAAGAAAGAAAGAAAGAAGCTAAAAAAGAAAGAAAGAAAGAAAAAGAAAGAAAGAAAGAAAGAATGAAGCTAAGAAAAAAAGAAAGAAAGAAGCTAAGAAAGAAAGAAGCTAAAAAAGAAAGAAAGAAAGAAAGAAAGAAGCTTAAAAAGAAAGAAAGAATGAATGAAGCTAAGAAAGAAAGAAAGAAAGTTCCCTAGGGCCTGTAACCCAGTTCTGTGACCCAAATCTGGGTCTCTGAAGGCGCTTTTAAATCCTAACCCCCGTCTTTCTATCCTACTCCCCGCCCCCGCCCCAAAATCATCAATCATCTCCGCAACAATATCCATTTTGTTCAGCTTTTAAATTTCTGCATCTACCTAGCACATTATGACCTCATAAAGCACACGTTATCTGACCTACCGTTTGTGGGACACCTGACCCAGTATTTCGCGCTGCAAATGATTCAGCTTCTGCTGAGAACAATTTATGCAGCACCGCCCCCCTGAATCTCAAATGTCAATATTTGAAACATAACTGAAGACTTCATAGAAGAATTTAGTTTCTGCGGGGGTTTTTTTTTTTTCAAATTGGTCTAAAAATGGGTACCAGAGAAATCTGGGAAAGTAAACGCCGCCAGGCGTGGTACAGACCACGTGACACTTTCATGTGCCGAAGGTCTAACACCGTATCCCCAGTATGTCTTAATGGCATGGAAACGGGAATTTTACACTTTTACCTTTTTTTTTTTTAACGGTATCTTTTTCTTCTGCGCCCAGCCTGAAAAAGGGGCGCTAGTTGCTTTGAGTCACAGTTTGCGCCTGTAGTGTGAAATCAGCGCTTTTTAGCCACGACGCGCCTGACTTCAGTGCGGCCTATTTTAAAGACAGAGTTTGCATTCCATTTTCGATACATATCCTCTCGGCCAGACTATAGTCTGTTAAAAAGGTGCACCTCGTGGAGGTAGAACAGGGTCTTGGTCATCTGTGTTAGCCATCACTGACGCAAGCAAACAACTACGGGTCGCTTGACAACTATCTCAGACAGCTGGGCTGCTGCTTATTCGTCTCCTTTTTAAATGGTACGTGGTTCCTAACATTTTTCCCGCCGTAAACTCTTAAGCCGATGCTGGCTGGTTTTAAATATAAGACCTTCAAACATTTACGGTATTCTATACAATTCAAGTGGAACGAATTCAAAAACAATGCAGAGATAAGACAGATGGGTGAACAACAACCAGTCTCATTGGTGGTGACGTTTAACGGCACGGGAAGGATATAAGATAAGATACAATTCTGACTTGCTACGTGGACCTCCACATGACTCCAGTTTGAGAACTGCTGTTATAAACTGTAATTTCGATGAGAACCCTACATAGTTACGTAAGAAATATGCACGATAAATTACTTCCCATTTTCTATCCTTCCCCCCCCCCTCCCCATTCTGTAAGAAAGTCCCGTTGGGGGTTGGGGGGGGGGGGGGGGGAACATGTTATTTGATGGAACAGGAAAATAATAACCACAAACCTCGAGGATGTGAATCTCAGATTTTGGCTCAACGACATGAATCTCAGATATGGCTATCTTCAATGTCACCGTTTGATAGTCTACGCGGAAACACTATCAAGGGCATTAACCTTTGCATTCTTGTTTCTAATCCTTATGAAGAGTTAACGCCCATGTGCATATAAGCCACTGTTAAATATTTTCCATTTAATGAAATGTTATTTCGCCCTCGTGCAATTCTGACATATTCATGTGTACAATTACAACAGCAGTTGTTATCTGTAACTGTGAGCTTGTGAATGCCATAATGAAGTTGTATCACAGGTACTGAGTTGGGGTGGGGCTTAGTCACAGCTGTCTGCCTGATGTTGACCTTAGTCACAGCTGTCTGCCTGATGTTGACCATAGTTACAGCTGTCTGCCTGATGTTGACCTTAGTCACAGCTGTCTGCCTGATGTTGACCTTAGTCACAGCAGTCTGCCTGATGTTGACCTTAGTCACAGCTGTCTGTCTGATGTTGACATTAGTCACAGCAGTCTGCCTGATGTTGACATTAGTCACAGCTATCTGCCTGATGTTGACTTAGTCACAGCTGTCTGCCTGATGCTGACCATAGTTACAGCTGTCTGCCTGATGTTGATCGTAGTCACAGCTGTCTGCCTGATGTTGACATTGGTCACAGCTATCTGCCTGATGTTGACCTTAGTCACAGCTGTCTGCCTGATGTTGACCGTAGTCACAGCTGTCTGCTTGATGTTGACATTAGTCACAGCTGTCTGCCTGATGTTGACATTAGTCACAGCTGTCTGCCTGATGTTGACCTTAGTCACAGCTGTCTGCCTGATGTTGACCATGGTCACAGCTGTCTGCCTGATGTCCTGAAGTTGGCTACAACTTCCTGGGGAACATGTAAACCATAACCCTTGAACTCTGACCTTCCTGATTCCAAGCTTTTACAAGTTTTCACTTTTTTTTCCCCTCTCCTCTTGTACCAGGTAGTGGAATGTACAGGTCTTTTTTGGTTATCTCCAATGCTGGTGATAGGAGTTTTGGAGGTAGCAGGTTTTTACAAAGATCTTTCAATGTGCTGTGGTCCAGCTGGTGCTGTTTCAGTTTCTTCTTTTCGTCCTTTGCATGCATGCAGTACATGTGTGGTCCGCAGTCACTGTGTGTGGTCCGCAGTCACTATGTGTGGTCTGCAGTCAGTGTGTGTGGCCCGCAGTCACTGTGTGCTTACTGTGGGTGGTGTATTCTGTAAACAGCCTAAAAAGTGGGCATTTATCCCCACAAATTAAGGCACTGCTGTTGCTCCTGTGGTTAAGTTTCAGCAAATGTTAAACCCGACCATCATTTCCAAGTTCAAATGTGGGACACTCTGCCAAGCAGCGTGGAAGTAAACCTAAATCTAAATTTGAACACAAAATAACTTTACTTACAAATATGCCAATCAGGCCTACAATGTTGCACTTCTAAACGGAGTAATTTTCTTCAAAATAGCAACATTTCCACTAACATGATTAAAAAATTATGTGAATTTCCAAACATGTGGCAAATCGGTGATAAACATATGTGATAATATGGGATGTATGTTTTAAAACAGAAGACATTTAGGCATCCCTCTCTCTCTCTCTCTGAACCTTAAGTGCCCAGGGCACATGGGGCTTCCGCAAGGGTTTTCCACAAATGCCTGTCCTTCGCCTTTTTTTCTGCTCTTGCCCAGGTGAGCCCTCTATTGCTCAACATCCTTTCTGTTGTTCTTCTCCATGTCTCTTTTGGTCTACCCTTACTTCTGCTCTTTAGGCATCCCTACCAAAGTAATATGATTCCTGAATACAAATCATTTAAAACAAAAAAAAAAAAGACAGCTGGTTGCTTTAGCAAATGAGTATATATGGCTCTTCCTGTCATGTGACTGGCCACGTGATCTAACCATCTCAGTCTGCTGCTGTTGTGGATAAAATGCTTTACAATTCTTATATTTAATGAGAAGATGGATTGCAGCATACTGGTTTGACACAAACTGCAACTTTTAATGTGGTATAAATGCTCCATGGCATAAGATTTAATGATTTCCTAATTAATCTTAAAGCAATGACCACTGACAAAATGAGAAGCAAACCCAAAATTACACTGGACCATCAAGAGCTTTAAAAATGTAAATAAATTTGAATATCTGGGTTCAGTTATCATCACCAATGGCAACTGCGCAGTGGAAATAAAAGACTCACAGAAAACTGGCTCGTTATCACCATAAAAATTAGAAAGCTTAGATATTTTGGCCACATCAAGAGACACAACAGCTTGGAGAGGTTGATAGCAGAAGGCATAGTGCCCGGACATATCAAGAGACACAACAGCTTGGAGAGGTTGATAGTAGAAGACATAGTGCCCGGCCACATCAAGAGACACAACAGCTTGGAGAGGTTGATAGCAGAAGGCATAGTGCCCAGACACATCAAGAGACACAACAGCTTGGAGAGGTTGACAGTAGAAGGCATAGTGCCTGGCCACATCAAGAGACACAACAGCTTGGAGAGGTTGATAGTAGAAGGCATAGTGCCCAGCCACATCAAGAGACACAACAGCTTGGAGTGGTTGACAGTAGAAGGCATAGTGCCCAGCAAAAGAGAAAAGGGACGACCTCATCACACATGGACTCAGGACACCACGGAAAGTCTGAATGTGTCACTGCAGGACGCTGGTCAACTTGCTCAAGACTGTATTACATTCAAGAAGGCTGTGAGTGGGACAACATTCTGGAAAGGGCAAGTCACATGAATGAATTAATCTTAACTACAGGTTCCTCATTATAGCATTTGGCTTGCATACAGGTTGCAGACAAAGAGAGGACTTCCTAAGTTTTAAGGCAATCTAAGAGCTTACAGCAACAACGAAAAGATCAGTGCAAAGATCACTAGAGGTAATAAAGATGTAGCTTCTCAGAAGAATGTTAACATTTCCATGGACAGCTAAGATGACAAACAAAGAATGTCTGACAAATGAAGAAAAGAAACTAATTAAATCCATAAGAGAATCACAGACATCATTCACTGGACATAAAACAAGGAGGGCATGGCTTGAAAACATTACAATAGGAAAAATAAATGGAAAGAGAGGCAGAGGAAGGCCACAAGAAAAAATTCATGGACAGTTTAATGTGATGGCACAATAAAGAATCACAGACTTAGCTTATGGAAAATATCAAGGATCAAGATCTGTAGAGAAGCATGGTCACCAAGACCTGCCTAAAGATGATGATAACAACAATAGTCACATAAACCAACCTAAAGATGATAACAGCAATAGTCACATTAACCAACCTAAAGATGATGATAACAACAATAGTCACATAAACCAACCTAAAGATGATGATAACAACAATAGTCACATAAACCAACCTAAAGATAATGATAACAACGATAGTCACATAAACCAACCTAAAGATGATGATAACAACAATAGTCACATAAACCAACCTAAAGATGATGATAACAACAATAGTCACATAAACCAACCTAAAGATGATGATAACAACAATAGTCACATAAACCAACCTAAAGATGATGATAACAGCAATAGTCACATAAACCAACCTAAAGATGATGATAACAGCAAGAGTCACATAAACCAACCTAAAGATGATGATAACAGCAATAGTCACATAAACCAACCTAAAGATGATGATAACAACAAGAGTCACATACACCAGCCTAAAGATGATGATAACAACAACAGTCACATACACCAGCCTAAACAAGAGAAAGACTATGACAGAAGTCTCCTCAGACTATGAGAGAAACTGAAGCAGTGTTTTGGTATTTGTAGGAAATGTTTTCTGTACATGAACATCAGACTATAAAACTACATGAACACCAGACTATAAAACCATATAAACATCAGGCTATAAAACCACATGAACACCAGACTATAAAACCATATAAACATCAGATCATAAAACCACATGAACACCAGACTATAAAACTATATAAACATCAGACTATAAAACCACATGAACACCAGACTATAAAACCACATGAACACAATACCAAAATTCAGTGTCTGCTGTAAACTAAAACAGCCTCAAGGTGACATGGTGACATGTGATTTACCAAGCATTACCATCATCCCCAGCAATTTTGAAAATGTCACAATAAAAATACCTGCTCTTGCTTGTCTGAAATTTGAACTTTGGCCTAACTTTGAGAGTCAGTTTTGAAATGACAAAGGTCATCAGAACCATAAACTCATTTAACAGATCTGCACCGGTCATCAGAACCATAAACTCATTTAACAGATCTGCACAGGTCATCACAACCATAAACTCACTTAACAGATCTCACTATATTCATTTAAAAATAATCAAGCAAGTACTGAGTGATCAAGATGGGGAAAAGATTTACATATCACTGTATGTGGGATTATACTGTACGTGAAATTATACTGTATGTGGGATTATACTGTATGTGGAATTATACTGTATGTGGGGATTATACTATATGTGGGGATTATACTATATGTGGGGATTATACTATATGTGGGGATTATACTGTATGTGGGATTATAATGTATGTGGGGATTATACTGTATGTGGGGATTATACTGTATGTGGAATTATAATGTATGTGCGGATTATACTATACGTGGGGATTATACTGTATGTAGTATTATATTGTATATGGAAAGACTGAATAACTGTATTGTGGTGATGCCACCATCATAATAACCATCAAATATAACAGGGTAAGGACCTTATCTTACTCCTAAATAATTATCTTATTATACAAATCAGGCTCTCCACGGTGGAGCTTACTCAGAAGCCCACTTCTCAGGTTTACTCTAAGAATTAAAGGAACCCAGTGTAGCTCTTTCCAGATTTAATATGATACTGTGTTAGAAGATCTTCACCACAGTAACCAATTACAAAGAGCTTCAGGTCCAGTTACACAATGAACCAAGAATAACAGGTTTAGCATAATTTAACAACAACAGCAACAAAAATCATTATTAATGTGATCTGAGATAGAAGGGACTAAAATAATAATCATTATTAACATCATGTAAAATAAGAGGACTAATTCAGTGTTTCTCAACCTTTTTTGAATCATGCCCCACTTCAACACCTCAAATATTTTGATGCCTCCCCTGACTTCCCCCCCCCCCTCCTTTCCATAATGGTCAACCGAGTTCTAACTGCCCCTCCCTTCCCCCCCCCCCACGAGGCTAAAGTACCACAGGCTAAACATTTCAACTCTGTTTACATTGTACAAAGAGCCAAAACCCCTGTGTCTCATAAGCTGAAATGATTCCCTAACTGGAGAAGAAGATGCAGTGCACAGGATGAATGACACAGCAGTCAGTGGCCTACACCTGGCTGCTTGCATCAGGGTAGTTGATCCAAGACCCTATCTAGCTCCCAGGGGTGTCCCCAGTCAGTGGCCTACACCTGGCTGCTTGTATCAGGGTAGTTGATCCAAGACCCTATCTAGCTCCCAGGGGTGTCCCCAGTCAGTGGCCCACATCTGGCTGCTTGTATCAGGGTAGTTGATCCAAGACCCTATCTAGCTCCCAGGGGTGTCCCCAGTCAGTGGCCCACATCTGGCTGCTTGTATCAGGGTAGTTGATCCAAGACCCTATCTAGCTCCCAGGGGTGTCCCCAGTCAGTGGCCTACACCTGGCTGCTTGTATCAGGGTAGTTGATCCAAGACCCTATCTAGCTTCCAGGGGTGTCCCCAGTCAGTGCCCCACATCTGGCTGCTTGTATCAGGGTAGTTGATCCAAGAGCCTATCTAGCTCCCAGGGGTGTCCCCAGTCAGTGGCCCACATCTGGCTGCTTGTATCAGGGTAGTTGATCCAAGACCCTATTCTAGCTCCCAGGGGTGTCCCCAGTCAGTGGCCTGACAGAGTACATAAAGATCCCAGTGGGTGGGTGAACCCGGCCCTATAAACACGCCAAAGAGAATTCAGACATGTTGGGGCCCTGCAATGTGTATGACAGGGGTGCACTGCCCTTTAGAAGGTGAAGGCTGAGGAAAAAAAAAAAAAAGATGCCCTAACCCATTCTCTTCTAAATAACCTACTGGACAGCAGGGCTGCCTATTTTGCAAAGCTGGACAACCACAAAGGACAGCCGAGTTCTTCACTATAGTATCATCAGCTGCCAAAGAAATTTTAGCTCACAGCCACCATCATCACCATTTACTTCCAATAAATAATTTATCCAATCAGATTCTTAGAACATTTACACATTTTAAAATTTTCTTTTCATGTAACGGGCTGTTATTATACCACTTTGAACAGATCCATCAGCGTTCAGATGTCTAGATTTACATTTACACTACTCAAGTATTACAGTATAGCAGATCTCTCAGTTTACACATTTACACTTTAAAACAACTAAAGTAAAGTAGATCTCTAGATTTACACATACTTCTAAAGCACTATAGTAATGTCATATTTTTCTTTTCAAGAATCTCTTCATATGTTCCTAGGCTGGTTATACCATATGTTCTCAGGCTGGTTATACCATATATTCCCAGGCTGGTTATACCATATGCTCCCAGGCTGGTTACACAATATGTTCCCAGGCTGGTTACACCAAATGTCCCAGGCTGGTTATACCATTTAAAAAACTACAAGTGACCTCCAGCCTGCGGAACCTGAATTCAGGTGCAGCAAATTACCATGACAGCAGCATGCAGAACTTGCATAATTTAATTTCCTTCCGGTGACAACAGCCATCTCATCAACACACAATCAGTTCTCAGTTATGTAAACAAACCTTCACAATGAATATAATATCAGAATGACTGCAAATGACTTACGTACACTGTCTTAAGAAACAGTTTATAGAAATGAATGGCATCTTCTATATCTACTTCTCCATACTCCTTAATGTGACTTAAATTAGTTCCTGCATGGATTACACACATTCAGGAACTACCGCTTGAGGGGGATCAAGAATGAGGAGATCTGAGAAAGAGCAGGACAAGAGCTATGAATCATGTTTAGAAAATGGACGTGAATTAGACACACACTGAGGAAATCCGATGCCAGCATAACATGACAGGCACTGACGTGGACACCTCAGGGAAATGAATGAATGAATGAATGAATGAATGAATGAACGATCTTTATTTTTAAAGGGTAAAGAATTGGGCACGGCATGCCCGTCTTACATTCTGCCCTTCATCACTCCATCTTTCATTCTTGCCACATCCTCAATTTAATACAAGTATATAAACTACATTAGGAAAAAACATATCAAAAGAGTGTAAGATTAAACTATTACATTCGACGTAAAAGAGAAGAAGTAATTAACCTAATAAAATAGCTCTCACACACACATACATGCACACACACACACACACACATATTCATAAACAAAAATACACTGTCAGTACAGATCTTCTAACATATGTTTTTAAACAAACATTAACATAATTTTCTAACATCTAACAAGTTACTTTTCGAACTATGTCATTTTAGTACTTGATGGCTGGTGAGTCACACAGAAATCAAGGAAGATGTAGAAGTACTTGGAGAAGGGAAATTATGACAGTGCTAAGGGACAAGGGATACACATAGAAGGAAGCAGGGAACAAATCCAAGAACAGGGATAAGTGGTGAGCCTTTATTCATGGCCTGTCTCCCAAGGGAGTGAAAGACTGACGACGACTACGACAACAATGGTTGATTACACAGTAGGCTACTCAGTTGTCATGGTCTATTCCTAACTCATAAACCACACTCATGATTTATGATCTACCAAATACTGTTAAGACAAGAAAGTCTTCTGCTTCAGATAACTGTGGGTATTATAATTTATCACATCTCATAACTCTACATAACCATTATAGAGTGAAACTATGCAAAATAAGAACACACTCCAAGCAGGGATGTTGTCTGTTGATGGCCAGTCAGAGAGCCATAGCTGACATACTTGTGTCAGGGATGTTGTCTGTTGATGGCCAGTCAGAGAGCCATAGCTGACATACTTGTGTCAGGGATGTTGTCTGTTGATGGCCAGTCAGAGAGCCATAGCTGACATACTTGTGTCAGGGATGTTGTCTGTTGATGGCCAGTCAGAGAGCCATAGCTGACATACTTGTGTCAGGGATGTTGTTTGTTGATGGCCAGTCAGAGAGCCATAGCTGACATACTTGTGTCAGGGATGTTGTTTGCTGATGGCCAGTCAGAGAGCCACAGCTGACATACTTGTGTCAGGGATGTTGTCTGTTGATGGCCAGTCAGAGAGCCACAGCTGACATACTTGTGTCAGGGATGTTGTCTGTTGATGGCCAGCCAGAGAGCCATAGCTGACATACTTGTGTCAGGGATGGCAAATCATAGACGACCAGCACCCTGTCACATCTCTCTATTGGTACTCTTCCCATGACAGGCCTAGTCTGGCTTATGGGGATGGGATCGCCACAGTTCCCATGGTGGTGGAGTCTGCTAAAGAAGTACTGCACGCCCCCAAACCAACATGATGCTGTGTCTCAACATCTCCACAGCATTGGCTGGAAAAAACACACACACACACACACACACCGGCTGCAGTTCCAAGGAGATAGAAGACAAAACAAAACAAGACCTCTCATCAAGAAATCCAACCTGGACAACAATCATGTATTTAGGAAGTGCAAAGGCATTTCCCCAATTTCAGGGCAACACATACATTGATCTTTAAATTCTTAACCTTTAGGAACAGATTTTCATCACTAGAACTCAAAATAACAATTAGCAAGCCAATGCTTTTTTAAAAAAAATTTTACTATTTATGTACTCTTCATTTCTTCCATCACTTCAGGCTAAATAGTTCCATTAAATATGTGCAAAATTATACCAATTTATATAATTATATAGTCATGTCCCTTTTGAAATGATTTATATTAAGCTAAATGGGTGGACAAAATTAATTTGAAAATGGTGAACTTATTGTAGTGTGGTGAACTTATTGCAGTGCCTACAGGCTACATCTGATTACTACAAAACGAAGCTTTTCCGGAAGTGTTTGCTTTGTACACAAAGAGTTAATGTGTCCAATTAAAAAAAAAAAATAATGTGAGTTATTTGACACTCCGAAGGGAGATCAAGAACTTGTTATTCTAATTCTAATATCTCTTGTCAGACAGGGCACACAGTATGAAGGGAGATCAAGAACCTGTTATTCTAATTCTAATATCTCTTGTCAGACACGGCACACTGTATGAAGGGAGATCAAGAACCTGTTATTCTAATTCTAATATCTCTCGTCAGATAGGGCACATAGTGAGCCCCCCCCCCCAAACAAATAAATATCCTGCACACATTGTTAAGTAACACCTGTCAGGCAACATTTAAAAAAAAAATTGGCTGAACCAATGGGCAAGAGGGAGTACTAGCCACACCCTAAACAAACACATGAGCAACCAGGCCCTCATGATGAATCACACAGTCTAAACAAACAAAACCAAACTATCATTTTCAGAATGCAAACAAATCATGCCACCATAAACAAACAAGCCAAACTACAGATATCATGATGAGAAGAGAGAAAACTTGCACATTTTCTACTTAAATGCCCCAGACATTTAATAAAAGAGCTTTCAAGAAGCCCCACAATTAAGTCACATTAATGCCCGCAATCACCCGTGTGGTACCCGGGATCTGCAAAGAATAGGACCACTGTATCCTACCACGCATGATCGTAAAAGGCGACTAAGGAGGGTTCGGCATAGGGCCAGCAACCCTATCTGGTAAAAAAAACTATCAGACTGCTACAGAAACGAAAGCAAGGGAAAAAACAAATGCAGGCAGAAGGAGAAATGTTTATCAGGAAACTGAGCCCATGAAGGTTGTGGATGAAAGCCAGCCACTGGAAGTCCCCAGCCCGACTGCAGACCTCCTGGAACCCAAACACAAGATGCAAATAGGCAGCTGGAATGTAAGAACACTTAACCAGACTGGAAAACTAGCACAAACCATCAAGGAAATGCACAGATATAAACTAGACATACTAGGAATACAAGAAGCAAGATGGACAGGACAAGGCAGAAGGAAATTAACAACACAGCACACAGAAGATACAATAATATGGTTAGGTAAAGAAGATCTTCATGAAGGAGGAGTAGCATTGATTATAACAAAAGAAGCATCAAAAGCATTGCTGAAATGGATCCCAATAAATGAGAGATTATTATATGCACGGTTCAACTCAAGATTCACGAAGCTGTCTATTATAGTTTGTTATGCACCAACAGAAGCAGCTGAAGAGGAATTAAAAGAAGATTTTTACAACAGCCTCCAAGCAACAGTAGAAACAATAACCAAGCATGATATACTACTCATCTTGGGCGACTTCAATGCAAAAGTAGGTGAAGGAAATGAAGATAGAAGAAGAATCATGGGAAGAGAAGGAATCGGAGAAATAAATGAAAATGGAGAAAGACTGTGCAGTTTCTGTGAAGAAAACATGATGACCATCAGAGGGACAATTTTCCAACATAAAAACATCCATAAGGTGACTTGGAGGTCACCAGATAAAAACACAGAAAACCAAATCGATCACATACTAATAAACAACAAGTGGAAACAGTCACTACAAGATGTGTGAGCAAGGAAAGGAGCAGATGTAGGAAGCGATCACAACCTTCTGGTAGCAAAAATAAAACTAAAATTAAGGAAAGCCAAAATCGGAGAACACAGAAAGATACGTTTTGATACAAGAAAACTGAAAGACCAGCAAACAAGAAATGAATTCTCAATAGTACTTAAGAACCGCTTCAGTGTCCTACAAGACGAAGCAGAAATGTCCATATTAGAGTTCAATAAAACACTACAGGAAACAGCAAAAGAGGTGCTGGGATATCGGAAACGGAAAAAAGAGGAATGGATAAGCAAGACCACATGGGAAAAGATAGAGCAAAGAAAAGAAATCAAGAAAAAATTACTGAACACCAAATCACAACGGCTTAAAGAACAAGTTTTAAGTAATTAAGCACAAAAAGACAAAGAAGTGAAGGAATCATGCCGTCAAGATAAACGTCAATACTATGAAAACTTAGCAGAAGCAGCAGAGAAAGCAGCATATACAAATGACATGAAAACCATATATAAAATCACAAAGCAGATGACAGGTAACTTCAACACAAGATGTGAAAGTGCAGTAAGGACACAAAATGGACAACTGGTCAGTGGAGAAAGAGAAAAAATTGAAAGATGGAGGGAACACTTTAACACCCTACTAAACAGAACACAAGCAGCACAAACAATAGACATACTTGAAGCAAAAACAGAACTAAACATCAATACAGGACCAATAACAATAAGTGAACTAAAGGAGGCGATAAAGAAGCTAAAATCAGACAGGGCACCAGGTGAAGATGAAGTGACTGCTGAAATGTTGAAAGCAGAAGAAACAGAAACACCAAAACAACTTTGCTGGATATTACAACAAATTTGGGATCTAGAAAAAGCCTCAGAGGAGTGGAAAACTGGGCTTATAGTAAAACTACCAAAGAAAGGTGACCTCAGAGATTGCAGGAACTGGAGAGGCATTACCCTACTGCCACTCACCAGTAAAGTATTTTGCAGAATAATCATCAATAGAATTGTACCAACACTTGAGGAAAAACTTCAGAAAGAGCAGGCAGGATTTAGGAAAGGAAGAGCATGCACAGACCACATATTTGTACTTAGACAAATATTAGAACAGGCAAATGAGTGGCATAGCACAACATATGCATTATTCATAGATTTTGAGAAAGCCTTTGGCAGTGTCAACAGAGATGCACTGTGGAAAATCCTAAGATGGCATGGCCTCCCCCACAAGATAGTAAATGTAATCAAAGCCCTATATGAGGGTTTTCAGTGCAAAGTGATCTGTGGAGAACATACCTCCAGCAGCTTTAGGGTACAAACAGGAGTGAAACAGGGATGTGTACTATCACCAACATTATTTATCTTGGCAGTAGACTGGTTAATGAAGGAGGCAACATCAGACAAACGCAGAGGATTACAATGGACCCTTGACACAGTGCTCTGGAGGACCTTGACTTTGTGGACGACATTTGTCTATTATCAAGCAGTCACAAAGATATGCAAGAGAAAATAAACAAGCTAACTCAGAATCCAAACAACATAGGACTAAAGATCAATGTAGGAAAGACAACGTTAATGAAGCAAAATGTGAACAACAGAAATGTACTCAGAGTAGATAGCAAGTTAGTGGAGGAGGTCAACGAATTTGTATACCTTGGCAGTAGAGTAGTAGAAAATGGAGATAGCACAGAGGACATCAACAACAGACTTACTAGAGCAAACCAGGCTTTTGCAATGCTGCAGAATATATGGAAATAAAAAAAACTAAGCATAAATACGAAAATCAGGATATTTAAGAGTAATGTTCTAAGTGTACTACTCTATGGAAGTGAATGCTGGAAAATCACCAAAACCATAGAAAACAAGTTGAATTCTTTCCAGACTAAATGTTTACGAAGAATTAGGAAAATATTCTGGCCAAACACCATAAAAAATAACATCTTATTGGCAGAAATGCAGATGAAGCCACTGACAACAATTACTGAGGAAAGACGCTGGCGAATGACTGACAACTCATTACCAAAAATAGCACTAAGATGGACACCAAAGGGGAACAGAAGTAAGGGTAGACCAAAAGAGACATGGAGAAGAACAACAGAAAGGATGCTGAGCAATAGAGGGCTCACCTGGGCAAGAGCAGAAAAAAAGGCGAAGGACAGGCATTTGTGGAAAACCCTTGCGGAAGCCCCATGTGCCCTGGGCACTTAAGGTTCAGAGAGAGAGAGAGAGAGAGAGAGAGAGAGAGAGAGAGATTTACACCAGAATTAATATTATTAGACTATTTACACCAGAATTAATATTATTAGACTATCTACACCAGAATTAATATTATTAGACTATTTACACCAGAATTAATATTATTACACTATTTACACCAGAATTAATATTATTACACTATTTACACCAGAATTAATATTATTAGACTATTTACAACAGAATTTTACACACTTTTTAAACAACATCCAAGAAGACTTTACACATGGACATCACCTGATGGGAAAACCAGGAATCAAATAGATTACATTTTAGTGCAAAGAAGGTGGAGGTCAAGTATAACATCAGGAAAAACTTTACCAGGTGCTGATTGTGACATAGACCATGAGTTATTAATAGCAGACAGAAGATAAAGATAAAAAAGACAGTTGCAGGATCAAGACCACTCCTCTCTGATCTTACAAAAATACCAGAACAGTACGGTATAGAAGTGAAGAACCGTTTCAAAATCCTGATGGCTGTACAGGAGGCGATGACACCAGATGATCTGGCTACACAGGCCAGAGATATTTTAATAACAACAGCTAAAGACATGGTTCCAGTAAAGAAAACACAAAATAATGGATGGATTACAGCAAGCATATTAGAACTGATAAAACAACATAGAGAAATGAACACACAATGGAAAGTGACAAACAACAACAAAGAGAAATATAAATCTTTAACAAAAGAAGTACAAAGAAACATAAGAAAAGACAAAAAAACAATACATACAAGATTGTTGTGAAAGAATAGAAGGACATCAGAAGTGTGGAAGGGATAGTGAAATGTTTAAATAAATAAAGACACTGATGAGAAATGTCACACCTAAGCTAAATGTAATTTGTGACAAGATGAGGAATACCTTGACAGAGACAGAGGAAATTCTAGAAAGATGGAAGGAATACTGCAGAGGAATGTATCAAACAACTGACTGTGAAAGCAGAAATCAACAGTGTGAATTACATTGGAGGAGAAAGAACCCGAACAGACAATAGAAGAAGTTTTATGGGAAATAAAGAATCTGAAAAATGAAATCACCAGGATGTGATGAGATAACAGCTGAATTTATTAAAGCAGGAGGAAAGGAGTGTGCAACAATCTTTCATGCACTATGTAAAAAGATATGGCATTCAGGTATTTGGCCAAAAGAATGGAAAAGAACTATATTCATACCACTGCCAAAAAAGGGTAACCTGAAATTATGCACAAACTACAGAACTGTTTCCCTGATTAGTCATGCCAGTAAAATTCTGTTAAAAATCATAATGGGTTGACTTCGTAAGAAAATAGAAGAAGTCGATATGGTCTAAGCTAGTTTCAGGCAAGGAAGAGGATCAAGAGATCATATATTCAATATAAGATTAATAATAAAGAAATGCAGAGAGTTTAATGTGAATCTATATTTATCCTTTATAGACTACTCAAAGGCATTTGATTGTGTACAACACCAGAAACTTTGGGAAATAATGGGGAAAATGGGATTTCCAACACATTTGATTCAATTAACATCACTGCTGTATCTAGACCAACAAGCAGCAGTAAGAATAAACAGTGAAGCAACAACTTGGTTTGACATAAAACAAGGTGTCCGTCAGGGGTGCATATTGTCGCCTTACTGAAAGGCAGAATGTAAGACGGGCCTGCGTGCCCAATTCTTTACCCTTGAAAAATAAAGATTATAAAGATTACTTATTTAAAACTTGTATACTGAAAATATAATGAGGAATGTTAGAGAAGATGTAGACAAAGAATATTACAATGCCATAACAGTTGGAGGTTTATGTCAGTCTGTAAGAACAGCAAAGAGCAAAACCTCTATCTTAATGTGAAGAAAATTAAATTGATGAAAAACTGACAAAACAAACAAGGCAGCTGATATATGTATCAATGAGTAAAAACTGGAAGAGTTTTGAATATCTTGGATCACTGTTAACTAATAATGGAGATAAAATGAGAAAAATTAAAAGGAGGACATCTATCACTCTTCAGAAAGTAAAACAACTATAGAAGCTATGGAGAGGAACAGACAGAACTACAAAAATAAAACTTTTAAGGGCATGCATCTTTCCCATCACAACATATGGCTGTGAGACCTGGACACTTAACAAAACAGTTGAGAAACACATAAATGCCTTTGAATGTAAATGCTTCAGAAGAGTTCTTCAAATATCATGGACACAAAAAAGAACAAATATATCCATACTACACGAACTTAATATTGAAGAAGGCTAGCTAGTAAAGAGAATTAAATAGAGAAAACTGAAATATTTTGGACACATTAAACGTCATGATAATCTAGAGAAGACCGTCTTGGAAGGGTACATAATGGGAAAAAGAAAGAGAGGAAGACCAAGGTGAAGATGGCTGCAAGACATTGTTGATGATCTGCAAATGGATGCATCAGCGGCAGGCCATCTTGCTCACAACTAAGAGGCCTACAGGAGTGCTGTCAGGGAGGCAAAATTCCACAAGGGACATCATCATCATCATCATCAGGTGCCGTGTCGACTGGCGTTGGCTATTATGCTTCTCCAGAGTACACGATCCTTCATGCAGGCCATCAGTTCAGTTGGTGATCTCCTCTCACACCATCCCGTCAGACTGTCCAGTATCATTTCTCTTGGTCTTCCTCTTGATCTTCTTCCTTCTATTTTTCCTGTTGTTATAATATTTTCAATGCCCCCTCTTCTCATTGCATGTCTTATGAAAGTACATTGTCTCTCTCTTATCTTTCTGACAAGGTTTTTTGTCTCTCCAGCTCTTCTCATACATTCTTCATTAGTTATTTTTGCTGTCCAGGGGATTCGCAACATTCTTCTAATAAACCACATTTCTGCTGGTTCCAATGATTTTTGTGCAGACTTCCCTATTGTCCATGATTCAAGGGACATGCAGATAAATAAATGAATAAATGAATACCAGAATTAATATTATTACACTATTTACACCAGAATTAATATTATCACACTATTTACACCAGAATTAACATTATTACACTATTTGCACCAGAATTAATATTATCACACTATTTACACCAGAATTAATATTATTACACTATTTACACCAGAATTAATATTATTAGACTATATACACCAGAATTAATATTATTACACTATTTACACCAGAATTAATATTATTACACAATTTACACCAGAATTAATATTATTAGACTATTTACTTACATCTTAGATCCTTCCTGTAGTGTTAAATGTCACATAGGATTTGCAAGGTAGTTTGCCAAGTTTTCTTGTTTTCTGCCAGTTTTTCATCCTCATCAAAGGATTTTATGCCTAATAATTTGGCCTCTCTTAACAACATCCTCTTGAGTTTCAAATGGTTGACCTCTTTTTCTTCGGCCTGTTGTGTTCTACTTGATAGCTTGTTTTGGTATTCTCTGATTTTTTCTTCTCTTCACGTGACCGACATATGTCCATCTTCTTATTCTGATATGAGATATGTTGTTCATTCATCTGTCTTATCTCTGCATTGTTCTTGAATTTACTCCACTTTATACCAAGTATTTTCCTTAGGCATTGGTTTTCAAATGAGTCTATTTTGTTATTTATTTCTTTAGTTGTTTTTCAGCTTTCACATGCATAAATTAGGGTGGATTTGAACTGAACATTTGAACTGAATAATCTTAGTTTGGTTTTTGTGCTCATAACTTTTGAATGCCATATGTTCTCAAGATTCTTGAAGGTCAATGCTGCTTTTGCAATTCTAATTCTAACTTCTTTTCTGGTGTCACCATCCTGGTTTATGTAGCTGCCAAGATATGCAAATTGGTGTACTTCTTCAACAGCTGTTGCTTCTACATATATCTGTCCTTTTGGATTAATGGAAAGTTTCATTACTTTTGTTTTTCCTTATTAATTTCAAGTTCTATTTTACTAGCAGGTGAAGACAGGGTATCTGTTTTTTCTTGCATGGAACTCATATAGTTACGTCATCTAAAAAATCAACATCTTCTAGATGGGTCCCATGTACCCAATCAATGTCCATTTTACCTTTGCAGAATTTTTTCATTATAAAGTCTATAGCAATTCCAAAAAGCAAGGGAGATAGTATGCATCCTTGTTTCATGCCTGTTTCAGTCTGGAACCATTCACTCATTCCTCTTTTTTGTTGGCTGCACAAATGTATCCGTTGTAGAGATCTCTAATGATGCTGACAATCTTAGACGGTATTCCATATCGTCTTAAAATTCTCCACAGTGTATGCAGTCAAATGCTTTTTTAAAGTCTATGAAGCTCAGGATTAATGGTTTTTGCTTTTCAATATGTTCTTGAAGTATTATATTAGACTATTTACACCAGTATTATTTATTAGATTAGACCATTCATGCTAAAATGGTTTTAAAACACAATTTAAATTCCCCCGCCCCCCCCCCCCCCCATCTTTTTCCAGTGGTAAAACAAGAGAGAGCTGTTCATTGATGTCAAGAGTTATAAAAGACTGCGACGTATGGAGACTAAAATGTATCATTAAAACTATAAATCTGATCAAAGAAGCTACTTACTGTGCTGAACAGATCGCGTGTCAACTGTCTTCCTTCTACCTGCGTTTGTATAAGAATCTGTTCCTTCATTTTCTGAGACGGTCAAACTCCAGGTGTACGTACATTCGTCTGACAGTCGCTGTTGTGGCGAAGTTGTAGCTTGTTATTTCTTTAAATAAACTCCTTAAATTGAATGTTAAACTTTGAATATTATTTCACTGTCGTGTTTAAATTACTTACAGCCGAGGAGGGTCCTTTTAATGTCAAGTGAGTATTTTTTTTAATTGTCAGGAAACGAAACGAAATGAAGCTATGTTTTTATAAAACTAGGATATATGCTCCCTTCATCTGCCTGACAACGTAAAGAAACGACAGAAATAATGGAGAACGATTTATTTGTTGCTAGCGCTTTGACTAATCTCGGCCTCAGTAATAATAATAATAATAATAATAATAATAATAAATATTTCAGCCTGCCTGGGTAATATACAGGAGTGGTTGTTTTATTTGTTTACTCTCTGAAGTGCAGATTGTTCTATTTGTCCACATTTGACCAGTAGGTATGACAACAACAGAATCCTCTTTATTATCAATCTTCTTCTTTTTCGTTCGTTCTCAGACGTCGACTTGCATACTTCTAAAGTAATAAGTAGCCAGCTGGAGTTGGTGCCTAAGGAAAGTCATCATCAGATGCCGTGCCGACTGGCGTTGGCTATTATGCTTCTCCAGAGTACACGATCCTTCATGCAGGCCATCAGCTCAGTTGGTGATCTCCTCTCACACCATCCTGTCAGACTGTCCAGTATCATTTCTCTTGGTCTTCCTCTTGATCTTCTTCCTTCTATTTTTCCTGTTGTTATAATATTTTCAATGCCCACTCTTCTCTTTGCATGTCTTATGAAAGTACATTGTCTCTCTTTTATCTTTTTGACAAGGTTTTTTCTCTCTCCAGCTCTTCTCCTACATTCTTCATTAGTTATTTTTGCTGTCCAGGGGATTCGTAACATTCTTCTAATAAACCACATTTCTGCTGGTTCCAAAGATTTTTGTGCAGACTTGCCTATTGTCCATGATTCACTTCCATATAACAAGATAGGTTCAATATAGCATTTTATGACTCATTTTCTAACATTCATTGATAAGGATGTGTTGGATAATATGTTTCTCATTCTCTGAAATGCAATCTTTGCTTGGGCTATTCTGTTCCTAATTTCTGTTCTGCATTTCCCATCTGAAGTTATTACTGCTCCAAGGTATTTGAATTTCTGCACCTGCTTTAGAATAGTTCCGTTTAATTTAATACTGCATGCTGGTGGATTCAGTTTCTTAGATATAACCATAGTCTCTGTTTTTTTTTATGTTCAAAGTAAAGCCTTTCTGTTCACTTTCTTTGGCCACTTTATCCAAGAGATTTTGCAGGTCTTGTTGGTTCTCAGCTATCAGTACTGTGTCGTCAGCATACCGAAGGTCTAAGGAAAGTACTCAGTACAAAGTGGAATGAATTCAAGAACAATGCAGAGATAAGACAGATGAGCAAACAACCTCTCTCATGGGTGATCAGAAAAAGATGGACATACGTCAGTCTCGTGATGAGAAGAAACAGTCAGAGAATTCCAAAACGAGCTATCAAGTGAAACACAACAGGCCGAAGAAAAAGAGCTCAACCACTTGAAACTCTAAAGAGGACATTGTTAAGATAGGCCAAATTAGTAGGCATGACATCCCGTGATGAGGTTGGAAGGCTCGCCGAAAACAGTACAACTTGGCAAACTGCCATGCGAGCTAACGTGTGTTCTGAACATAGGGAAAGAGCAGACAGCAATATAAATGCTGTCACAGTCATAACTGTTCAAGGACAGTCAAGTTAGCCCTCACAGGTTAACTGTATCTGTAAAAAAAAAAGGGGCCTGTTTCTGTTGCTGGTTCTGGGGAGCGGCCTCATTACGCTTCAGGCATGCCCGTGCGTGTTCAGCCTTTGACATCAGGATTTCCGTCAGCGCTTTTAGGGAGATGACTCAAACGATTGTGTGTTGCCCGTGATCTAGAATTTAGTTAGAATTTGCAACAATCTGCAGCCACTGCCATTGGCTACATGTAATGCACTGGGTCGTATGTGATAGGCACTCTGTGATAAGTTCATCGAGGTGTTGCTTGGTGTATCTATATAGGTCCGATTTGTCCATTTTGATGAGGACCTCTGGTTTGGCCCTTACTGCTATCTGGTCGGCTTTGTTTCCGTAGACTACGACGTGGCCTGGACAGTATATCCATGTGATGTTTTTGATGTGGAATTTATTCATCATTTCTTAGCGTTAATTTCTAATGGCTTTTCCCCCCACTTTCCTTATAGATTTTGAGAAGGTGTAATGATGGCGATGCTGTGTTTTTTTTTTTGTTTGTGTGTGTGTCGCTATCAGTTTTAATGCTTGTGTGATGGCCTCTATTTCCAGGTGCTTACTTGACCAGGTGTTTGTATAAAGCCCAGCCACGAGTTTGAGTGTGTTACCTCCTCGGTATGCTGCAACCCCCCACCCGCTTCTAGTTCTCCTCCTCACTGATCCGTCTGTATAAATGATTATGTCCTCGTGAGCTGTACTTTTATTAATGAGTTCGTTTATTTCCTTTTGTGTTTTTCCCTTCTGCTCATTTTGGACAGTTTCTTGTAAGGGTTATGTGTACTTTAGTGAGGTTTTGGTAGGCCTCGCTGCAAGTAATCCATTCAGGTTCGGCTGAGATGTGTTGGGATCAGTGACTACGCTTATTGAGTCCTCTGCTTCAGACATCCAGGGTTTGCCTCTTTTTATTCTTGATCCTTTGATCATGTGAAAATTATTACTGAGTGGGTGGGTTTTATTGTTGCTGATTTTTTTAGGTATTTCTTTACTTGGGCACAACTGTGGTAGGTTTGTAGATCAGGAAGATTTAATATTCTCAATGCCGCCGTGGGTGTGTCTTTGGTGCAGTCCAAAATGAGTCTCATCGCCTCGTTTTGTACTCGCTCAAGTTTGGTTATTTGCATTTTAGACAGCGTTAATAAGCCCAGACCGTAGTCTTTTCTGGATAGGACCAAGGCTGCCATAGGGCGCTTTGTGGAATTTGTAGATATGCTATGGCTTTGATGGCAGCTAGTCCCTGCCTTGCCTTAAATGCCGTTTCTTCTATATGTTTGATGAGTGATAAGGTTCTGTCCAAGTTAATTCCTGGTTATTTCAGGTTATGGCTTCTTTCAATGGGGGTATTCTCTTAAGAAATCTCGGGCATAATTTCTTTGACTGTTCTATTGTTTAGTGAGAGCACTAAAGGGCATTTCTTTCACTGGGTTTATTAATGCTTCGTGGTCAGTGCACCTCCTGGTGATGTTGTTTGTTTGCTTTTGGATTTTATTTATCTATTTTTGCCATAATCATATAGTAAAACATCATCCACAAAAGTTAATAGTTTTGCATATTTTTGGTTATTTAGTTTGGTAAGACCTGCCGTGTAGATGTTAAATAAGACTGGAGAAAATGGAGACCCCTGGGGCAGCCCTGGGTATATTTGGGTTGATTGGGATGTCCATTGTCTGCATTTTAGAGCTACTGTTCTGTTTAAAAAAAAGTGCATTCACTGTCCACTTGATATGTAGGGAGGCTCTCAGCAGGGTATATACATGTAGGGAGGTTCTCAGCAGGGTATACACATGTAGGGAGGCTCTCAGCAGGGTATACACATGTAGGGAGGCTCTCAGCAGGGTATACACATGTAGGGAGGCTCTCAGCAGGGTATACACATGTAGGGAGGCTCTCAGCAGGGTATACACATGTAGGGAGGTTCTCAGCAGGGTATACACATGTAGGGAGGCTCTCAGCAGGGTATACACATGTAGGGAGGTTCTCAGCAGGGTATACACATGTTCTACTAATCAGCTAAAACAACTCACACTTCAAATAATCTTCATTCTCCTTCAATAGTCACTAAATCAAAATGTGTATGATGCAGGCCCTCCGTGGTAAACTAATACTAACAAAACACACAACTGACTGTTCACTGCGACTCGTCCTATCATGAACTGTCTCTCGCCATCTCTGTTCCAACTAAAACTTATTGCAGGCGTCTTCCTGCCAATATGAGTCTTAAGTTGGTCAGTCGTATTTTAATTAACAATCTTCAGCGCTTGTTATCACTAACCTTCTCGAGAATTCGTTGATAAATACCTTATATCACACTCTGGCCTCAGCTTGTCCAAACGACACAAAAAATTCTCATGGCCAACCTGATTTGTTCTTTCCTGTCTCCCTTACCTATGACGTCATACTTCCCACCAGTCGCACGCAGTCACTCTACGCCTTCATTCGTTCCCCTTACAGATGATCCATGTTTCTAACCTCATTTCAAGCATAATTGTTAGTGGCGTGGAGTAGTCTACACGACTGTACGAGTCTTCTAAGTCTACTGCAACCATCGATCTTTTCTTTGGAATGCCTCATGTTTTAAATGCAGCAGTTGCTACGTTGGTGGAAGTATCTGGCATCCTCAAAAAGTTTCAGGTAGTAAGCATTTCCTTTACAAGTTCCCATGAGATTCTTTTAGCTATTAAGTTGTCCATGATTTTCTCGTAATTATTTTGAAGGGTAATAATGCTGTAAGAAATTATGTGTTTTTTTCTTTCCCATTTTGGGGACTGGTATGAGGTGATTATATAGTCAGTCGTTTGGTATTTTGCCTGTATTGGCACTTTGATTAAAAAACTTGGTCGTTTCTTGAATGTCACGGTTGATTGCCTGTTTTAAATGTGAGTACTGGATTCCATCTGGGCCATGTGTACTGTCTCTTGATTGTGTTATAATGCCCTGTACTTCTTCTGCTGCTATTTTTTGCTTCATTAATTTGGTTTTTAAAATAAGCAATGAAGAATGTATGAGAAGAGCTGGAGAGACAAAAAAATCTTGTCCAAAAAAAATAAGAGAGAGACAATGTACTTTCATAGGACATGCAATGAGAAGATGTGGCATTGAAAACTTATAACAACAGGAAAAATAGAAGGAAGAAGATCAAGAGGAGGACCATGAGAAATGATACTGGACAGTCTGACGGGATGGTGTGAGAGGAGATCACCAACTGAGCTGATGACCTGCATGAAGGATCGTGTACTCTGGAGAAGCATAATAGCCAACGCCAGTCGGCACAGCACCTGATGGATAATGATGATGATGATGATGAATGTGGTTGTTTGGAAGGTTATTAATACTTAAATGTATTTTTCCACGGTCTGAGCTGTTTCCTTTGTTTGCTTGTTGTAGATATCTCTTTAATAATGCCTGGACATTTCTTTCGTCTGTGTACAAACTTTCTCCCTCTTCATTTTGTGTTGTGTCTGATAGTTCATTCCTTTTGTGTTGTGTCTGATAGTTCATTCCTTTTGTGTTGTGTCTGATAGTTCATTCCTTTTGTGTTGTGTCTGATATGAGTTCATTCCTTTTGTGTTGTGTCTGATAATTCATTCCTTTTGTGTTGTGTCTGATAGTTCATTCCTTTTGTGTTGTGTCTGATAGTTCATTCCTTTTGTGTTGTGTCTGATAGTTCATTCCTTTTGTGTTGTGTCTGATAGTTCATTCCTTTTGTGTTGGCTCATGCTGAGATAAAAGTTCTAGACTTTGGCTAATGATTTATCTGTTGTTAGTTGTTCCGTGAATTTCACCCATCTTTTTCTTTTTTCCTTATTTGCTGGACATTCGAAGTGACTGACAGATTGTTTTATTTCTTCTTCAAGTTTCTTTTTAGTGTTTTTTTTTTGCGTTGTATTATTGTGTTCTTGTTTCTACTTTGTTGCCATAGTTTAATTTCTTTTACTTTTCCATGCCTCTTCAATTTCTTTAGCCCACCATAGTGTAGCTGAGCGTGGTTTCTTGTTGATTTCCGTTTTCCAAGCTTTGATTCTTTCCGTGTGTTGGGTCGAATTTTCGACACTTCCGGTGGTCCCAAGCGTGCGTAAGGTCGAAATTTCGACATTGTTTGTTTCATTAAAACAAGCGGTGTAACATTTAGATTGTACATATTTCGTCCGCGATTCTGGTGACACTTTCAAAATGGAGAATGCGTGCCTAGTTACGAGCGATGCCGAGCGAGAACAAGGACGCGAAGCATGGAAATTTTTCAATTTTTGACGATGTAGATAGGGGTATGGACATAGCCTATGGCCACCCCGCTGCTCTTGAATGTTTTCTAAGTAGATTTATAGCCTATGGCCACCCCGCTGGTCTTGAATGTTTTCTAAGTAGATTTAGACATATTTAGACGACTGGAGAAGTAGTTAGGAGGTTATTTCAGACATTCATGCAGCGGAAATGCAATACTGAGTCACAATACGAGATCGACAAGTAGATCTACACATCTTAGATGGTAAGTAGGGGTAAGTAGCGCGAATCTAGACCTAGCCGATGGTGAGCTGGCCACAATCAGTGTCTAAAAACATCACATTACTTCTTTTTTCCTAAAAATCTCTGCATTTATGAAATTTTCATTCATTTAGCTACACTTTGACACATATTACGTATAGGAAAGTACATGGAAATACTGTTTTCCATTCCATTTTACAACTATACCCCCTTACTGACCAAGACCCGCGTTTTACTCCCGCACGCCATGACACGTCCGTGTTTCTTCTGCCGCACGGAAAGAGTTCTGTTCAGTACAGTGTCTTGTGATGCTTGGTATTTGATGGTATGAAGATTTACTGGTTTTGCTTTTAACTGTTCTTCCATATGTTGTGTGACACATGGGAGATGGTCAAGACCGTTGTGTGATAATGCTTTCTGTTGTATTGCTGGTTTTATATTTTGGGGAAACTATCATCTATGCACTTTTGAGACATCTATGGGTGCAGTGATTTCCTCATCAGCATCTCTTACAGCGTGCAGTAACTGACGACACGTGTTTTTTCTTAGTTGACCATCCGGTCTGGATTGATACAAAGTTAGTTGTAGGCTTTGCTTAAGAAGCTAAGCAGGAAAAGAAATTCAGTGGTTTACAATCTTGGACCAAAACCCTATTTCGGACTCCATAAGAAATAATACCTTGATGGCAGAAATGCAGATGAAGTCGTTGACATCAATTACTGAGGAAAGACGTTGGCGATGGTTGGAACATGTGCTCCGGATGACTGACGACTCACTACCAAAAATAGCTCTGAGGTTGACACCACAGAGGAACAGAAGTAAGGGTAGACCAAATGAGACATGGAGGATGCTAAGCTACAGAGGGCATATCTGAGCAAGAGGAGAAATAAAAGGCTAGGGATTGGCGTTTGTGAAAAATCCTTGCGCAAGCCCCACCTGCTTTGGGCACTTAAGGTTCAGAGAAAAAGAAAGAAAGAAAGAGAGAGAGAGAGAGAGAGAGAGAGAGAGAGAGAGGAGAGAGAGAGAGAGAAGAGAGAGAGAGAGAGATGAAGTTCATGGAAAATGTTTTCTGCAGTTTTCCAAAATATTACACTATAGGTGGGTCTTGTAGGCTGGTGCGTCTCGAAGACCGGTGTGTCTAGTGTTATCGTTAAATAATAAAGCTGTTTCTACTTTTTTCCTAGTTTACACATTTTGGTATCACAGCTTTACTGTAGTGCTTCGTGTGTAGTTGTATGCCTATGCATTAATTATTGTGTGTGTCAAAAGTGGGCCTAACCATTAACCAAGATGAGATAGAGTATATGAAGATATCAAGAGACTAGAGGCAGAACGATCCAGATTATATCATTGTTGGAGATATGACCATCAGGAAAACAGAAGCATACAAATATCTAAGCACAACATTCAACAGCTACAACATAGTAAGAGAAGAAATTAAAGGTAAAATACAGACAGAAAATAAAATATACTTTGCTTTCCGGCACCTGCTAAAATCCTAAATCCTGTCACAAAACACCAGTATAACAATATACACAACTAGAATAAGAATAGACGTCATGTACGGATTAGAAACATGGAGTACAAAAAATAAAGACGAGCAACAGTTGCAAGTCTTTGAAAACAAGATCCTAAGAAGAATCTTTAGGCCAATACAAACAGTAATTAACGGAGAGCTAGGGATAACTTAGCAGCTTATTTAAAACACAGCGGATTATAAATGTCTTGAAACTGGACAGATTACGCTGGTTGGGTCGTGCAGAACGAGTAAAAGAGAAAAGACAATAGAAAATGATGCATATGCAAGAGATGAAGGTAACAAGACTGAGAGGTAGACCAAGACAGAGATGGAAACATAACATAGAAGAGGATATACAGGAAACTGGTGTCACAAACTGGAGAGAGAAGATTAGGAACAGAGAGAAGTAGAGGCGAACTTTATCTGCAGCAGTGACCATTAATGGCTTGGAAAGCTGAAGAAGAAAAAGTCAGCAAGAAACAACAGACTAGCCTCCAAGCAAATTGAGTAGAGGCACACATGGGTGTATGGATCCGTTTTACAAACAGGCAAAAAGAGAAAGGAAAAGGAGCAGAAACGTTCATGGTAAATTGTAAGAAGTAGAATGTAGAAGGTTAAAAAAAGCTTTTTTTGTTAGAAAACTGCAGAAAACTGTTTCTATATAAACAATACTCGCAGAGAAAGCTGTTGGGGGGGGGGGGGGGAGAGCAAGAGAGCAACAACAATACACTTTCGTGGACAACATAAAGAGGTGGAAGTTTGTCTCTGTGCATTATGAAAACAAAGAACAGGGCAAGTTGGAGAGTGGTTATAATCAATCTTCCGAGAGGGGGGGGGGGGAAAGATGATGATGATGATGATGATTTATAGAGCGAAAACTTTAGATGTGCCAGTCAGTCATTTGTATGTCCCTTGCGGAACTTTACCTCCCTAACAGTTCTCCTGTAGGCCCCTCGGTTGTAATCAAGATGCCCTGCTGCTGATTTGCAGGTTATCAAAGATCTCTTGCAGCCATCTTCGCCTTGGTCTCCCTCTCTTTCTTTTTCCCATTATGTACCCTTCCAAGACGATCTTCTCTAAATTATCATGACGTTTAATGTGTACAAAATATTTAAGTTTTCTCTGTTTAATCCTCTTTACTAGCCAGCCTTCTTCAATATTAAGTTCTTGTAGTATGGATATACTTAGATCTATAGATGTGAGAGAAAGAAGAATAGCATGACATTGCTTCTTGTTAGAGCGTTGATATATGTTGGCTATTTTCTTGTCCATGATATTTGAGTCTAGTTATCAAGACTGTTTATCTTTATATACTGTATGTGTTTGAACACCACTAAAATGTGATGGTATATGTGACCCATACTGTCCAACTAATGGCCTTATTCCCCTCTTGTTGTAGTTCTGAATCTGCAGCTGTGAACGGATTGCTGGATCATAATGTCGGACGTGGAGTGGCCAGAGAAGAGCGCTAGAGTGGGGAGCAGAGAAGACAGGTTAATCAACACAGAACTGGTATCGTCAGACGCCAGATACTGGTGGAAATACTGAAGACAGGATCGTCAGACGCCAGATACTGGTGGAAAAACTGAAAACAGGATCGTCAGACGCCAGATACTGATGGAAATACTGAAGACAGGATCGTCAGACGCCAGATACTGGTGGAAAAACTGAAAACAGGATCGTCAGACGCCAGATACTGGTGGAAATACTGAAAACACGATCGTCAGACGCCAGATACGGTGGAAATACTGAAGACAGGATCGTCAGACGCCAGATACTGGTGGAAATACTGAAGACAGGATCGTCAGACGCCAGATACTGGTGGAAATACTGAAGACAGGATCATTAGACGCCAGATACTGGTGGAAATACTGAAGACAGGATCATTAGACGCCAGATACTGGTGGAAATACTGAAGACAAAATCGTTAGACGCCAGATACTGGTGGAAATACTGAAGACAGGATCGGAGCACTCATGGACTAATCGTATGATGTGCAATGAGGATGATCCATAGACTAACTAACTAGCTAACTAACTAACTAACTAACTAACTAACTAACTAACTAACTAACTAACTAACTAACTAACTAACTAACTAACTAACTAACTAACTAACTAACTAACTAACTAACTAACTAACTAACTAACTAACTAACTAACTAACTAACTAACTGACTGACTGACTAACTGACCCTCTAGTTGTGATTTCTGGGGTTACTATATGACTTTGTATTACACAGACAAAATACAGCTGATACGTCACTTCTTCTGGGTAACGTAACGCCCTAGTGCACCATTGTAGTTACATTCCTTGACGCCGGGCCCCAAGCCCTTCTGGGCCCCTAAGCTTCAGTTCAATGAATAATACACCGTTGCGTAGAAGTCAGCAGGTGTTGTACTCAAATCATTCATGGCACGTTTCTCTCTCTCTCTCTCTCTCTCTCTCTCTCTCTCTCTCTCCAACGTTTGAACAACATATGTCTTCCAAAACCTAGACTTGATCTTTACAAGAAAAGCTTTAGTTATTCTGGTGCTCATCTTTGGAATACCCTCCCATCCTATATAAAAAAATATAAATTATACTCCTTCCTACAACTACACGCTTTCCCAATATCTATTTGATGTCGACTACATGCCTCCATGAATTATAAAACTTAAAAGTTATCTTAAGCTGCTCTTACAGACACCGAATACAATTAATTGTTTTCTGAATAGTCCCGAAAATTTTGTTTAGTAGATAGTCATTTATAATGTATGTAGTTACTTCTGTACTGAGTGAATGTTTAAGAGCGAAACGTAAATGTTATATTTTATTTTATGTTTCTCAGCTTCAATGTTAGTTATGTTTGTTATATGAACAGCATATTTGTAGAATGTCTGGAATAGAGTGAAAGATGTATGATAAAGGGCAGAATGTCAGACGGGCCTGCGTGCCCAATTCTTAACCCTTTTGAAATAAAGATCAATCAATCAATCCCTTCTTCTTCTTCTTCTTTCAAGGTCCCTAACGGCAGGCATAGGATATCATGTCCTTCCATAACCCTCGATCCCTTATGCATCTCAACAAGCTAGTCACTGAGGATTTCCCGTGCCAAAATGCCAAACCATCAGACATCTTTTCTCTCTGTCTACCTCTGGCTCTTCTACCTTCGAACTTCCCTGTTGCCATTGGGTGCCTTAGCCAGCTTCTCTTCCAAACACGCATCATTTCGAACCTGAATCGGTTTTCTTATCTCTCGAGTCTAGTATTTTAAAGTCGAATCGTTAGATTCAACCGAACTTGATGAGATCGACTCAGGTCTTCGACCCGATGAATAAGGATGATGGTAACAAATGGCTGTTAAGTTTCATACAAGATTTAATTTTGTGTGCAAAGAACTTGTTCAGGAGAGTGTGCACTGAAACTGATTCGACCGAACTTGAGAAGTGCCACGTGTTTGCAAATCTGATACATCACCGTGAGTCTTATTTTTATATTCACTTTACAGCTTACCACAGGTGTGCTCAAACTTTTGGATGTCGGAGGCCAGTCTGAAAATTTTGGTGCACGTTATGGACCACACAAAAGACATGTCTCACATACTGACCTCAGAAACAAAGGAAAAATTTGTTAAATAAAAGCACTTTACGATCATAGAATTGTTCCGTGCATTTTAATATAATGTGATAATTTTTTTTAAATGTTGACTTCAAAATGTCTTTCTTTGTTTCTTAATTTAATGGAGCGTTTAAGAGAAAATAAAAAATAATTCATTATTGATATTAGTCATTAATAATCACAGAAGTATATACTTCTTTTGAGATTATTAATGACAAATATAATACATATTTCTTATGAAATGAATTCAAGACTAAAGCAGGAATAAGAGAACTGAGCATGCAGCAAATAGTCTCAGCGGGGATCAAGAAAAGAAGATCGGCATACGTGGGCCACGTGATGAGAAGAAACAGTCAAGGAATCACAACGCAAGCCTTCAGATAGGAGACATCTGGGGAAAAAAAATAAGCCAACCTCGAAAAACCCTAAAAAGAACTCTGACAAGAGAGGCTAAGATGACTGGCATTCAATCCCTTGATGAGAATGAGAAGCTCGCAGAGAAGAGAGACTAGTGGCAAGAAACACTAGTGTGAGACCTATGTGATCTCTGACAGCACGGGAAGGAAGTAAGATGTAGAAATATTACTCAACAGCTTCTCTCAGTCTAGAGATTTGAAAGTTCGCGCGAAAACGAGGCAGCGCCAACTGTGACGTTCACTGAAGAGCTGTATTTTCCTGCTCAGCCGGTAGATGACGCAAGAATTGTTACTTTTGTTTTGAGCTGTTAAAAACTTTTTTACGTTAAAAAATTGTCACTCAGTCATTTGCATGTCCCTGGCAGAATTTTGCCTCCCTAGCAGCTTTTATGTAGGCCTTTCGGTTGTAAGCAAGATGCCCTGCTTCTGATGCACCCATTTGCAGATTATCAACGATGTCTTGCTTCCACCTTCGCCTTGGTCTTCCTCTCTTTCTTTTCCCATAATGTACCTTTCCAATACGGCCTTCTTTAAATTCTCATAACGCTTAATGTGTCCAAAATACTTGAGTTTTCTCTGCTTAATCCTCTGTATTAGCCAACCTTCTTCAATATTAAGTTCTTGCAGTATGGATATATTTGTTCTTTTTTGTGTCCATGATATTTGAAGAACTCCTCTGTAGCATTTACATTCAACGGCATTTATATGTTTCTCAGCTGTTTTGTTAAGTGTCCAGATCTCACAGGCATATATTGTGATGGGAAAGATGCATGCCTTTAAAAATCTTATTTTTGTAGTTTTGTCTGTTCTTCTCCACAGATTCTTTAGTTTGTTTTACTTTCTGAAGAGCGACAGATGTCCTCTTTTTAATTTCCCTCATTTAAAAATTGTTTCGGCATTAAAATAGTTCTAATATGTTTACTTTTTTCAAAGGTTTGCTTTCTCGGGCAAGTAAGGGTCCCCCGGGACACAAGTTGAGCACCCTTGGTTTAGCACATTACATTTTATAAAACTATTGAAGAGCATCATCGATAACTTTCTATCACGCTTGACATAGTGAACGAGCTTCCACCGTTACACAACAATGGTTATAGATAACACGAAGAGTTACTTAACCGATAGTAGAGTAAATAATTGTCTATAACGATTAGATAACAAAACTGACATTACAAACCTCGCTGGTCAGAGCCGATATACAGAATATGTATACAGTATAACGTTGTGACGATAAGAGAGATAATATGAAAGTCAAACTTAAATAAACAAAAGCGGATGTAACTGAATCAGCGCAGAGATACATTTCTTTGACAAATGAGTCCTTGCGGCTTGTTGTTTTGATCAGTCGACGCAAATGACAATGATAAATCACTGACGTTGTGTCGAATGAGAAGTGGGCTTGCCGTGGTTAGCCTGCGAAGTGAATCCAAGAAACCAGTACTGGGGCAGATTAACCATGAACTGGACCACGGCGGGCCATACTGCATTAGTCAGACAGAAATAGGGACTGATTCAGTACAATAATGACTTTGTTAAACAAAAATACAGAATATGATGATAGCAATGATTCATTAGCTGAAACACGCATTAAATGGGGGAGGGGCATGGTTTCTGGGTTTATTCTTAGTTTTTGAGTGAATTCTTAGAATTTTTCTTGATAATTAAAGAGGGAGAACTTTCAAGAGAAACTGTGTAAGAAGATACTACCCCTCTCTTAACCCATCTGTTCTTATCCACTAGGGCCCCTTCTCCTTCCTCGCTTTCCGAAGCCCTCTCGACCATCAAGCGATGCACCGGCTGGACGCCCCCTCCCTCCCCCAAAGTGGCTTGCAAAGATGTATATCAGCATTATACGAGGGACACCTCGACGAGGCTGGATAGACCTTGTTCAGTTCTGGTCCGAACCGACAACTTTACCGTCGCTTCATTACAGTCATCTGTGCTACAGTAATGATGATGATGATGATGATGATAAAAGAGCACTATCCAGTAGCAAGGGTACAACATCGCTCATTCATTCATTCATTTGCATGTCCCTTGTGGAATTTTGCGTCCCTTCTTCCTCTTCTTCTTCTTCGTTCGCTTCTACCACCAAGACCGCACTGTGATCCTACTGAATTTACGCCTGTGGCCCTCGTTAGGTCCCGTGGTCTCCTGTGTGGTCCCCGAAAGGACCACACGAGATCCCCGAGAGGACCACAAGAGGTTCAGAGTATCGCAGGGCTTTAGCCTGTATTCTTGGTGGGTCTCTGAAGCGGGATTGCGTGACACCGTGGTTTTCGTTGCACCAGTTTAGTCTAGAGTTGGACTTTCTCACCGGAAGACCTCGACGTGTTTAGGATATCAGTGCATCCCCGCTGGGTGTGAGGTGGTAGCCCACTCAGGCCAGAGTTGGACCTTCGCACCGGAAAACCTCGACGTGTTTTGAAATACCCGTGTATCATCGCCGGGTGAGAGGTGGTTGCCCATCCAGTCCAGAATTGGACTTTCTCACCGGAAAACCTCAGCGTGATTAGGATACGCAAACATCCCCACCAGGTGAGAGGTGGTTGCTATCTAGACTGCCCTGGTCCAGTGTCTCCGACTTCAGCATTTTGTGGTCGTGGCCGCTACTCTTCTTAGTTGTGACCAGGATGGAGCTTTTGTCCAGGAGGACGAATCCACGCCACTAGTGACTTCCACCCTTGGGTTGAGCCGGTTTAGGCATATTATCCCAGTATGGGCGTGTTTGGGACGTGACCGACCTCTAGAGCAGAGGTACTGTGACATGCGTAGCCTTCAAGATTCACCCCTGGTATGAGCCGGTTTAGGCATAATTCACCAGTATGGGTGTATATCAGGCGTGACTGACCTCTAGAGCGGAGGTGGCATGACATGTCTAGCCATCAAGTTCCACCCCTGGTGTATGCCGGTTTAGGCAAATTTCACCAGTGTAGGTGTATTTCGGACGTGGCCGGCCTCTAGAGCAGAGGCGCCGTGGTATGTGTAGCTCTCGCAGCGATACTACTGGACATACCGATTAAATTTCACATTATCCTTTCCACCATCTTTTCACATCGGCGCGCACAGCAACCTTTGTTTCTTTTCCGCATTTTCTTCCTTGACCGGGAGGAGCTTCACTCCACGCGCGGCATTCGAAGAGTCTCGCCAGCAGTGGGACACGCCGGTGCATGCTTTTCACCCAATATGACTGCACTCAGGACGTGGCCGACCTCCAGACCAGAGGTGCATTGATTTGACTGTTTGCTTCGCTTGATCATTTCTACCACCTTTTCCGCAGTGGTGCTGCGCGGCAACCCCATTTGAACCTTTCTTCATTGGTCGGGAGGAGCACCGTTCCACGCACGGCAGCTGAAGAATCTCGCCAACAGCGTCCCAAACAGCACTCCTGTAGGCCTCTCGGTTGTGAGCAAGATGGCCTGCTGCTGATGCATCCATTTGAAGATCATCAACGATGTCTTGCAGCCATCTTCGTTTTGGTCTTCCTCTCTTTCTTTTTTCCATTATGTACCCTTCCAAGACGGTCTTCTCTACATTATCATGACGTTTAATGTATCCAAAATATTTAAGTTTTCTCTCTTTAATCCTCTTTACTAGCCAGCCTTCTTCAATATTAAGTTCTTGTAGTATAGATATATTTGTTCTTTTTTGTGTCCATGATATTTGAAGAACTCTTCTATAGCATTTACATTCAAAGGCATTTATGTGTTTCTCAGCTGTTTTGTTAAGCGTCCAGATCTCACAGACATATGTTGCGATGGGAAAGATGCATGCTCTTAAAAATCTTATTTTTGTGGTTCTGTCTGCTCTTCTCCACAGATTCTTTAGTTGTTTTACTTTCTAAAGAGCGATAGATGTCCTTATTTTTTAATTATCGCTACTGCACAGTTTTAGTAAGACAGAAACTATCAACTTTGCTAAATATGTTTGAGTTTTTAAATTCTAGAGAGAGAGAGAGAGAGAGAGAGAGAGAGAGAGAAAGAGAGAAGGAAAGAGAGAGAAAGAGAGAAAGAGGGAGAGAGAGATGGAAAGAGGGAGAGAAAGAGAGAGAAAGAGGGAGAGAAAGAGAGAAAGAGGGAGAGAAAGAGAGAAAAGAGAGAAAGAGAGAAGAGAAAGAGAGAGGGAAAGAGAGAAAAAGAGAGAGAAAGAGAGAGAAAAGAGAGAGAGAGAGAGCTCATTATTACAGTTACTAGTTTGCTGCAGTAAATATTTTGGCCACATTAAACGTCATGATAATTTAGAGAAGACCGTATTGGAAGGATACATAATGGGAAAAAGAAAAAGAGGAAGACCGAAACGAAGATGGCTGCAAGACATCGTTGATGATCTGGAAATGGATGCAGCAGCAGCAGGCCATCTTGCTCACAACCGAGAGGCCTACAGGAGTGCTGTTTGGGAGGCAAAGTTCCGCAAGGGACATGCAAATGAATGAATGAAAAGTTTGCTGCAGAAATGCAGATGAATCCATTGACTTCGATAATAGAAGAAAGACGCTGGGGATGGCTGGGACATGCACTTCGGGTGACTGGCAACTCATTACCAAAAATATCTCTGAAATGGGCATCTCAGGGGAACGGGAATAAGAGAAGACCAAAGGATGATCAAAAAAGGGCAACCTTAGTGACTGTAACAACTGGAGAGGAGTAACCTTAATATCAGTTGTGTCAAAAGTATTTTGCAAGGCCATTTTGAATAGACTCAAAGATATAGTGGATACTGCAATGAGAGAAGAACAAGCAGGATTTCGAAAAGGGAGAAGCTGTCTCGACCAGATCTTTACTCTCAGAATAATACTTGAAGAACATATTGAAAAGCAGAAACCATTAATACTGAATTTCATAGATTTTAAGAAGGCATTTGATAGCATACACAGAGATTCATTATGGAGAATTTTATGTCTATATGGAATACCATCTAAAATTGTCAACATCATTAAGGACTTATACAATGGATATGGTTGTGCAGTCAAGACAGAAGAAGGGATGAGTGAATGGTTCCAGATTGAAACAGGCGTGAAACAAGGATGTATACTGTCTCCTTTACTTTTTGGGATTACAATAGACTTCATAATGACAAAATGCTGCACAGGTAACACAGGTATTGACTGGGTACATGGGACCCAACTAGAAGATCTTGATTTTGCTGATGACATAACTCTTATCAGTAATAATGTGAATTCCATGCAAGAAAAAACAGATAGCCTATCTTCACTGGCTAGCAAAATAGGACTTGAAATTAACAAGGACAAAACAAAGATAATGAAAATTCCCATCAATCAAAATGGAAAAATACACATAGAAGGGACAGATATGAAGAAGTCAATCAATTTGCATACCTTGGCAGCTACATAGACCAGGATGGTGACACTAGAAAGGAAGTTAGGATCAGAATTGCAAAAGCAGCATCAATCTTCAAGAATCTTGAGAACATATGGAATTCAAAAGTTATAAGCACAAAAACTAAGTTAAGACTATTCAATTCAAATGTAATATCCACCCTCATTTATGCATGCGAAAGCTGGAAAACAACTAAAGAAATAGAAAAGAAATTAGACTCTTTTGAAAACAAATGCCTAAGGAAAATACTCGGCATCAAGTGGAATGAATTCAAGAACAATGCAGAGATAAGACAGATGACTGAACAACAACCAGTCTCACGGGTGATCAGGAAAAGGAGATGGACATATGTTGGTCACTTGATGAGAAGAAATGATCAGAGAATCCCAAAACAAGCTATCAAGTGGAACACAACAGGCCGAAGAAAAAGGGGCAGACCGCGTGAAACTCTAAAGAGGACATTATTAAGAGAAGCCAAGTTAACAGGCATAACATCCTTTGATGAGGTTGAAAGACTCGCCGAAGACAGGAAAAATTGGCGAACTACTTTGCGAGCCCTATGTGACGTCTAACGGCACGGGAAGGATATAAGATATAAGATATAAGAAAGGATGATGGAGAAGAACAGAAAGGATGTTGAGGATGGCTCATCTGAGCAGGAAGGGGGGGGGGGGATCGCGAAAGGTTTTGTGAGAGGGAGAGAAAGAGAGAGATAGTTGTATGGAATACCACGTGTAATAGGCGAAATAAACAAAGAAAACAAAAACAAGTGTGTGTGTGCTACCTTCGGCGATAGCTTTGACCTAGTTATTACACCGAATTGTAATCGTATAATATCTCTCCATCATTGTCGCTCTCTGATATCTTTTATCTCAAGCTTTATAACACAAGATCGTGAGTATCCGCTTCGTCGATACAGCGAGTTTACTTAAACTCTGAAATTATACTGACCGATATTTTACATTCATAATACACTTCGTTTGTTCGTTTTATGCGAGGGAGAGCTTCACCATGCACGGGGGTGAAGGTCGAAGAAAAAAAAACAGGGGGGGGGGGTATTTAAGCAAGCAATAATCATGATCATGTGCCGTGTCGATAGATCTTTTGGGTCAGAATGTCCATCATCAACCGCCACCTTTTTTTTTTCCTAGTCTTATTTCGAAAAGGGAGAAGCTGCCTCGACCAAATCTTTACTCTAAGAATAATACTTGAAGAACATATTGAAAATCAAAAACCAAATTAATCCCGAAATTCATAGACTTTAAAAATGCATTGACAGCATACACAGAGATTAATTGTGGCGAATTTTAAGACTATGTGGAACACCATATTGAGAACATATGGCATTCAAAAGTTATAAGCACAAAAACCAAGTTAAGATTATTCAATTCAAATGTAATGTCCACCCTCATTTATGCATGCAAAAGCTGTAAAACAACTAAAGAAATACACAAGAAATTAGACTCTTTTGAAAACAAATGCCTAAGGAAAATACTCGGCATCAAATGGAATGAATTCAAGAACAATGCAGAGATAAGACAGATGACTGAACAACAGCCAGTCTCATGGGTGATCAGGAAAGGAGATGAACATACATAGGTCACGTGATGAGAAGAAACGATCAGAGGATCCCAAAACAAGCTATCAAGTGGAACACAACAGACCAAAGAAAAAGAGGCAGACCACGTGAAACTGTGATGAGGACATTATTAAGAGAGGCCAAATTAATAGGTATAAAATCCCTTGATGAGATTGAAAGACTTGCCGAAGACAGGAAAAATTGGCGAACTACCTTGCGAGCCCTATATGACGTCTAACGGCACGGGAAGGATATAAGATAAGAAGAAACACCATCTAAAATTGTCAACTAATTAAAGATCTCTACAACGGATATGTTTGTGCAGTCAACACATAAGAGGAAATGAGCGAATGGTTCCAGATTGAAACAAGGATGCATATTGTCTTACTTGATTTCTGGAATTGCCATAGACGTCATAATGAAAAAATGCACAGGTAAAAATGAGCATTGATTGGGTACATGGGACCCAACCAGAAAATCTTGAATTTTTGCAGATGACATAACTCTTATCAGTGACAATGTGAATTCCATGCAAGAAAAAACAAATACTCTGACTTCAGCGGCTAGCAAAACAGGACTTGAAATTAACAAGGAAAAACAAAAAATAATGAAACTTCTTATTAATTAAAAATGAAAAAACATACTTACAAGGAACAGCTGTTAAAGAAGCAAACCAATTTGAATACCCCGAAAGCTACATAGACCAGGATGGTGACACCAGAAAGGAAGTTAAAATTGCAAAAGCAGCACTGACCTTCTCGAATCTTAAGAACATATGGCATTTGAAAGTTATAACCATTAAAACCAAGCTAAGATTATTTAATTCAAATGTAATATCCACCCTCGTTTATGCATGCGAAAGCTGGAAAACAACTAAAGAAATAGACAAGAAATTAGACCCTTTGGAAAACAAATGCCTCTGGAAAATACTTGGTACAAAGTGGAACGAATTCAAGAACAATGCAGAGATAAGACAGATGAGCAAACCTGTCTTACTGGTGGTCAGAAAAAGGAGATGGGCATATGTCGGTCACGTGATGTATCAAGTGGAACACATCAGGCCGAAGAAAAAGAGATCGACCACGTGAAACTCTAAAGAAGACATTGTTAAGAAAGGCCAGTTCAGTGGGCATTTTATCCCTTGATGAAGTTGAAAAGCTCGCCGAAAACAGAAAAACTTGGCGAAATACCATGCGAGCCCTAAGTGACGTTTAACAACTCGGGAAGGATGTAAGAGTGTAACATGTATGTTTTTAAGTTAACGTTCAATAAGCCCAACGAAAGTGTTCCTCTGGTCCAATTAAATTCCCAGTAACAAACGTTTTTTTTTTTTGGGGGGGGGGGGGAAGGGGGGATACTCCTGTCGTTATAGAATATCGTAAGATAACAAGGACGGGAAGTTAAAATAGCTGCAAGAAAATAGTAATAGTGGGGGGGGAGGGGAGAGAGAGAGAGAGAGAGAGAGAGAGAGAGAGAGAGAGAGAGAGAATCACGAATTTTAAAATGCCAGTACAGAATAAAAGACGGAAGTAAGAATGCTCTACTAGTCTCTGAAGGCGAAGGTCGGTGGTTCGAATCTGGGCCGGAGGTGTCCCAGCTCTAGAAATGAGTATCGAGTTTCTTCTGGAACCAGAGAAGGAGAGGTGGTCAGGTTCTTCTTCTTCTTCCTCTTACGAATTTTTAAATGCTAGGACAGAATAAAAGACAGGGAAGTAAGAATGCTTTACTCTGAAGGCGAAGTTCGGTGGTTCGAATCTTGGCCGAGGGTGTACCAGCTCTAGAAATGGGTATCCAGTTTCTTCTGGAACCAGAGGCGCCGATTTGTATACTTTTGAAATAGTTGACGATCATCTGGAGGGCGTTTGTTTTGGACTGATTGGCCATTTCTCTGGCTGGGTAGTTGGCCATATCTCCATTCTCTACTGTTAGTATGTTAGCCACTCCTGCAGTATGAGACAAAGTTTGAGCTCTTGGAGCAGGGCCTGCTGTAGATACAAGCTGGAAAGAGTTTACTTCTAGGTACTAGGGAAGGCCATAATGACGAGCATGTCCTAAAATCATCTAATAAGGGGGCATGTCCTAAAGCCATCTAATGAGGGGGCATGTCCTAAAGTCATATAATGAGGGATTATGTCCCAAAATCATCTAATATGGGGTCATGTCTTAAAGTCATCTAATAAGGGGGGATGTCCTAAAGTCATCTAATGAGGGGACGTGTCTTAAAGTCATGTATTGAGGGGGCATGTCCTAAAGTCATCTAATGAGGGGGCATATCCCAAAGTCATATAATGAGGGGGCATGCTCTGATAACAGTGTCTAAAAGCTGGAAAGAAACATCTACGCATAGAAACATGAAATGTCAGAACCCTACACTAAAGTGGAAAACTGGCAAATCTAATTTTGGAAGCTGGCAGTATGGATTTAATTAAGGGTAGCTGAAACCAGATGGAAGGACGCGGGGTATGTTAAGGAAGAGAACCACATATTTATCTATTCAAGAAGAGAGGAACACCAAAGACACGTAGGCATATTAATAAGAAGATCACTGGAAAAACTCATTCGTGGATATTGTACGCACAGCGAGTTATTAAAGCTAAAAGCAAAACCTTTCAGCATCGCCTTCCTACAGACGTACGCACCAGCACAAGAATATGGACAGGAAGAAGCTAGAGGCTTACTATGAGGAACTACAAAGAGGGTTTGCATCATGTCAAATCTGTAGATATTCTAACAGTAATGGTGGGCATGAACACAGAAGGAGGAGGAGGAGGAAGTATTAAGGACATGGGAGGAAAATCTGGACTTGATAAAAGAAATGAACTTGGGGATAGACTGATACAGTTCTGTGAGGAAAACCAACTAATTATGTTACACATTTTACAAACAAGATAAGAGAAACTTACATAGATGGAAAAAAATGGAGACTTAAGAAGAAATCAGATTGATTTTATAGTGATCAAAGGAAGATTTAGAAATAATGTTAAGTGAACAAAAATCTACCCAGGGACAGACATAAAGTCAGAATACAGCCCACGAGTGATTAAGAAAATAAAGAACAATAACCAAAGTAAGAAGTACAAGCCATCAAAAACAGGCATTATAGTCCTAAGAAATACAGACTTAAAACAGAAATATTAAGTGGAAGTGAAGAACAGATACAAATGCCTTCTAGAAGAGAGCATAGAGCAATATAGACGAGAAAACCCAAGAGAGATAAAAGACAACAAATGGGAATGTTTAAAATCAAGTATGGAGATGGCCAAAAATATTCTACCAGAGAAAGAACAGAAGACTAAGCAAAAGTGGATGACCAATGAAATACTAATAGAAATGGAAGAAATAAAACGAACAAAAAAACATCCCAGTATGGACAAAGAAATACGCGGGATGTGCCGAAAGGAAAAGGAGAGATGGCTAGATAACAGCTTCAAAGAAAGAGAGGAGTTGGAGAAAAAAACAGAAGACAAGAGAGATGTATGAAGAAGATAAAGAAACCCATAGGCACGACTCAGAAAGTGGATCAGGGCGGCTGCATTAAAAAACAAGTAGGGACAGCTCTTGATGGAAAGCTCAGACATAAAAGCTGGAAGGAATATATCAGAAAACTTTACACAAATAACAGAAATAAAAGCCCAGACATAGACAGGCCCATTCATTCCCTTGTGGAACTTTGCCTCCCTAAAAGCACTTCTGTAGGCCTATCGGTTTTGACCAAGATGGCCTGCTGCTGATGCATCCATTTGCAGATCATCAACAATGTCTTGCAGCCATCTTCGCCTTGGTCTTTCTCTCTTTCTTTTTCCCATTATGTACCCTTCCAAGACGGTTTTCTCTAGATTATCATGACGTTTAATGTGTACAAAATATTTAAGTTTTCTCTGTTTAATACTCTTTACTAGCCAGCCTTCTTCAATATTAAGTTCTTGTAGTATGGATATATATGTCCATGATATTTGAAGAACTCTTCAATAGAAATTTAACATTAAAACGCATTTATATGTTTCTCAGCTGTTTTGTTAAGTGTCCAGATGTCACAGGCATATATTGCGATGGGAAAGATGCATGCCCTTAAAAATATTACTTTTGTAGTTCTGTCTGTTCCTCTCCACAGATTCTTTAGTTATGTTACTTTTTGAAGATCGGTAGATGTCCTCCTTTTAATTTCCTTCATTGTATCTCCATTATTAGTTAGTAGTGATCCAAGATATTCAAAACTCTCCACTTCTTCGAGTTTTTCCTCACTGATATATACATCAGCTGCCTTGTTTAGACGGTCCCAACGTAACTAAAATCAGAAGTAGAAAAGGTCACGAGAGCAATGAAACATGATAAAGCTACTGCCTTGGACAATATCAGCATAGAAATGTTAGAAGCCCTAGAAGAATTTAGAAGAAAGAAGATCACAGATCACCGAGAAGATCACTGCATTACTACTCTTTTGAACCGTGTGTGTGTAAGCCGGTGCATTTATGAGATCTTAAAACTTACGCAGTTGTACTATGATCAATAGCTTTCTGATTATATCGTATAAGCCTGTCGGCCCTTCTCCGAGGAGCAATATCTTTTCCTCACCCCAACTCCTGACAAACCAGATCAAGTTATCGCACATTAATCTTATTATTGATTTTCAAGATGAGAATTGAAATACATTCAAGGTGGGGAAGAGAAAACTCGAAACTTTTGCATTACGTCACATGCGCATGTTCTGTGACCCGTTTCATATAACTAGTTCCGGTTGTAGTTTTTATGTGGTGTAGTGGGGGGTTGTCGTCTGACGTTATCAAAAGTATCTACCATCAAACACGAAAGAAAGATTATACTGTGCTTTGTATTAGAAGTATATTCTCTCAAGGGAAATTCTAAAGTAAAATAACGCGTTTAGGAGATAGTAATTAGCTAGCTGTAGCTCTCATGTTCCTGGATTAAGCGGCAGATCCAGTGATAGTATTGTCACATGCAGAAGTTGGAGAAAGCTTTACACGAAGGAATACAAAGTGGGTAACCATTGAGGCACTTAAACAACATACGTTAAGAATATATTGTGAGTAGTTTTAGAGAAGGCTGTGTGAATATATCCGCGGATAGCGTGAGTGGATCAATTTTTCTTTTGGAATATTAACGTTCGCTGTACCAAGCTGAAGGTGAGTTCCTTAGTTTTGTGTATAAAGTTCGTATCGGGATGAGGTGAGTTCCAAGCTCACCAGTGCATGCTTGAAACCATAGATAATACCGAACCGTTTATCATGTATTAACATACATACCTAAATAAGATCAGTCAGTCAGTTAGTCATTTGCATGTCTCCGTGCTGAACTTTGCCTCCCTAACAACTCTCCTGTAGGCCTCTCGATTGTAAGCAAGATGCCTTGCTGCTGATGCATCCATTTGCAGATTATCAACGATGTCTTGCAGCCATCTCCGCATTGGTCTTCCTCTCTTTCTTTTTCCCATTATGTACCCTTCCAAGATGGACTTCTCTAAATTCTCATGTGTCCAAAATATTTCAGTTTTCTCTGTTTAATCCTCTTTACTAGCCAACCTTCTTTTCAATATTAAGTTCTTGTAGAGTAGATATATATATATTATTTTTTATGTCCATGATATTTGAAGAACTCTTCTGTAGCATTTACATTCAAAGGCATTTATGTGTTTCTCAACTGTTTTGTTAAGTGTCCAGGTTTCACAGGCATATGTTGCATTGGAAAAGATGATTGCCCTTAAAAATCTTATTTTTGTAGTTCTGTCTGTTCCTCTCCACAGATTCTTTAGTTATTTTACTTTTTGAAGAGCGATAGATGTCCTTCTTTTAATTTCCTTCACTGTATCTCTATTATTAGTTAGTAATGATCCAAGATATTCAAAACTCTCCACTTCTTCTAATTTTACCTCATTGATACATATTTCAGCTGCCTTATTTGTTTTGTCATTTGTCATCAATTTAGTTTTATTTGCATTAAGATAGAGGTTTTGCATTTCACTGTTCTTACGGACTGACATAATTAGTTTTTCCGTTCCTTTTTGTGTTGTGGACAGTAATACTGTGTCACCAGCATATCTAATCTCTGGTATTTCATAACCTCCAATTGTTATGGCATTGTAATATTCTTTGTTTACATCTTCTCTGCATAAGATACATATGATACATTTTAGTTTAAAAGTTACACAGATGAAGATATGAGCAAAAATAATTAACAATAAAATGGAACATTTATAACAACACATTGCTTTGGCATAATAAATTTATGAACATCTAATTTTTAGATTTAAAAAATATAATTATTAACTATTTATTTCATATTTTTCAGACTTCACGTAAATGAAACAGTCAGTGTTGATATTCTCACTACTGACTGAGATAAACTATTATCAAATTATAATGGTTTGTTTTCTTACACGCTTTATCTGTCCGTAAGTGATCAGTAGGAGGAGTAACTAGTAAATTACTTGTAAATTTAGTTTCTTCAGTAAATTTTCCATTTAAAAAAAAGTGATTTTTTTTTTTTTTAAACTTCATATTCCTGTTTCAGTTTTCATCCGTGAATTGAAATCTGCATGAAAAAGACTGAGATATCATGCTGTGGGGTTGGTGAACCATAGCTAACTAAGAACATGTCCCACCACTTTGTTGGTACCCTCGGTACTAGGCTCAGCTTGGCTTAGTGTGACAGGGATCATAATAGTCTTACATCTTACAGCTTTCCCATGCTGTTAAACGTTACGTAGGACTCTCATTGTGCTTCAGCATGTTTTTCTCTTTTTGGTGAGTTTTTCAATCTTCTCTAGGTATCCTGTGGCCACTAATTTAGCCTCTCAATGTTCTGTTTAGAGTTTTGTATGGTCAGCCTCTTTTCTTGACTTTGTATGATTCTTGCTTTGTTTCGAGTTTTCACAACAGTTACGCTTTCCCCATCTGGAATTGCCTCTAAGTGGGTATCAGTGTAAAGTTGTTAACCTTACATCCAACTCTTGATTCAGCAAACATGACAGATCCAGTGAAATCTTTTGCTGAATTTTAGCATTCAGACAAGAGCATTAATATATGTTAATATACACCAGGCATCTTGCATGTCGCCTGGAAGTAAAACTGCTAAAGTGGATTCTGCTAAAAAAAAAAAGCATTGCATGCAGCCTGCTTTTAAGCTCCAGTAGCTGTAGGCTGGTTCTCATTCGACATGATGTTGTGCCTTAGCAGCATCACAACACCAACTGCAAAAACATCCTGCTCATAGTTTCAGGGAGACAGGACAACAACAAAAACATCCTGCTTATAGTTCAGGTAGACAGGACAACAACAAAAACATCCTGCTTATAGTTTCAGGTAGACAGGACAACAACAAAAACATCCTGCTCATAGTTTCAGGTAGACAGGACAACAACAAAAACATCCTGCTCATAGTTTCAGATAGACAGGACAACAACAAAAACATCCTGCTCATAGTTTCAGGGAGACAGGACAACAATAAAAACATCCTGCTTATAGTTTCAGGTAGACAGGACAACAACAAAAACATCCTGCTCATAGTTTCAGGGAGACAGGACAACAATAAAAACATCCTGCTTTTAGTTCAGGTAGACAGGACAACAACAAAAACATCCTGCTCATAGTTTCAGGGAGACAGGACAACAACAAAAACATCCTGCTCATAGTTTCAGGGAGACAGGACAACAACAAAAACATCCTGCTCATAGTTTCAGGGAGACAGGACAACAACAAAAACATCCTGCTCATAGTTTCAGGGAGACAGGACAACAACAAAAACATCCTGCTCATAGTTTCAGGTAGACAGGACAACAAAAACATCCTCAGGACAACAACAAAAACATCCTGCTTATAGTTCAGGTAGACAGGACAACAACAAAAACATCCTGCTCATAGTTTCAGATAGACAGGACAACAACAAAAAACATCCTGCTTATAGTTTCAGGTAGACAGGACAACAACAAAAACATCCTGCTCATGGTTTCAGGGAGACAGGACAACAAAAAAAACATCCTGATCATAGTTTCAGAGAGAAAACAACAGAAACATCCTACTTATAGTTTAAGGGAGACAGGACAACAAAAAAAAAACATCCTGATCATAGTTTCAGAGAGAAAACAACAGAAACATCCTACTTATAGTTTAAAGGAGACAGGACAACAACAAAATGTTTGAAAAATGAAAAGAAATATATATTCATCATAGTTTTTTTTTTCTTTCTGTATTTGTCTGATGCTACTAAGAAATGACCAAAGATTGTTTCAGTGCATATGATTTCACCTTCACTTTGATGCACTTGTCTGTCATGATTGTATCTTGTTTTTTTCTTTCTTGACTTTCAGAATCATTTGCTGTGACATCTTGTCTGGGTGTTGTCAGTTGAGCCATATCATTGCTGTTATTAGTCATATGACAGTCACATGCTTTTAGCTGTGAAATGAATCCCTAATGAGAAGAGGGAAGGTGACATGGACTGGTCACATCACAAGATAACCCACAATATTCACTTTTGTCTTGTGGCTGTTCATTGCTGCCTGTAGAAGGTTAGTGGATGCTGTCAGAATTGCCACTTTAGACTTTTGTCATGGTTAGTGGACACTGAGTGCAGTCAAGTTTAGATTTCTTTATCAAGTGTAGTGACCATTGACAGAAAAGATCACCTTTAGACTCCTGTGTCATATTTAGTATGACCATTGACATTTAGACTCCTGTATCATAGTTAGTATAACCGTTGACAGAAAAGATGACATTTAGACTCCTGTGTCATAGTTAGGTATGACCATTGACAGAAAAGATGACATTTAGACTCTTGTATCATAGTTAGTATGACCATTGACATTTAGACTCCTGTATCATAGTTAGTATAACCATTGACAGAAAAGATGACATTTAGACTCTTGTATCATAGTTAGTATGACCATTGACAGAAAAGATGACATTTAAACTCCTGTATCATAGTTAGTATGACCATTGACAGAAAAGATGACATTTAGACTCTTGTATCATAGTTAGTATGACCATTGACATTTAGACTCCTCTATCATAGTTAGTATAACCATTGACAGAAAAGATGACATTTAGACTCTTGTATCATAGTTAGTATGACCATTGACAGAAAAGATGACATTTAGACTGCTGTGTCATAGTTAGTATGACCATTGACAGAAAATATCACATTTAGACTCTTGTATTATAGTTAGGGTGGCCATTGACATTTAGACTCCTGTATCATAGTTAGTATAACAATTGACAGAAAAAAAATGACATTTAGACTCTTGTATCATATTTAGTATGATCATTGACAGAAAAGATGACATTTAGACTCCAGTATCATAGTTAGTATGACCACTGACAGAAAAGATGACATTTAGACTCCTGTGTCATTGTTAGTATGACCATTGACAGAAAAGATCACACTTAGACTCCTGTATTATTGTTAGTATGACCATTGACAGAAAAGATGACATTTAGACTCTTCTATCATAGTTAGTATGACCACTGACAGAAAAGATGACATTTAGACTCCTGTGTCATTGTTAGTATGACCATTGACAGAAAAGATGACATTTAGACTCCTGTATCATTGTTAGTATGACCATTGACAGAAAAGATGACATTTAGACTCTTCTATCATAGTTAGTATGACCACTGACAGAAAAGATCACATTTAGACTATTCTATCATAGAAAGGAATCATTGTTAAAATACCAAAAAAAGGCAACCTTAGTGACTGTAACAACTGGAGAGGAGTAACCTTAATATCAGATGTGTCAAAAGTATTTTGCAAGGTCATTTTGAATAGACTCAAAGATATAGTGGATACTGCAATGAGAGAAGAACAAGCAGGATTTCGAAAAGGGAGAAGCTGTCTCGACCAGATCTTTACTCTCAGAATAATACTTGAAGAACATATTGAAAAACAGAAACCATTAATACTGAACTTCATAGATTTTAAAAAGGCATTTGATAGCATACACAGAGATTCATTATGGAGAATTTTAAGTATATATGGAATACCATCTAAAATTGTCAACATCATTAAGGACTTATACAATGGATATGTTTGTGCAGTCAAGACAGAAGAAGGGATGAGTGAATGGTTCCAGATTGAAACAGGCGTGAAACAAGGATGTATACTGTCTCCTTTACTTTTTGGGATTACAATAGACTTCATAATGAAAAAATACACAGGTATTGACTGGGTACATGGGACCCAACTAGAAGATCTTGATTTTGCAGATGACATAACTCTTATCAGTAAAGTAAAAAGTAAAGATAGTCCCATAGCATACCTTGGCAGCTACATAGACCAGGATGGTGACACTAGAAAGGAAGTTAGGATCAGAATTGCAAAAGCAGCATCAGTCTTCAAGAATCTTTAGAACATATGGAATTCAAAAGTTATAAGCACAAAAACCAAGTTAAGACTATTCAATTCAAATGTAATATCCACCCTCATTTATGCATGTGAAAGCTGGAAAACAACTAAAGAAATAGAAAAGAAATAGGCTCTTTTGAAAACAAATGCCTGAGGAAAATACTCTGCATCAAGTGGAATGAATTCAAGAACAATGCAGAGATAAGACAGATGACTGAACAACAGCCAGTCTCATGGGTGATCAGGAAAAGGAGATGGACATATGTTGGTCACTTGATGAGAAGAAATGATCAGAGAATCCCAAAACAAGCTATCAAGTGGAACACAACAGGCCGAAGAAAAAGAGGCAGACCACGTGAAACTCTGAAGAGGACATTATTAAGAGAGGCCAAATTAACAGGCATAAAATCCTAGTATCAGGATATAAAATGAGGCATGAGGCAAGGGTGCATGTTGTCATCTGATATATTCTTATTATACAGCGAAAAAACATCATGAGAGGCGTTAAAGATATAAAGGGATAATTAAAATAGGAGGTCATAATATTATCTACTTGAGATATGCAGATAATGTCATTCTAACAACAGAAAGCTAAAGCAGTGTGCAGAAAATTGTGAATAAGATTATTGAAGAAAGCAATAAAAGAGGCCTAGAGCTAAACAGCCACAAGGACAGAAACAGTGGTAATATCAAAAAGAATAAACATATCAGAGTGTAACATCCTTTCAAATGGGAAGGCAGTGACACAAGTAGATAAATTCAGTTAGCTTGGAACAACAAGAATGGCTGATGGCAAGTGCGCAAATGAAATAAAATCACAAATATGTATGGCAAAAGCAGCTTTTTTATCTTGCATCTTACATCTTGTTAAGAGAGGCCAAATTAACAGGCATAAAATCCCTTGATGAGGTTGAAAGACTTATGGAAGACAGGAAAATTTGCCGAACTACTTTGCGAGCCCTGTGTGACGTTTAATGGCATGGGAAGGATGTAAGATATAAGATCTTACATCCTTCCCATGTCGTTAAACATCACATAGGGCTTGCATGGTAGTTTATCAAGTTTTCCTGTTTTCAGTGAGCTTTTCAGCCTCATCAAGGGATTTTATGCCCACTAAACTGGCCCCTATTAGCAATGTCCTCTTTAGAGTTTCGCGTGGTCAACTTCATTTTTCTTTGGCCTGTTGTGCTCCACTTAATAGCTTGTTTTGGTATTCTCTGATTGTTTCTTCTCATCACATGGCCTGCATATGTCCTTATTTTTCTAATCACCCATGAGACAGGTTGTTGTTTGTTCATCTGTCTCATCTATGTGTTGTTCTTAAATTCGTTCCACTTTATATCAAGTATTTCCTTCTTGATTAATGAGAAGTTTCATTATTTTTGTTTTTTCCTTGTTAATTTATGCCGTCAAGACAGAAGAAGGGATGAGTGAATGGTTCAAGATTGAAACAGGCATGAAACAAGGATGTATATTATCTCCCTTGCTTTCTGGAATTGCCATAGACTTCATAATGAAAAAATGTTGCATTCCAAGTCCTATTTCATTAGTCAGTGAAGACAGGGTATATGTTTTTTCTTGCATGGAATTCACATTGTTACTGGTAAGAGTTATGTCATCTGCAAAATCAAGATCTTCTAGTTGGGTCCCATGTACCCAATCAATGCCTGTTTTACCTATTGTATATTTGTGCAGTCAACACAGAAGAAGGGATGAGTGAATGGTTCCAGATTGAAACAGGCGTGAAACAAGGATGTATATTATCTCCCTTGCCTTCTGGAATTGCCATAGACTTCATAATGAAAAAAAAAAGCTTTTTTAATGACACGAAAATACTAACAAATAAGAACATGCCACTAAAAGTGAGGAAAAGAGTATTACAGTGCTGTATATAGCCAATATTGCTATATGGCTGTGGAATTTGAACAGTCAGTGACAAGAGATGACGAAGAAATTGGAAGCAGCAGAGATGTAGTTTTGGAGAAAGATGCAACAAATACCACGGACAGACAGAAAAACAAATGAAGAGATCCTCAAAGAGGTTTCAGAACAGTGGAAACTACTTAAAAAGGCAGTCAGAATTTCTTTCATATGTCATGAGAAGACAGAAGTTGGAGAACATAATAATGACTGGAAAATTCAAAGGAAAGAGAGGAAGGCCAAGAGAAATATGTCTAAGAGAACAGACCAAGTTGCATGAAAAAAAGGAAAAACATTTGAAGTAATCAGAAAACACCAAAGACAGCACAAGAGTGGAGAAGCAAGATTGCCAGCACGGTGCAAACATAAAGACTGTCCTGCTACATGGTTCGGAGACATGGTTTATGACCAAGACAATACAACAAAGGATACAAACATTCATGAACTACTGCTTGAGGGAGGATTTTAAACATTAAATGGCAGGACAAGATCAGGAATGAGAAGGTCTGGGAAAGGGCAGGACAAGAGCCTATGAATCTACAAATCATTTCTAGGAAATGGAGGTGGATTGGCTACACTCTGAGGAAACTCAACACCAGCATAGCAAGACAGGCACTGACATGGAATCCTCAAGGAAATAGAAAACAAGGAAGACCTAGACTTCTTGGAGAAGAGAAATTATGACAGTGCTCAGAGACAAGGGATACACATGGAAGGAAGCAGAGAATAATTCTAAGAACAGGGATGACTGGAGAGCCTTTATCTGTGCCCTATGCTCTCAAGGGAGTGAAAGGCCATGATGATGATGAACACTATCTGGAATGGCACATGCTGCTACTACTACTACTACTACTACTACTATTACTACTAACAACAATAATAATAATAATAGTGACACATTATAAAAAGAATAAACAGACAGACTAATGATTTAGAGGAACAAATATGGTAGGCTAAAAACATAAAACCTCCAGTGTAAGGTTTGTTATGTCTCATCTTGTGGTGTGATTTCTCATGTACCAAGCTACTTCAGTGTTCTCAATTCCTTTTTTTCACATTCTGTACATTTAAAAAAAAAACCCTTGCATACTTTTTCACAATTTATATTTTGCTTTCTTATACCCCCCTTTCCTTTTAGTTTTCACAAAATATATATTGCCTTCTTTTTTAAAAAATCTTTTTCTCTATTTTTAAATCAGTAAACTTTTTTTTTTTTTTCAAAGAAATGATTTGATCACATGACCTGGTGCACTTAATTGGACCTCATATAAGCAGGCCGATTGGTTTATCATGATCATGTGACTTTGCCAGAAGAAAGGTTGGCAGTAATGAAGGTTCCTCTCTCCCTAGCCTTGGTGCTGCACTTAGTCAGACTGTGACCTGTCTTTTCCCATATCTTATCTTCCCATCTGCATCTCTGCCTACCTCTCATCATCATCATCATCAGGTGCCGTGCTGACTGGCGTTGGCTATTATGCTTCTCCAGAGTACCCGATCCTTCATGCAGGCCATCAGTTCAGTTGGTGATCTCCTATCACACCATCCCGTCAGTCTGTCCAGTATCATTTCTCTTGGTCTTCCTCTTGATCTTCTTCCTTCTATTTTTCCTGTTGTTATTATATTTTCAATGCCCCCTCTTCTCATTGCATGTCCTATGAAGGTACATTGTCTCTCTCTTATCTTTTTGACAAGGTTTTGTGTCTCTCCAGCTCTTCTCATACATTCTTCATTAGTTAGTTTTTGCTGTCCAGGGAATTCGCAACATTCTTCTAACAAACATTCTTCTAAATAAAAATAATAAATCTACCTCTCACTTTTTTTTTCTTCCACCTTTCCTTCTAGCAGACCTTCAATATTATGTTATGTCATTTTATAAGGTCTTTTGTTTTCTTGAGCATTATTTGTTTGGGAAGTTCACATTCCATTTGTAGCTGTTCTAAAACTTGTGCATTTGTTCTTTTTATTCTCCATGATATACACCCTAATTTTCTGTAGATCCACATTTCTGCCACATTAATCCTTTTCTCTGAATTTTAAGCATTGCTTAGAGGTCAGGATTTTTCTCCATTTGGCAGAGTAAAATACATAATTTTACAAATCTCAGTTTTGTTTTTTTTTTATGGGCAGATTCCTGTATAATGGGACTCTCTTCATGATGTTGAATGTATGTTTGGCCATTACCTGTTTTATCTCCCTCTCACATCTCCCCTATTCAGTCATTGAATGCCCTTGGTAGCAGTAGGTTGGCCCTTTGTTCTGGTTTCTCTTTGTTTGTGGTTATATCCATCTGTAGCTTTTGGTCTTTACTGCTGAATAGCATTTCTTTGCTCTTCTTGATGTTGATCTCCAGTCCCCATTCTTGGCTTGTGTTGTTTATTATGTTCAAGCTCTGAGCAAATTCAGTAGCTTTAGTTATGCTTCAGTATGGCAACACAGGCTAAAGGTCACATTGAGCAGTACATATACAGTAATAAAATATACTTCAGTGTGTTAACCCAACTTAAAGGTCAAATTGAATTGAATATACACACCAGTAAGATACACTTGAAGCTAAAAATAAAAAAACTATAAAAGTGAAGGGGAGTCCTAGATATGCAGTGATCAGTCATTTGTGAATTGTGCTTAGCGTGGTGAGTGGTGATGTTTCATCAATTTGGTAGTTATCTTTAAAAAAAAATGTATTAAAATATAGCAACCAGATGTGGTAGTTACCTGTAGTTAGAAAAAACATGTGATAAAGATTATAGGAGGTTAAAAAAAACAATACATTGTGGTGGCAACCACCTGCCGAATATAAATAAACAAGTTATCATTTTTCTGCCTCTTTGTGGGACACAACCAACCCCGAGACTTTGTGTATACAAAATATGAAGTTGATTGTACACGTCCTATACGCATGTGCTGAGGTACTTCAAATATTGGAACACGCGTCCTTCAAAAACTGCACCAGCTATAAAACACTTATAAATAGCATATTCGTGTAATGCTGATTGAATAACAGATGTGAGACCCAGTGGGAAAAGCTGTGAGATAAACTACAACTGGTTCACTGTAAGGCCTTTCTTACCAGTTTGTTTTTTTTTTTCTCTCCTTGCAGCTTTCATAAACATTCCATTTATATAATATGTGGATTATAGCAAGGAGTAAGTGATTTGTTTAGAAAGCTTTAAATATAGCTTCACGTGACAGATTCAAGTGAACAAGAATCAATAAAGTGCTGTGCCGCATGGTGTAGGCGATAATTTCTCTCCACAGTTCCCTGTCTTTAGACTTGATTATGAGATCCGCCAGTGACTTTCTTCCTAGCCACACTGACAGTCCATCCAGTAACTTCTCTCTCTGTCTTCCTGTGTATCTTCTTTCCTCATTTTTTCCAGTTGCCACAATGTGTTCCAGTTTTCCTCTTCTCAGAAAATGTCCTACAAATCTCGCTTGTCAGCCTCTGATCTTTGCTGTAATTTGCCTTTTAACTCCAGCCTCTCTTAAGACTTCTTCATTGGTTTTCTTGTCTGTCCATGGTATCTTCAACATCCTTTTTATGAGTCACATTTCCATGGCCTTCATTTCTCGCTGTACTCTCATTCTTGGACCATGCTTCACATCTATAATACAAAATTGGCTCGATGTAACATTTAAGTACTTGGAATCTTGTTTCCATTGATATGGATCTGTTGCACAAGATGTTTCTCATTTTCTGGATTGCTGAATTGGCCCGAGCATGTCTGCTTTTTATTTTGTTGTGACATTTTCCATCAACTGTTATAACTGTTCCTAAGTACTTGAATCTATCAACTTGCTTCAGTTCTATGCCATCGATGGTAATGCTACATTTTGGTGGTATTCTTTTCTTTGAGATAACCATCACTTCAGTCTTCTTTTTATTCAGGCTGAGACCTTTATTTTTACTTTCTCAAATCACGATGTCTAGAAGAGTCTGTAGCTCCCCTTCACTTTTAGCAATTGTAACTGTCATCTGCATATCTTAAGTTGTTAAGGTTGTACTCGCCAACTGATATTCCTGAGTTATATTTCTCATTATGTTTTCTCTGTACAAAGAGAAGAGGTCAGGAGATAGAACACATCCTTGTCTCACTCACAATTTTATGTCTTGGAATGCTCCTATTTGGTTCTCAACCTTTATTGCTGCTGATTGCTGCCAATATATGTTTTTGATGAGTTTCAGATCTTTCCCATCTATGTTGATCTTCTTCTTCTTCTTCGTTTGCTTCTACCACCAAAACCGCACTGTGATCCTACTGAATTTACGCCTGTGGTCCTCGTTAGGTCCCGTAGTCTCCTGTGTGGTCCCAAAAAGGACCACACGAGATCCACGTGAGGACCACAAGGGGTTCAGAGTATCACAGGGCTTTAGCCTGTATTCTTGGTGGGTCTCAGAAGCTGGATTGTGTGACACCATGGATTTCATTGCACCAGTTTAGTCTAGGGTTGGACTTTCTCACCAGAAGACCTCGACGTGTTTAGGATATCAGTGCATCCCCGCTGGGTGAGAGGCGGTAGCCCACCCAGGCCAGAGTTGGACCTTCTCACCGGAAAACCTCGACGTGTTTTGAGATACCCGTGTATCACCGCCGGGTGAGAAGTGGTTGCCCATCCAGTCCAGAGTTGGACTTTCTCACCGGAAAGCCTCAGCATGATTAGGATACACAAACATCCCCGTCGGGTGAGAGGTAGTTGCCTATCTAGACTGCCCTGGTCCAGTGTCTCCGACTTCAGCATTTTGCGGTTGTGGCCGCTACCCTTCCTAGTTGTGACCAGGATGGAGCTTTTGTCCAGGAGGACGAATCCTCGCCACTAGTGACTTCCAACCCTGGGTTGAGCCGGTTTAGGCATATTATCCCAGTATGGGCGTGTTTGGGACGTGACCGACCTCTAGGGCAGAGGTACTGTGACATGCATAGCCTTCAAGATTCACCCCTGGTGTGAGCCGGTTTAGGCAAAATTCACCAGTATGGGTGTATATCAGGCGTGACCGACCTCTAGAGCGGAGGTGGCATGACATGTCTAGCCATCAAGTTCCACCCCTGGTGTGTGCCAGTTTAGGCATATTTCAACAGTGTAGGTGTATTTCGGACGTGGCCGGCCTCTAGAGCAGAGGTGCTGTGGTATGTATAGCTATCGTAGCGGTACTACTGGACATACCGATTAAACTTCACTTTATCCTTTCCACCACCTTTCCCATCGGCAACGCACAGCAACCTTTATTTCTTTTCCGCATTTCTTCCTTGACCGGGAGGAGCTTCACTCCACGCGCGGCATTTGAAGAGTCTTACCAGCAGTGTCTTAACCTCTGGGACAATCCGGTTCATGCATTTCACCCAATATGACTGCACTCAGGACATGGCCGACCTCCAGACCAGAGTGCTGTGGTTTGACTGTTTGCTTCGCTTTATCCTTTCTACCACCTTTTCCGCAGTGATGCTGCGCGGCAACCTCATTTGCACCTTTCTTCATTGGCCGAGAGGAGCACCGCTCCACGCACGGCAACTGAAAAATCTCGCCAACAGCGGATCTATGTTGATGTCTTCCAGCATTCTTATAAGTTCTGTGTACCTCAAAATTTATACTTAAGGTGAATAAATACAGTAAAATCCAGTTATAATGGACCCCATTTATAACAGTCTTGCAACCGCACTCCTATACAGTATATATTTTATTCTGGATATAGCAGACTTTGGATATAACAGAATAGCTTGCTAATCCCCTTGGAGTCTGTTATAATGAGATTTTGCTGTATAATTGTATTGGTTTGATTTGCCAGGAGCTGTGTGTTACCTGCAGCTGGCATCATGGTGATACTGAAGTACGGCCATCATGTTAGACAGGGAAAGCCCAGCACGGTGACCCATTCTTGCCTCATGGAACAGGTTTCTTGACAGAGCCTAGTGAGGCTCTGGTCAAGGTTAGCCTAATATGAGGAGTGCTACCATGAGGAAGTTTGATAGGTTCTTGGCCAGTCCTGGTTCGCCAGACCTGATAACCACATTGTCACAGTAGTTATGGGAGTGATTCTTGCCCCAACCATGTAGCACTGATGTACAGTGATTTGAAAATATACTTTGCCCCATGCAGTTTCAGTGTCTTCAGCTTAGAATTTGAATGGAGGACAAGGAAGCCAAGCAGCCACTTCTGCCCTCGGACAGTCACCGTGACTGTGACTCAGACAGCAGCGAGGGTACACACTATGACGCGTGTCATGACACGGTGTCTACCCCTCTTCTAAGATCGCCATCTTCTGTTAACTTATTAGGTAAGATGTTAGTTCATATACCATTTTTAACCAGTAATTGTTGTCAGATATTTCAGTGTAGTGGCCCGGTTGGCTGAGTGATTAAGCACTCGGTCTACTAATCCAGTGATACTGGGTTCAAGTCTCTTCAGTGGGGATTTTTTTTTTTTTTAGGTATCACCACATCAGAAACGGCCCGGGGTCCACCCAGCCTCTAAAAATGGGTACCAGAGAAGTCTGGGAAGGTAAATGCAGCCATGAATGATACTGACCACATCACTCTTTCATGTGCCGATGGTCTTGGAAATACGGACCTAACACTGTATTCCCAGTATGTCTTAATGGCATGGAAATGAAGATTTTAGCTTTACCTTTATTTCAGTTTAGTTGCTATACTGTATTTAGCCAGTCATTGTAGTAGGTTATAAAATAATGATCACCTGTGTAACAAAACAAATGAGGCTCACAGTTAGCGTCTTTATCTGGTGGTGGTAGGAGGATTTAAACTGTCATGTTGGGAGCAAAGACACTGTCTGATTTGGCATTCAGCGACCCACAGCCAACATGCTAATGTCAGGGTTAACGAACCATAGCTGACCAAGACCCTGTCCCACCTCTCCATTGGTACCCTCCGCCCCTCAAGTAACAAATCTAGCCTGGCTTATAAGGCAGGGATTGCCATAGTCGCCATGGTGGTGGAGTCTGCTAAAGAAGTATTGCACACCTGCTGCTTTTTAGCGTACTCGGGGACTAAAAATGTAGCTGCCATAAGCCGCTCCCACACTTCAACACCTCCACAGCATCGGCTGCAAAGAACAGCAGCTTGCAGATCCAAGGAGGTAGGAGACAAGACAGAGCAAACCACCATGTTGAGTATCTTTCGCTCTCAGTATTAAAAGAATATAAACAAGCATAAATTTGTCACAGTTACAGGAAATTTTAAACTTGTGCATACTGAAGTGGAAGAGTTCTCTTATGGATCCACTGCTTGAAATTTGTTCTGTTCACATATAATAAATACTTAGCCAGATTTGAAGCATAGTTCCCATAAAATATTGATCACTACTTGTGTAACTGCTGATCATTGTTTATGAAGCTGCTGATAACTGCTCATGTAGTTGCTGATCAATCGCTGCCTGTAGTGTTGCCTTATGCAAGGTTATACAGCTCTTAACAGTTTGTGTGTTTGATCATCAGGTGATGACAAAGTGTCCTGTAATGGGCCAATTCTTGAGAACGTGCCCCCTCCTACACCACGTTTCCATGTAAGTTCTCCAGATTTTTATGTAGTGTATCTTCCATTTTATGTTGTAGCAAAGCTTTGTTGTTGTATGTCTTTGGTGTCAGTCTTACAGCAACCAGACAGTTGGAACATTCAGGGGGGAAAAAATTGAGACAGAGACAAATGGAAAAATATTTAATTGAACAGTTCAAGTCGGATGGGAAAAGGAAAGCATTTGAATTGGTTGGAAACACCATGTTGCACAAGACAGAGAAGGATGATTGCCTGTGCTCTGAAGCATGGCATGTAGTGAGTGAATGAATGAATGAATGAAATATGATCAGGCTTGAAAAATTCTAGGTGGGATCTTAAGTGATGAGAGAATGAGAAAGTTAAGAGTGACTGTGAAATGAATCCCACACACTGAGCAGCCGTCTTGCCAAGAGCGGACAAAGCTACATGCATGAATGGAAAATAGAACATCTTTTTGAAACTCAGTTTTTCATCTTCAGATTTTAGATCTTTTTGAAACTCAGTTTTTCATCTTCAGAGTTTAGATTCCCATGTCATTGTATGAGGTTCTGGGCTTTTCTCATTCTCTTTTGTCATTTATCTAGTCTGTAGTTTATTGTTGCTCAGATCTTCCCATTAGCTATGAACTGTTGTTCTTTGTAGCTGATGTTGCGATGATGATGAAACACGGGCATCATTTTAAACAGACAGTTCTGACTTTGGTTCATCGTCCCGGGATTTTATCAAGGTTAAATCTCGGCACAAATAAGAAAAAAGAAATTTCTCACATACGCTTACTTTCCGCTGATGTTTGTAAAATGTCTTTTAAAAAAAAAAGTATAAAGTATCGCAGTTTGTTTTGGGAAAGCTGGGTTTTTTGAAAATGCATCATCCAAAATGAAAGATGGGTACAGTTGTACAAGTTTCAGAAGTTCCCAGCACCATCACTGTTCATTAAGAAGTGGACAGTTTGTTTATTTCTCTTTTGCATGCATTCACAAGTGATCTCTCTCTCTCTCTCTCTCTCTGAACCTTAAGTGCCCAGGGCACATAGGGCTTCTGCAAGGGTTTTCCACAAATGCCTGTCCTTTGCCATTTTTTTCGCTCTTGCCCAGGTGAGCCCTCTATTGCTCAACATCCTCTCTGTTGTTCTTCTCCATGTCTCTTTTGGTCTACACTTACTTCTGTTCCCCTGTGGCATCTATCTTTTTTGGTAGTGAATCAGCAACAGCAACTCACAGCAACAACTCACAACAGCAACTCACAACAACTCACAAGTGATATAAAGTATGTTATTTATGTTTCTGGCAGCCAGATTCACTTGTAAGCTTAAAAAGAAAACCAAAAAAAAAAAAAAACTGGATTCCACTTTTCAAACCAATTTCGATGTCTTTTATAAGAAAGATGGATTTATTTCTGAACTTTCACAATCAGTTTTTTTTTTTATGCCATGATTCTGTAAGGATGTTTATATATCCTTGACTTCCTGTAGTTATGTGCATTCTCTGTTGCATTCATTTCCTGTGATTTTGTATTGTGGTAACTATGTCTTGTTCTAGAGTATTTTGAACAAAACCTTTTCCCCTTATGGCTTTTTTTGTGCCAGTCCTTTAGCACAGTTTCTTATTGCAGTTTTATAGATCGTTGAAAATTATCATGTGGAAAAGTTGTCTGTGTAGGCTGGTAATCTAGCGCTATTTACAAGATTTGTAACTGTGGGCTTGTAAAGCTGGTGATAGTATGTGGGTGTAGTGTTCAGTAGTGAGCAAGATGCCTTCAGTCAGTCATTATATATAGTGGTGTTGGTGGTGGTTTTATTGGTCATACTTCCTCATTTTGTGGTTTGTCCAGTATACTTCCATCATTAATAAAAGACTTGTCCTCCAAGCAGGCTGACATTTTGTATTGAAAAACAAGGCACTTGTATAACAAAATTTAAAAGCTCTCTCAAACATTTTGTTTGTAATATCATACTATGAAAATATTTATTGTAATAGAAAACGGCAATATAGTCACTGTTGTGTAAACTACAGTAAATTTATGACAAAAGATCAGCAATTTAAAAAAAAAAACAAAAACACGCAGATGGCCATGGTGTGAAAAAGTTTGAGAACCATTGTAAAAATTTGTAAACAGAGAATGGCAAGTCTCAGTTTGACATTAGACACAATGGAATATAAGATAAGAAGTAAATGGCAGTAAATAGTACAAGCATACATTAGATAAAAAATGAGAATTTAACTTATATATCTTATATCCTTCCCTTGCTGTTAAACGTCACATAGGGCTCGCAAGGTAGCTCTCCAATTTTTCCTGTTTTCGGCGAGCTTTTCAACCTCATCATGGGATTTTATGCCTATTAATTTGGCCTCCCTTAACAATGTCCTCTTTAGAGTTTCACGCGGTCTGCCTTTTTTTCTTCAGCCTATGTTCCACTTGATAGCTTGTTTTGGGATTCTCTGATCGTTTCTTCTCATCACATGACCAAAATATGTCCATCTCCTTTTCCTGATCACCCATAAGACTGGTTGTTGTTCAGTCATCTGTCTTATCTCTGCATTGTTCTTGAATTCATTCCACTTGATGCAGAGTATTTTCCTTAGGCATTTGTTTTCAAAAGAGTCTAATTTCTTGTGTATTTCTTTAATTGTTTTCCAGCTCTCGCATGCATAAATGAGGGTGGATATTACATTTGAATTGAATAATCTTAACTTGGATTTTGTGCTTATAACTTTTGAATTCCATATGTTCTCACGATTCTTGAAGATTGATGCTGCTTTGGCAATTCTAGTTCTAACTTCATACTAGTGTTTTATTAATAAAAATGAGTCCCAGCATGATAGTGAGAGATGTTCTTTGGCTAACAGACCATCTTCTCCACAGGTGTACAAACGAAGGTGGTACATGCTGATCATGTACAGCCTGTTTGGTTTTACACAAAGTGCAATTTGGAACACATGGGGTCCAATATCTACAACCACTGAAGAGGCTTTTAATTGGACGGATGAAACAATAGCCTGGATGAGCAACTGGGGTTGTATCTCATTTGTTGCTACAGGCTTGCTGTTTCCGTGGTTACTGGATGCTAAAGGTAATTTATGCATTATTGTTTTTAATGATTTGGTAATTTAAAGTAATTTAAATCAGTGTGGTTCCTTAGGAGGATGCTAAAAATACCATGAGTAGTGAAGGGATCAAACAAAGTTTCTGAAAGAGCCAGAAGAAATGAGACAAGCGATAACAAAATTCAGGAAGATGCAATTTATATTCATAGGACTTGTCATGAGAACAGGTGGATTGAAATATTTGATAACAACAGGGATACAGATGGCAAAAAAAAAAATAACAAACTGAGGCAGACAAAGAGAGAAGATGATATATGGACTGACAAAGTGGCATGGAGAAAGAACACCAGCCCAGCTCATAAGTAACACCCGGAATAGAGAATTGTGGGAAAGCATCACCGCCAAGGCCTGTCAGCATGGCACTGGATGGATGGATGGATGGATGGATGGATGGGTGGGTGGGTGGGCCAAAGACAGAGTGGGTGGGTGGGCCAAACCAGAGTGGGTGGGTGGGCCAAAGACAGAGTGGGTGGGTGGGCCAAAGACAGAGTAGTCAGACAGAATAACTTACTGATCAGTGCCCATTAGCTGACTGTTTACATCAGGACTGGTGAACTATAACTGATCATGAAACCATTCTACCTCTCAGACCAGCCCCCTGAAAACAGAGAGTAATTTGACTAGGTGAATCTATCTGTCTGTTGCCTTGCCATTGATGGCCATCCTTTTCCACAGTTCTTGGTTCCAGGTGGTGATTATAAGTTGTGCTGGTGATCTCTGTCCGTGTCATCTTGCTAGTCCATCCAGCATTTTTTCTCTCTGTCTGCCTTGATCTCTTTTGCCTTCTGTCTTTCCCATTGTCACAGTGTATTCTACGAGGGGTGATTGGTAAGTTCTTGGCATAAGGTACAACAGATTATTTGTGGACAGCTTTTTTGGGTTATTTCTCAACATAGTCCCCTTGCAAGTTTATGCACTTAGTCCAGTGATCCTGGAGCATACAGATCCCTTCTTTGTAAAAATCATCATCTTGTGCCAGTAGAAAGTGGTCTACATCATGAATGAAGTCATCATGTGAAGCAAATTTGTGAAAACTGAGCTCCTTTTTGAGTTTTGGTAAACAGGTAATAGTCCGAAGGAGCCAAATCTGGGGAATAAGGAGGATGTTCAAGAAGCTGGAAGCTGCATTAATAGCAGCCATTGCCACTGCTGACTTGTGAACTGGAGCATTGTCTTACTGAAACATGACTCCTCTCATCAATTTCCCTCAATGCTTTCTTTCAATTTGACCCGCAGTTGCTTCACAAGATTAGCGTAATAGGCCCCAGTGACCGTTCTGCCCTTTTGAAGATAGCCTACCAATAGCACACCTTCTGAATCCTAAAAGATGAAAGCCATCACTTTTCCTGCAGACAGAACCACTCTTGCTTTCTTTGGAGGTGGGGATCCATGATGTTTCCACTGCTTTGACTGTTCTTTGGTTTCTGGTTGAAAATAATGAACCAAAGTCTCATCTATAGTTACAAATTGCTGAAGAAACTTTTCATGATCTGCAGAAAAATGGCAAAGAGTGTCTCTTAACATGTTGAGACGCTGTCGTTTGTGATCAGCTCCAAGAAGTTTCGGGACCCATCGAGCAGAGACCTTTGTTATTTGAAGATCATTGTGAATAATGGCATGAACACATTCCTGGGAGATGCCCAACTCAGTAGCAATGTACCGCTCAGTTAGTCGTCGATCCTCCATTATCATATCATGGATTCTGCCAGTGGTTTCATCGGAATGACTGCTCAGTGAGAAATTTTATCAATTTTCTCAGTTTCTGCCACCCCTTACCACTTCAGTAGCCTGTAAAAAGAAAAAACTTGGTTGCAGTTAATTTCTTGAAACTTGGTGTTTAATCTTACATTAACCTGATCTACAAAAAATACACCTAATATCAGCTGTGTGTTTCAAGTATTTGTACCTTATTCCAAGAACTTATCAATCAGCCCTTGTAGCTTGCCTTACCATAGAACATGTCCTTTCAGTTTGGATTGTCTTTTTCTGATTTTTGTTATTGCTTGTCTCATCTCTCCTGCCTCTCTCAGAAACTCCTCATTTGGTTTCTTTGCTGTCTATGGCCGAATGAATCTTATCAAAATAAGAAGAAAAAAAAACTGGTTCCAAAAAGTAAGCCAAGCCAGAATCAATTAAGTTTGAGTGTCAGACAGAAAGAGTCTGATATTTCATTTTAAGAACAGCACAGAAGAAAACATCCTCTCGTTTCTCATTTTCATAAGTCATCATCATCAGGTGCGTGCCGACTGGCGTTGGCTATTATGCTTCTCCAGAGTACGTGATCCTTCGTGCAGGCCATCAGCTCAGTTGCTGATCTCCTCTCACACCATCCCGTCAGACTGTCCAGTATCATTTCTCTTGGTCTTCCTCTTGATCTTCTTCCTTCTATTTTTCCTGTTATAATATTTTCTATGCCCCCTCTTCTCATTGCATGTCTTATGAAAGTACATTGTCTCTCTCTTATCTTTTTGACAAGGTTTTTTGTCTCTCCAGCTCTTCTCATACATTCTTCATTAGTTATTTTTGCTGTCCAGGGAATTCGCAACATTCTTCTAATAAACCACATTTCTGCTGCTTCCGATGATTTTTGTGCAGACTTGCCTATTGTCCGTGATTCACTTCCATATAACAAGATAGGTTCAATATAGCATTTTAGGACTCGTTTTCTAACATTCATTGATAAGGATGTGTTGGCTAATATGTTTCTCATTCTCTGAAATGCAGTCTTTGCTTGGCCTATTCTGTTCCTAATTTATGTTCTGCATTTCCCATCTGAAGTTATTACTGCTCCAAGGTATTTGAATTTCTGCACCTGCTTTAGAATAGTTCCGTTTAATTTTATACTGCATGCTGGTGGATTCTGTTTCTTAGATATAACTATAGTCTCTGTTTTTTATGTTCAAAGTAAGGCCTTTCTGTTCACTTTCTTTGGCGACTTTATCCAAGAGATTTTGCAGGTCTTGTTGGTTCTCAGCTATCAGTACTGTGTCGTCAGCATACCGAAGGTTGTTAATATTGTATCCTCCAATTTTTATGCCTGATTCTGTGATGATTGTTCTTAGAATATTCTCGCTGTACAGAGAATAAAAGTCTGGAGACAATACACATCCCTGTCGCACCCCTTGTTTTATAGGTTGATATTTTCCAGTTCTGTTTTCAACTCGAGTTACTGCTTCTTGCTGCCAGTATAGATGTTTTACAATCCTCAGGTCTTTGCCATCTATATTGATGTCTTCAAGCGTTTTAATAATTTCATTATGTTTCACCTTGTCGAATGCGCTGGTGTAATCAATGAAGCATAAGTAGAGATCTTTCTGTACTTCTAAAGCTCTTTCTGTTAGTGTTCATAAAGCATAAATGGAATTGTGTGTTCAGTTTCCTTCAACAAATCCAAACTCTTCATCTGCTATTTCCATTTTTATCTTTTTCCTTGTTCTTCTCATAATGATTCTCAGAAGTAGCTTCATTACGTGACATAGAGGCTGATAGTCCGATGGTCATCATATTCCTTTGCACCTGGTTTCTTTGGTAGTGCTATAAACGTGGATTTAATCAGGTCACTGGGAATATAACCACTGTTGTAAATGTCATTCAGTAACTTGGTTATTATTTTGGTTATTATTTTTATTCCTGTCCTCTCTCTCTCTCTCTCTCTGAACCTTAAGTGCCCAGGGCACATGGGGCTTCTGCAAGGGTGTTCCACAAATGCCTGCCCTTTGCCTTTTTTTCTGCTCTTGCCCAGGTGAGCCCTCTATTGCTCAACATCCTTTCTGTTGTTCTTCTCCATGTCTCTTTTGGTCTACCTTTACTTCTGTTCCCCTGTTGTGTCCATCTTAGTGCTATTTTTGGTAGTGAGTTGTCAGTCATTCTGAGCACATGTCCCAACCATTGCCAGCGTCTTTCCTCAATAATTGTTGTCAGTGGCTTCATCTGCATTTCTGCCAATAAGATGTTATTTCTTATGGTGTTTGGCCAAAATATTTTTCTAATTCTTCGTAAACATTTAGTCTGGAAAGAATTCAACTTGTTTTCTATGGTTTTGGTGATTTTCCAGCATTCACTTCCATAGAGTAGTACACTTAGAACATTACTGTCTCCTCTAGTGCCTCTATTTCTTCTAATGTTATATTATCAGGCCCAGTTGCTTTTCCTTTCTTCATGTGTTTGATGGCATCTATGATTTCATCTTCTAGTATTGGTGGTCCATCACAGTTTTTAGTATCTGGTGTTAATTCTGGTCTTTCTCCTCCATATAGCTCACCAATATACTCTGTCCACCTGTCCACAGTGTCTTCCTTTCCCATTAACATTTTACCTTCTTTCGATTTCAGGCATACTGTGGTATATTTTGTTTTCCTGCCTGTGAGTTCATTAATTCGTTTGTGCATGTTTTTGCTGTCTTTATTATGAGAGTCCTCTATCTGTCTGCACTGTTCATTTAACCACACTTCTTTTGCTTCTCTGCATCTGCGTCTTATTTCTTTATTTATCTTGCTATATTTTTTCTCGTTATTTTTACTCCTCCTCCTCTTGTCCATCAGTCCTAAGATGTCATCTGTCATCCATTTATTTTTAGAGGCTTCTTTTTTCGGTGGTATCATCTCCTTAACAGTTTGGTGGATAGAATCTCTTAACATTGCCCATTGTTCATCTATACTATTTATCTTTGCTGTTGCATTGTATCTATTTGTAATAATAACTTTTTATTGTTCTCGCAGTTCTTGGTCATTTTTAAGGAGTTCTGTATTCACTTTGATGTTTCTCACTTTTCTGCCTGCTTTCTTTAGCTTTATTCTAATTTTTCCACAGAGTGGGTCATGCCACTATTGCAGTCAGCTCCTGGCATGGTTTTTGTTGTCAGTAATGCATTCCGGAATCGTTTGTTGATTAATGTGTAGCCTATCTGGTTGAAAGTCTTTTTATCTGGGCTGCACCACATTGCCAGTCTTCGAGGATGTTGTTTAAACCAGATGTTTCCTACAGTCATGCTGTGTATTCTTGGCCATTCAATTAATTTACAACCTCTGTCATTCCTCTCCCCCAGTCCATAGTCACCAACGATGTCTGAAGTTCTTCCTTTACCAACTTTGGCATTAAAATCTCACATGACTATGGTAACTTCATGTGACTATGTGTGTTTTAGGGCTGTCTCTATATCATTATAGAATAGCTGTACATCTTCTTCAGAACTTTCAGATGTTGGAGCGTACACTTGTATAATATTTATGTTTATTGGTTGTCCTTTCAGTTGGGCTAGCAGGACTCTGTCCGAGATGTTCAAATATCCTACAGTTGTCCTTGCCGTTTGTTCGTCAAATATTATTCCTACTCCTCGCTCATGTTTATCACTTCCTGAATATATTATTGTATATTTATCAGAGTTTATCTTCCCTGCACCTGTCCATCTAACTTCACTCATTCCTAATATGTTGATCTTCATCCTTTCCATTTCCATCTTTACATTTTCTAATTTTCCAGCCTAGAATAAAGTTCTAACATTCCATGTTGCTATTTTGAACTTGTTAGTTTTGCCACCAGTAGCTTGATGACGATATGACCTCACCTGTGGCTCGTGAGCTGCCCTACCGGACGAGGCTGTTCCAGAGGAACATCCATTACCGTCGTTCATGATGAATCGATTATTCTGTTCAAGCATAACTGTTCTTGGGAACTACAACAGTGGTTTCCTGTTGCCTTCTGTCGGTTTGTGTACGGACTCTCCGCTAGCCTTTGGACTCCCTGTCCTACCCACAAGGCAGCGGGAGCAAGAGGTTTTAAGGTGCCTCTGACCCGCCTGGTATTCCCTTCACTGAGCACCTGAAGCACTTTATAGGAGTAGTAGAGCCACCTACTACCCCACCTCGCTCTCTGAGTCTACCACCAGTTGGTCCATGCCTGCTTATTTGGATAACTCCTTTTCATAAGTACATTAACAAAAAAAATTGAGTTAATTTTGCTGTTGAGTAAAGAAGAAAAAAAAAAAACGATATGAAGAAAGACTGGAAAATATTGCAAAATAATATTTAATATAACACGGTATTGTATGGTTAGGTCTTGAAAATATAGGCAGAACATTTTTAGACATGAGAGAAGGAAAAATGACAAGAGAATTACAGCACATTAATGAGATAGCAAGGTTCATTAATGTGCTGTCTCTCGTGGCTAGACAGTTGCTCATCCTACCAGAGTCCGTCGTTCAAGTCCCAGCTAACTCTCTTGTCATTGTTCTTTCTCTCGCGTCTAAAAGTGCTCTGTATATGATATTTTCGAGGTCTAACCATATACAAGACTGTGTTCTATTACTTTACCATCTGAAAGTCTCGTTGTTTCCTATTTGTAAAAATAATATTCATAACAGCATTCAGAGATGGTGAGTTGCTTGGAAATGTCCAGGAAGCAGTGAGTGTAGGCTGAGCAAAAAAGTTTTTTTTTGGGGGGGGGCGCACTAGAAAGCTAGGGGGTGGCAGCTGAAATAAAGTATGGGAACCTCTTATTTAGAATGACCTGTTATTCCTTATTTCACAACATTTCAACCTGTGAAATTCTGAAAACTCATTTAGTTAAATGGTATTGACCTAATGGGAAAACCCTGTGTTTATTTAAGATTTGATGAGTTCAATTTTTGTTGTTGTTGCTTGATAGGTCTGAGATGGGCTACGTTGAGCAGTATGTTCTGTATCACTCTGGGGTGTATCTTCAGGGTTTTCACATCAGAACCAGTGCCTGCCACAGCGTGAGTGTGTCTTACATTAGTCTGTGGTAATATTTAGATATCATTAAGCTGTGTTAGAGCATGCCCATTGCAGGTTTGTCTCAGTTTACTTGGATTTGGTTAACTTTTACTTAGTGTGCTGATGATAACTTTTTTCAGCCAGTGACAATTTGTCCACTGATAGCGGCTTTTTTTCTGCTGATAGCAACTTCAGCTTTATCTGCTTATGATAAGCTTTTTTTTTTTTTTTATCTGTGGGTGGTAAGTTTATTTGCGGATGACAACTTTATCTGCTTGTGGTAACTTTCACTTTGCCTGCTCTGATGGTGATTTATCAGCCATGAACAGTTTTATAAATGGATACATCAGCAGCAGGCCATCTTGCTCACAACCGAGAGGCCTACAGGAGTGATATTATGGAGGCAAAGTTCCGCAAGGGACATGCAAATGAATGAATGAATGGACAGTTTTATCTGCCATCTGTTTGTGACATTATTGGTTTAGCTGTTGGTCACACTTTCAGCTATTGATGCATACTCTCTCTACATTTTGCTTTCATTGTCTCCATTTTAATTATATTTAACGCAGTATCTTTAGATGCAATATGAAATAGAACTATATAAAGTAGTGTTTTTGACGTGCAGTCAAAGAAGTGTGAAAATATATGGGTTACTATGTGTATCATGGCTGTTCAGGCTCTGTACAGTACACATTAAGCAAGTGACAGGGTGAATGTTGGTTATTTTGTTATGTGACTAGAATCTCTGGGGCTCCTATGAAGAACTCCTGCAGGATTCATGGAGACAGCCCAGCACCCTGCTTAGAAAGTTAAAGTTGAGCATACGAAACTGAGCAAAGAAGAAGAAGGTTATGCGACTGTGTTATTGAACTCTGGTCACAAAGAGAGGTTTTTGCAGAACTTTTGGAGGGAGAGCACCTAGGTGGAAGCTTGAGGATGGATGAGTGGAAGCATGCCAGGTCTTTATCTGTCTGCATGAGTGCTGAGAAAGTGATGAAACATGTAGTGTATATATGCAGGATCTAGGAGTTGCACTTATGCTTGGACCTGTTGTTTAATGTAGAGGGACTCATGCTTGGACCTGTTCTTTAATGTAGAGGGACTTGTGCTTGGACCTGTTGTTTAATGTAGAGGGAGTTGTGCTTGGACCTGTTCTTTAATGTAGAGGGAGTTGTGCTTGGACCTGTTGTTTAATGTAGAGGGACTCATGCTTGGACCTGTTCTTTAATGTAGAGGGACTTGTGCTTGGACCTGTTGTTTAATGTAGAGGGAGTTGTGCTTGGACCTGTTCTTTAATGTAGAGGGAGTTGTGCTTGGACCTGTTGTTTAATGTAGAGGGACTCATGCTTGGACCTGTTCTTTAATGTAGAGGGACTTGTGCTTGGACCTATTCTTTAATGTAGAGGGACTTGTGCTTGGACCTGTTCTTTAATGTAGAGGGACTTGTGCTTGGACCTATTCTTTAATGTAGAGGGACTTGTGCTTGGACCTGTTCTTTAATGTAGAGGTTGTTCCTGAGTCACAGTCAAAGTTGGAATGAAGTGTTCATTTGTTTGGATATTGCATAGAGCTGTTGTTGCTTACAACACAAATCATCACACATATGTTCATTCACAACTAGATCATGCCATACACAAATGAGGGGCAAACATGTATATAAGTAATGTATCTTGAACATAATGTGAAGGTATTACATGTAGTGTGAGCATTTGTAAGAACAGGTTTATATGTAAAACTGGCAAAGTCAGCCTTGTCATGTTTGATTTCCATAGTTCAGAGCATCATCACTGTCTGCATTTATATCCAATCTCATTCAGGCTTATACACATAGGGCAGATGCTAAATGGAATGGCTGGGCCAATAGCCATGTGTGCCATCCCACAGATCTCGTCACTGTGGTTTCCACCAGATGAGAGGGTAACGGCCACGGCAATTGGAAACAGCATCAACAGTTTAGGGGTGGCAATCCCCTTTATCTTGGGTAAGCATCTGTTAGGGATGTATTTATGTCACTGTTTCTAAGCTTTTTTTTTAAATCTCAAATCATGCACCCCTGAAATTGATGATAATTCCCTGCTGCTTTCTCACACTCTCCTACGACAGAGTATGGACTTAAAAACACTGTATGCTATGTTTCATATTCTTCTTGTCATTGCTACATTTCGTGTTCTTCCTGTCATTTGCTGTATCAGTTCTTTCTGTTATTGTTGTATAACATTCCCTGTCATTGCTATATCATGTTCTTCCTGTCATTGCTATATCACATGTTCTTCCTGTCATTGCTATATCACATGATCCCCCTGTCATTGCTTTATCACATGTTCTTCTTGTCATTGCTATTTCACATTCTTCCTGTTATTGCTGTATCACATTTCCTGTCATTGCCAAATCACATGTACATATCCTGTCACTGGTGTATCATGATAATTTAGAGAAGACCGTATTGGAAGGATACATAATGGGAAAAAGAAAAAGAGGAAGACCAAGACGAAGATGGCTGCAAGACATCGTTGACGATCTGAAAATGGATGCAACAGCAGCAGGCCATCTTGCTCACAACCGAGAGGCCTACAGGAGTGCTGTTTGGGAGGCAGAGTTCCGCAAGGGACATGCAAATGAATGAAATGAATGGTGTATCATGTGAACTTCCAGATTGTATCTCATCAGAAGGAGATAAGTGTAACGGCATTTGCTTATTTATTCAGGTCCGTATCTAGTATCAGGAGGTCCACCAGATGATAATGGCAACAGTACCTCAAACAAAACTTTGCAGTTGGCCGCTATATTGTAAGTGTTCTCCAGTGTTTACGTAACTTGTTGATTAAATATTTTGTGCTTGTGAAATAATAATGAGAGAAATCAAGAAAATAGGTGGAGTAAAAGTTTGGAGGAAAGAAACTAAACAACATCAGATATGCAGACAGATGGCATAGAACTGATAGCAGAGAGTAGAAAAGCCTTGCAGAAACTCTCAGACAGAGTCATAGAAAAAAGTGCACAAAAAAAAGGGGGCTAGAGTTAAACACCAGTAAGACAGAAGTAATGGTGATATCCAAGAAAAAAGAAAATACCAGAGTGCAAGGGAAGATAATAAGAGAGAGTTCAGAGATGCTATGTAGAACTTATACTACTTTGTGCAAGTGAAACATGGAGCATGAATAAACAATTAGAACAAAGAATAAAGGCTGCTGATATGTGGTTCCTAAGAAGGATGCCTTTGCATACCATGGACAGCCAGAAAGACAGATTAAGAAGTGTTACAGCAGGCTAAAGAATATCCCAAACTGGTGCTATACATATGAAAAAAAAACAGTCAAAAAGTTTCTTGGACACATCAGCAGACGTGAAGGTCTCAAAAAATTGGTCATGACTGGAAAGGTAAATGGCAAAAGGCAGAAATTGTGAAGAAGACAGACATACCTATATGGCCTGACTGCGTAGTTTGGCGTGAAAACAGTAACTGAATTGATTCGAGACACGGAAGATCGAACAGGGTGAAGAGAGATGACCCTCTACACCTATCGGCATGGCACTGATCTGATCTGATCTGATCTGATCTGATTTTGTGCTTTGTAATTATATGTTAGTGTACTTTAGGTTTAAAGTAAATTTAGATTGAAGTATGTTATGTATTTTTAGTATACTTTCACACTGTATCATTTACTGAGAAGAACATAGCAGTTATGTTTATTATAAAGTTGTTTATGTGATCTTGAGATTTTTGATCAGGTAATATAATAGATAAATATCGTCATAATTTTTTTTTTTTTTTTTTGCATTAACATTTCTGACTTTTGTTGTTTAAAAAATTGATGTTTTAAATATTGCAGGTATCTAATCTTTTACCAGCTTAGTGTTGTTAAAGACATACAGGTACCTTGTTTATTCTGAACTTAACAGTTTTCAAAACATTACAGATAACTTAGCTTATACTGAACTTAACACTGTTCAAAACGTTACAGATAGTTTGTTTATGTTGAATTTAACACTGTTCGGAATATTGTACTTTTTTTTTTATCTCTGCTTGACAAAACAGTTTCAGAACATTACATATACCTTGTTTTCACCAAATTTAACACTGTTAAAAATATTGCAATTGCTCTTCCTAGACAAGCTACTGATACCATACTAACTTTTCAGTTTCCACAATCATGAACCAAGAAATGTTACAGGTGAGTAGACAGTTATCATAGTTTCTTTATTGCTTTTAATGGCTTCTGTGACTAATGTAAGAGATCTGTTTCTACTGAAAGGTTTTGGTGGTGCCGGCTTACAGAGGTCTTCTTCTTCTTCTTCGTTCGCACTGTCTGTCTATATCTGCAGTCCTGTCTCTTGGACAAATTTCACTGTTTTTTGTAATTCATGTATGGAACCATAGAGCTTATCTTCTTTAGTGGTTTCACTGGGCCAGTAATTATTTCTCAGTGACTCGTAGTTGATGCAGTTCTGGAGGATATGTTCCACAGTTTGGGGCACCTGGGCACATGTACACAGATTAGTAGTACCAACCTTAAACTTTGTATACATATGACTTCGGAGTCGGCTGTGTCCTGTTCGGAGACGGAAGATGGTGACTTGTTCCTTTCTGTTTAGCATGTGATAGTCATCATGTGGTGGTGTTTGTGGCTTCCTGTAGGTTTTTATCATGCTTTTCTTCTGATTATAAGTGATTGGTATGTCTGGTTGCTCCATTTCAGTGCCCTCTTTGGCCAGATGGTCAGCTTTCTCATTGCCTGGTATCCTACAGTGGGAGGGAATCCATTGCAAAGTGACTCTGTGTTGTAAGCCAATTTTTGACAAGGCATCCTTAAGGTCTGGTAGTTTGTTGCACTGAAGAGCCTCCAGTACTGATCTTGCATCTGTGAGAATTACTACAGGACATGTACCAATTCTGGAGTCTGATAGTTTTTCAACTGCAGCAGTAATTGCCCTAACTTCTGCATCAAAGTTGTTGCAGTATTTACCAGTGGGTATGGAAATCTTGTCAATGGTGTTGTTTGGATATTCAATATATGCTCCTGCCCCTCCATTCTTTATGGCATTATGTGCAGATCCATCTGTATACACACGTATCCAGGTGTCGCATGGATATTTGTCATCTAGAACACTAAGTGTGGCTGTTGATCTTACAAGACTGCTCTGCATCTCACCATTCTGCACACCTTTCACTTCAGTCTGAATAGTTATTTGTGTATAATCTGCTTCTTTCCATGGTGTATGCTCTGGTACAGATGATAATGGAGCGACTACAGTTGGAAGGTCAGGTATCAGCTTACGCATACGCTTGGCCTGATGAATGAAGCTGCTTCTTTTAAGCCGTCCTAATGCCAAGTTATTGAATCTCTCCTTCAGGGGATGGCTTACAGAGCTAAGGAATTTTTCTCCCATGGTCATGACCTTTGTGTCTCTACGTTCCTTTAGCGCTTGAACACCAACTATTTTCTGCATTTCTACTATTGGTGTGGACCTCATGGCACCTGTGATAATCCGTAGTGACTGATTTTGAAGCTTACAGAGGTGTATTCCAGTGTAATTGTGAATGTGCGGTCTTTGTTAGCGATTGCGTTAGGAATTTTTGAAACTGGTACAAGTGTACCTGACTTTCACCTGGCATGAAGTACTTTCTGAAATACCTGTTTTCTCAATGCAGCATTCAGTGGCTTATATTTTTTTTAATGTAAAATTAAACACATTTTACAAATATCATGTGGAAATTCAATGTTTATGTGAATTTTTTGTTCTTACGTTATTTGTGGCAAGATTTAATCTTAACAAATGCTCACATGCTGAGCCAGAGTCAAAATTTTGTAATTCTCCTCCATACAAATTGAGCATCATCATCCTACCGGCCTAATCATCCTCCAGCTGATTTCATTGGTTGCTTTTTACTGGGGTTTTGATCATAAAAAACCAGTTATGGGATTTGGTGATCTCCAAAAGTTTCAGTTTTTCTCACTTTTTTTTTTTTTTTAATCAACAATTTACCAGTAATGGCTGGTTGACATGATCACTGCTCTTACCTGATAGCAAGTGATCTTAAAACTTGTGGCTTTTAGTTGGGTGGGAAGTTCAGCTGCCATGGTTTTTTTGCCTGAATTCTGGGAGTCTGGTCAAGAAACAGGAATAGCTTGTCAGCGTTAATCTTTGTCCGTGGTACAGCAGTAAAATATCAGGGCAGTATTTGACAGTTCCAGGAGCAGAAGGAGATAGCATCTTGCACTGTTACTTTTGATGAGCAATCAGATTTTTATACTGTATATTCTAAGAAGGCAGTCTGGTTGACCGAGTGGTTAGGTGCTTGGTCTGCCAACTAGGTGGTACTGGGTTCAAGTCCCAGCAGTTTGGATTTTTTTCTGGTACCACCACACCTAGTAAGGGCCAGGGGTCCAATCAGCCTCTTAAAACGGATATCAGAGATATCTGGGAAGGTACATGTGGCCAGGCATGATACTCACCACATCACACTTTCATGTGCTGAAGGTCTTGGAAATACGGGCCTAACACCTTATCCGCAATATGCCTTAATGGCAGGAAAATTGGAATTTTACTTTACCTTTATCATATTGTATGAATGTTGTGAGTTTTTTTTTTTTTAGTTGTGGTCAGTACATTTATACAGCCCACAGGCATGTTCACATGCCAGTTTTACAGGACACCCTCCATATGGGACTTGTAAGAAGTCTCTGTAAATGTGAGCTGTTCTTTGGAGCCGATGCTGTAGAGGTGTTGATACACAGCATTGTATCAGTGTGGGAGTGGGTTGTGGCAGCTTATTTTTCAGTCCCAGATTACAGCGCTAAAAAGCAGGGGGTGTTCAATGCTTCTTTAGCAGACTTCACCACCATGGGGACTACGGTGTTCAATGCTTCTTTAGCAGACTTCACCACCATGGGGACTACGGTGTTCAATGCTTCTTTAGCAGACTTCACCACCATGGGGACTACGGCGATCCCTGCCCTGTTAGCCAGGCTAGGCCTGTTACTGGGGGTACCATGGAGAGGTGGGACAGGGTCTTGGTCAGCTAACCCTGACACTGGCATATCGGCTAAGGGTCACTGATTGCCTTATGGGTTGTCTTCACCCTCCTCTCTATGTGGGAAATAGTCTTGATGTTGGAAGTTACATGTAAGTAGCTGTAAAACTGTTACTTGTTTACTTTGAGTCACTTCATATTGCCTTCTTTCACCCTGATTAGGATGAAAAAACTGGAATAGAATGTCGTGTATGCTGGTTGTAGATGCTGCTGTAGGGGCTGTGTTTCTTAACCTGGTGGTCCAGAGAAGGATTTCTAGGGGTCTCCAGACTGGCAGATAGGATTGGATATTTAACATTAAAAAAAAACAAACATCTGTTTATTGCTTTATAGTTAATGAGGAGTCCATGGCTGTTCTGAGGCCAGAAAAGGGAGCCTCGCAGCCAAAGAAGAAGATTAAGAGGCACTGTTAGGGTTACAAGAATAACTTGGGTACTGATGTATGGAGGCACTGAGGAGGCTGGATTATCTGTACAGTGTGCAGGAATGATGATCCTTACGCAAAGTACTTGCACTCTGCCTTTAGTATGTGGATATTTTTTTTTTTCATATGCTGTGAAGAGGCTGTATATTTATGTGAAGGCGAGTCAAGATTTATGTTTTGTTATTGTTGTTTTTTTTTTTTTCAGAAGCTAGAATCAGAGAAGAACGGGCCTCTATTATGCGTTACATGTATTACGGTAAGTCTGTGCCTGTTATTTAGACTGGTTAAATTATTGGCTGACTGCTAGTTCTTCTATAATGTTCATTTTTTTTTTTTCTTTCTTATAAATGTCATTGATGGTGATGGTTATTTATCATTCATTTATTCAGTGCCATGGCAACAGACATTTCTGATCATTCTTCTCTGGTCTTGAGTGGTGCTTAATATTTCTGTTCAGATTGGTTTGCCTGTCTTTCCCCGTCCCATGTAGCCGATTAAGATACTTTTTCTTTGTCTCCTGAGTTTTCCAGTGATTCTTAGGCTGTCTGTCTTCTGCCTTCACATCTTCTGTCAGCATGTCTAAAGAATTTTGATTGGCTGCATCGACCCTAGGTGTTTAAATTAAAACTTGTATTTGTTTCACATCATTTTGTAATTGTTTGTGGTGTTATTTTGTTAGTGTTTGTGGCATGTAATACTCATGAATTTTGGCTGTTGTTGGCATTAATCTTTTGCACCTTCTGTTATCACTAGTATTGTATTATTTGTGTTTGTGTGCCAAAAGTGTGGTGCATATGTTGATTTTCAACCTAATTCTGTATAAAGTAGTTCTGAAACAGTTACTTACATATATTCTGATACATTTACTTACAAGTTTTAATTCTGTTCCAGTTATTTAAATTTGACAACGGTAACGATTGCAAAAGATATGGTAATAGTCACTGGTTCAGTTTCTCATCAAATCTCATACACAGAGTGTGCCTGGGCAGTGTTGCTGTTTCTTGCCCTCCTGATATACTTCCCTGCCAAACCTCAGTCTCCACCCTGTGTATCGGCAGCTCTCCAGAGAGTAGACTACTGGGCTGGTTTGTGGTCGTTACGAAAGTAAGGCACCATAAATTTATTTTCTTTTGTATATTTTAATTTGTGGAAGAATGTGGAGAAATTGGGAAGTCAGCCATCCTTCGGAGTTGGAAGGCTTGTAAAGTTAGTAAATTTCATGCTTTCTTTTCTTTTCCCATTATTTTGAGTAAAATACTGTATTCTTAGACCTAAAAAAAAAAATCATAGACAAAAGCAGTTTTTTAGATGTGGGAGAGAGAAAAATGACAGGAGAATTACCTGGGACTTGAACCACGGACTCCGGTAGGACAAACAACCATCTAGCCATGAGAAAGTAGGTGGATATATGGTTCAGTTTTACAAAAAAAAGGAACATGGACAGAAACAAGAATGGCAGAAAGCAAAATGAGTACATAGAAATGAAGAACATACAGTCCAATATTTTGGAGAAAAAACTTTTTCAAGGATCATATATAAAAACAACACAACAACATATAAAAACATGAAAAATGGATGAAAAATGTAGACTTAGCTTTTTTTAGCCTCCTCCATTTTTTGTACAATTTTCTCAGTAGGAGGATGCCAAAAAGCTAAGACTCTATTTTTTATCCATTTTTCATGTTTTTATTTGTTGTTGTGTTGTTTTTGTATGTGATCCTTGAAGAAGGCTTTTTTGTAGAAATATTGGATTGTTGTATGCTCTTCATTTGTGTGTCCTCATTCTGTCGACATTCCTCACTCTTTCTATCTTTTTGTAAAACTGAACCATACACCTGTCTATTTTCCTTACTAAAACCAGTTTTACCACAGTTATCATCTCATTTATGTTTCTAGCCATGAGAGAGCAGCATATAAATGAACTTAGCTGTCTGTATCAAGTCCCAGATAATTCTTTTGTGATTTTCTTTCTCTCTCTCTCTCTCTCTCTCTCGTAGACAAAAGTGCTTTGTCTACGATTTTTTTCGAGGTCTAATCGTTCAACACTGTGTTTTTTTGCTTTACCGTACAAAAGCTTCGTTGTTTTGCTATTTGTTAAAATTTGTGACGTACACCATTATTATGAGGCACAGATATTGATTTGCTCAGTTCTTTGACATTTATGTCTCATCTCGTCATGTATCAAACATCTTATCAAGGCTAAAATTCTGTTTCAGGAAAGGGTCTTACATAACACTGGCCATCACGTACGGCATGTCCATGGGTGTGTTAACTGTATGGGGAAGTGTACTTAATGTCAACTTGAGACCTTTACACAGAATTTCTGAGGTAGGCACAGTGGTTTGTGTACCAATGTGAAGGTGGTTAATGTGGCTGTCCATTACCTTAGAATTTTAAGATGTTAATGTGGCTGTCCATTACCTTAGAATAGGAAGATGTTAATGTGGCTGTCCATTACCATGGAATGCAAAGGTGATATGGCTGCCACATTCATGGAAGAAAATTTTTAGAGAAAGGAAGGCTATAAAATGTACAGGAGATGAGTTCTGTATTAGAGGTTTTTTTTTTCCCATATTTTCATCATCTTCATGTGACCTTTCCTTCACAGAACATTCCTATCTTGATAATCGCTTTACAAACTCCTGTTGTCCATCGAGGATAGACCTTTGTAGAATGGCAGCATTGTCCTAAGTCCCATTATCTTAAGAGACTGTCACGTTTTTAGTAATATTAATTCATATGTATAGTCTATGAAGAAGTACAGGCTTTAAATCATGCTGCGGCTAGTCTCGCAGTCAACCAGCCTTACCAGTAGAACAGATGAGAATAGAGATTCTTAATCAGGGGTATGGAGATACACTGAGTAGCCTATTGGGGGTCTGTAATTGTGAAAGGGTTAAGAACCTCTAAAATAGAGCATGATGTGGCAGGAGCAGTACAAAAGGCATCACATCCAGTAGTTATTTATAGAACGTTAACAATAGTCAGTGCATGAACCAGGGAACAGAAAATGCAGTGAATGTCGAGCATAAAACTCCTAAACAGTCGAGACCCAAATAAAAAACTGTACATTGTGAAGGGACAAGATCAAACCATCATATATAAACTGCTAAGAAACAGTTCATTTCTTCATTATGGCATTAGCTGCCAAAGAGCTTTTTAGTATGAAGCCATAGGAGGATGCACAATTGCTAATATTATAATTTATTGACACATGTTTTATGATAATGTTTATTTGCATGTTAAAAGGTATAATGCAGAAGTGAAACCCGCACTCGAGTGAAAGCTGAAGGATAAAGACCAAGAGGATGAAAATCATACAGATGGGATTTAGCTGAACTGAAGGTAGCCAGAGAGCAAAGGACCGAGCAGGTTGATTGTCCATTGTAGCTGACCTTCCCTAGGGAGATAACACAGTATGATGATGATGGTTGTTTGTTTATGTCACCTTTATCTGGCCCGTTTCTCTTGTTGTAGTCCCCATGTTTTATACTGGCATGATCAACAGAAAAGTTTGTGTAAGTATCAGTATCTGCTCTATTTGGAAGTTTTAAAAAATTTTTCTCTCATTATTTTTATCACTTTCAGAGTGAGGCTGGCTGGATTGGGTTCCATTCTATACTTGGTGGCTGTATAGTTCCGTTGTTTGTTATGAGGTGAGTTAGCTTACATCAGTGTTTCCTAACCATTTTTGAGTGCAGCTCTAAGCCAGAAGTGATATGTGACCCCCATGGAAGATTTCTTTTTTTAAATACTGAAATTCACCAAGTCAGCATTCCAGAAAATGAGACACATCTTGTCCAACAGATCCATATCAATGGAAACAAGATTCCAAGCCAGTTTTGTTTTATGAATGTGAACCATGGTCCATGAATAAGAGAGTACAGTGAGAAATGGAGGCCATGGAAATGTGGTTTATAAGAAGGATGTTGAAGGTACCATGGACAGCCAAGAAAACCAACAAAGAAGTCTTAAGAGAGGCTGGAGTTAAAAGGCAAATTGCAGCAAAGATCAGAGGCAGACAGGCAAGATTTATAGGAGATTTTCTGAGAAGAGGAAAATTGGAACACATTGTGGCAACTGGAAAAATTGAGGGAAGAAGAGACAGAGGAAGACAGAGAGAGAGAAGTTACTGGATGGGCTGTCAGTGCGGCTAGGAAGAAAGTCACCAATGGATCTCATAATCAAGTCTAAAGACAGGGAATTGTGGAGAGAAATGATCACCTACACCATGTGGCACAGCACTTGATTGTTTGACTGAAATTCAACAAAAAATATTTCAGAGAATGGTAGTATGTGTGGTTGTTGTTGTTTTAATTTTTAAGTTTGCAAACGTAAAGTAGGAGGATTTCCAGAAATCCTGTAATTTATTTTTATTTTAACTTTTTAATTTTTTTTCGTATTTTCACATGAGTCTTCCTCATACTTCTCACAGCCCATAATTTGGTTGGGCACCTTTGGCTTATTTGATCTGCTTATGTTTCATTAAGTTGTTTGCTCCAGTGATATAGGTTAAGTTGTTTGCTCCAGTGATATAGGTTAAGTTGTTTGCTCCAGTGATATAGGTTAAGTTGTTTGCTCCAGTGATATAGGTTAAGTTGTTTGCTCCAGTGATATAGGTTAAGTTGTTTGCTCCAGTGATATAGGTTAAGTTGTTTGCTCTAGTGATATAGGCTAAGTTGTTTGCTCTAGTGATATAGGCTAAGTTGTTTGCTCTAGTGATATAGGCTAAGTTGTTTGTTCTAGTGATATAGGTTAAGTTGTTTGCTCTAGTGATATAGGCTAAGTTGTTTGCTCTAGTGATATAGGCTAAGGTGTTTGCTCTAGTGATACAGATTAAGGTGTTTGCTATAGTGATATAGGTTAAGTTGTTTGCTCTAGTGATATAAGTTAAGGTGTTTTCTCTAATGATATAGGTTAAGTTGTTTGCTGTAGTGATATAGGTTAAGTTGTTTGCTCTAGTGATATAAGTTAAGGTGTTTTCTCTAATGATATAGGTTAAGTTGTTTGCTGTAGTGATATAGGTTAAGTTGTTTGCTGTAGTGATATAGGTTAAGTTGTTTGCTGTAGTGATATAGGTTAAGTTGTTTGCTCTAGTGATATAAGTTAAGGTGTTTTCTCTAATGATATAGGTTAAGTTGTTTGCTGTAGTGATATAGGTTAAGTTGTTTGCTCTAGTGATATAGGTTAAGGTGTTTGCTCTAGTGATATAGGTTAAGGTGTTTGCTCTAGTGATATAGGTTAAGGTGTTTGCTCTAGTGATATAGGTTAAGGTGTTTGCTCTAGTGATATAAGTTAAATTATTGAATCTCATATTTCAAAGATTAAGATGTCATGTGCATGAATTTCATTAAAGTGCTGAATGCTCATAATTCATTAATTTGTTATATGCTCGTTGTGATTAGTGAACTTGTAGCATGCTCATGTCCAAGTGGTGAAGTGGGTAGTGCATTAGACTCTCACAGTAAAAAGGTAGGTGGTTCAAATCCACTATAGAAACAGGTACCTGGCCTCTTTTGAAGCTGGGGAAGGAAAAGCTACCAGGCATGATGCTGACCACATCACCTTCTAGTATGCTGACAACATCACCCTCTAGTATGCTGACAACATCACCCTCTAGTATGCTGACAACATCACCCTCTAGTATGCTGACAACATCACCCTCTAGTATGCTGACAACATCACCCTCTAGTATGCTGACAACATCACCCTCTAGTATGCTGACAACATCACCCTCTAGTATGCTGACAACATCACCCTCTAGTATGCTGACAACATCACCCTCTAGTATGCTGACAACATCACCCTCTAGTGTGCTGACCACATCACTCACTAGTGTGCTGACCACATCACCCTCTAGTATGCTGACCACATCATTCTCTAGTGTGCTGACCACATCACCCTCTAGTGCGCTGACCACATCACCTTCTAGTGCGCTGACCACATCACCCTCTAGTGCGCTGACCACATCACCCTCTAGTGCGCTGACCACATCACCCTCTAGTGCGCTGACCACATCACCCTCTAGTGCGCTGACCACATCACCCTCTAGTGTGCCAGTAGATCAAGGAAAATATGGGCACCAACGCCACATCCCTTAGGTGCCGTCATGACTTAATAGAACCGTCATTTTTCATGGGTACATTTGATTGTATGCTTATATTTCATTTAATCTATTATTTTCAAGAAATATGAACTCTATATTTCTAACTTCATAAATTTAATTTTAAAAATCTTATTGGATTATTTAGCCTGTGTCTAATTTTAACCTGGCTGATTATGAGACTGGTTTAATCTCTGGTCGTCTGTGTGACCTCTGTTTCATATTAAGGTTTACATCATTTATTTTGGCAGATGGACTGGTCTCATTAAAAAAAAAAAATCTTACTGTCATTGGGTTCTGCTTGTTGTTTTACTCAGAGGTCCACAGATATTCTCAGCCTGGAAAGGTGGCTGTTCTTAGATTGTTTTGAATGGGGGTTCATGGCCCAAAAAAGTTGAGAACCATTGATTTAGACTGTATTTATTTCCAGTCCGGTTGAGTATGAGACTGTAAAGAGTCTGCTCTGTCCTTTCAGGTGTGTAGATGCATTTGCCCGACACATGAAGTTGTTTATCCTAATCCTGTATATCCTAGGATCAGGTTGCTTCATAGTTTTTGCTCTGATGCTTACTGACAAAATTCCATATTCAAGGGGTGAGTAATTCTTGTTTATCTGATATGTTTCTTACCCATCAAGATGGTCTGCTGAGAACTGACAGTGCATCCAGAAAATAACTGTGCACTAAACCAGTATTGATTCCGTTATCATAGTGATATCTTAATGACTACGGTATCTAGCCACATCTGCCTGTGTATGTTAGTGTGTTGAATCCTGCTGTCGTGTAACATTCACTGTATTCAGTCTGTCTTTGTGTATTCAGTTGTTAAGCAGCGAAGCAGTTGTCGAAGTGCACAATGGGCGAATTGTTTAAATCAGTTTATTTACTATGGTTCTTTCACTAGAGGAGCGTATTTTTCTTGTTGAGAGTGTATTTAGAGAAGGCAGTACATATACTGATTTAGTGCGGGAGGAGTTTATTGAAAAATTCCGAAGAATACCCATACCTCTACCCAATGCAGTTTATAAACTTGAGAAATTTCGTGAAACAGGCTCAGTGTCAGATGCACACCATAATGGGAAACCATCTAAACTTAACAAGGAGAAGTTAATGAATATTTCTGATTCTGTGCTTCAGAGTCCATCAAAGACTTTGCTAAAGTTGGCACAACAGGAAGGTATTGGGCTTGCAACAGCACATAAAGCGCTCAGAGAAAATTGGAAACTCTTCCCATATAGAGTAACTGCGGTCCAACAATTGCTGTTGGCGAATCATGAAAAATGACTCCATTACTGTGAATGGCTTACAAATTTCCTTCAAATTAAAACTGCCAATATTCTTGATGTCACCTTTTTTACAGATGAGGTCTGGTTTCACCTCTCAGGTTATATTACCACACAAAATATATGAAATCGCCCACACATGCAGAATGAATTAAAAACTGCAATAACTGCCTACATAAGAAACATTTCACAAGCAGAACAAAGAAAAGTGTTTGCGAATAAAATTAAATGTGTTCAAACTTGCATAGACTCACAAGGACATCACTTTCAATATTTGTTATAAAGTACATGTCTGATTAGCTTATAATACGTAACATTGTTTAATCAGCATGCTTAATCAGTGACTCCAGCCACGGCAGGTAGATGTGGCTAGATACTGCAGACATTAAGATATCACTACAACACCGGAATCGATACTGGGTTAGTGCACAGTTACTTATGGAACACCCTGTAGATAAAATGTTATCGTAAGAAACCAGGGTTATTTTGATGAGTCATGAAAAGAGAACAACAATTAACAAGAATCTTGCAGTACCTAGAAAATTCGGTTCTAGATAAGCAGTAGAAAGATCGATTGTGATAAAACTGTTTTTATTGTGCCTGTTATTCTTACAGGGAGGATACAAATAAAAAAAAAAGAACCTAAGTGTTTAATCTTTCATCTATTTTGCATGTTTTTTTTTATCTGTTTTTATCTGTATTTTGCTTGTGAACCTAGAAAAAAGGCATTTGCCAAAATATTGGGTTTGCTGTGTGTTCTTCATTTATAATGCGGTCATCTTAAGTCTCTTCATTCTTGTTTCTGCTCACTTTCCTCGTACTTTCTGAACCACATGCCTCCAGACTGCTTTATTACTAGATAGGTAATACAAGAAATATTAGCTACATATGAAGAAAAATAATGCTAGTGAAATCAGAAAGCCTTGAGCCAAGTATTTGTTTTCTTTGTTATATGTTATAATATCAGATGCCAGGCTCTAAAATTGAAGAATGCCTTCCTGGGTGGGGCACTGTGCTTATGACAGTCAGTGATTTAAGAAAAAAAATGAAAGTTTATATGAAAAGAAAAGCTGGAGTGTACTTAATAGAGGCAAATGAAAAAAAAAAAAGGGTGCAAGAAAGAGGAGAAAAGGCACATGCAGATATGATGCAGTGCAAAAGGACTATATAGCAGGAGCCAACAGCTTGCAGGGGCCAACAGCTTGCATCCCTGATATAAGTAACAAATATTATATTAATAGTCTTATGTATTAGCTGTAGAGATTAGTATGATCTGCCAAGCACTCATAGACATGGCATGCAGCTCCTGAATGGAAGAAGGTTGCTGACTGCTGCTGTACAGAATAATATGGCCATATTGTTTCTGCCAGTTCATGACCATTTAACTTTTAAGGGTTTAGCAAGGTTGCTGTTTTATTTCTTATCTACAGAAGCCTTTAGTCAGTGTTGGTATTTGAGAAGGCTGCTGTTACCAGAGTTGTCTCTCTTTTTTTTTTAACAGCCACAGTAATTAAGCAAATATCATGGACACAAAAAAGAACAAATATATCCATACTACAAGAACTTAATATTGAAGAAGTTTGGCTAGTAAAGAGGATTAAAGAGAGAAAACTTAAATATTTTGGACACATTAAATGTCATGATAATCTGGAGAAGACCATCTTGGGAGGGTACATAATGGGAAAAAGAGAGGAAGACCAAGGCGAAGATAGATGCAAGGCATCATTGATGATCTGTAAATGGATACATCAGCACCAGGGCATGTTGCTTACAACCGAGAGGCCTACAGGAGAGATGTTAGGGAGGCAAAGTTCTGCAAAGGACATGCAAATGAATGAATGAGTAATTAAGCTTTTTCTATTCTGATACTCCTAAACGACATCAGACATCGCAGTCTTATAATGAAACAACACAGCAGTCAGGCGTTATTGTGAAATGACTATTCATAAGGCTAGTGGTATGATTATTGTGAAATGACTATTCATAAGGCTAGTGGTATGATGAAAGTATATATCCCAGAATTACAGTAATAACTGTACAAAATATATATATGTTTATGTAACGATTTAAGATTGTGGAAGCCTTTGTAAGTTGCCAGGATTATTTTGACTTTTGAGTGTCAGAATATATTCAAGTTGGGTATAAATTTCAGTATCTAAAAGTGCTAAATTATGATTGTGTAGTGTAGTCTTATGTATCATCATCAGTCCTCTATAATCCCATGTTTCATCATCAGTCTTTTGTACTCCCAGTGGAGCATAGGGCATCAGCAGAAGTTCTCTAGCCAATCTTGAGCAAGTCTGAATACCTCAACCCATGTCTTTCCTGCTTCTGTTAGTCCTTCCTGTATTGTTCGTCTCCATGTCCCCAATGGGCTGCCCTTCTTTCTTTTCCCTTGCTATGTCCAAGTCAAGGCGGCATAGGGGTGTCTTGTTTTTTTTCCCATTAATTAGTCTTATGTATAGTGTACCAAAATAATTCTGGAAATTGACATTAGTATCATTCTGTGGTAGACAAAATTGACATAGTATCATTCTGTGGTAGACTGTCACATATATTTATACTGGAGGGAACATTCATGCTTTTGGTTATTTCAGCTGTAATTATCTGACCAAAGCTGATGCAAGCATCATTTTTTGATGAACTGACAAAAAAGAAAAAGAGGAAGACCGAAACGAAGATGGCTGCAAGACATCGTTGATGATCTGGAAATGGATGCAGCAGCAGCAGGCCATCTTGCTCACAACCGAGAGGCCTACAGGAGTGCTGTTTGGGAGGCAAAGTTCCGCAAGGGACATGCAAAGGAATGAATGAATGACAAATTTGTACAGAAGAAAACACCTAGAATGTTTTTTTTTTATCCCTGCAGTTGTCTGTTTTGCCTGTTAGTTTTATTTTTTTAAGTATGTGAAAAAGTGTTGACGTGAAGATCATTTTGTGGTGACTTATCGCATACTTACACTAGAGAAAATCTTGAACGATATATGAGTATTGCACTTGTTCATTTCAGCTTTGTTGTATGCAACAATCATTGGTGGGACCACACTAATAAATGTTGCTGTACCTATGATGTTTGAGGTTGCTTGCGAGCTTGCATACCCTTGCAGCGAAGGGGCAGCAAATGGCGTTCTGACATTTCTTAACAATGTTGTAGGCCTGGCTTATCTTGCAGTGTTTGCGATACCACATGTTGGTAAGTTTTGTTGTATGATTGTTTTCTGGTAGACACTGTTTCTGTCATTTGATGCTGGGAAGTTGAAGTTGAAGTTTGAAGCCATAGCCATGAGTGGTTAGCCCTTTTTACCCAGCTTGTATAGCCAGAGTCTAGAGTGTGAGGGTTTAGCCAGAGTCTAGCGTGTGAGGGCTTAGCCAGAGTCTAGAGTGTGAGGGCTTAGCCAGAGTCTAGAGTCTGAGGGCTGGTTGTCAGCAAGACTCATGGGGCTGTGTTATGGCTGTTTGTTATGATGTTATGAGGCATTTTTACCGGGGGGGGGGGGGTAATGGGCTAGGGGCCAGCTCAACTTTGCTGCAGGTGTTTGGCTCCACTGCAGGCTCCATGTGATAAGGAATGTCAATAGAAGGAAATACTGTATAATCAGTGGTCATTTTCAGATACAGGAGCAAAAATTGGCCATGTTATTGTATGTAGGCATGCTATATGGAAGTTGTAGTGTTGCTATAAGTCAGCTATAGAGATGCTGTAAGACTGCTAATGGATGTTGTAGTGTTGCTATAGGTCTAATGTAGAAATACTGTAGGACAGCTTTATGGGAGACACAGTCATTTGACACCAAAAAAAAAAAAAAACTTTCAGTGTTTGTTTTTTTTTTCTATTTTATGTATTTTTTGTTGTTGCCATTGTTTTGTGTTTGTTTTTCTTTGTTTTATTGTTAGTTATCATCTAGCATGTCCTTTAATAATTAGTGTTGCTGATGTACATGGTCTTGAAGTTTGTTAGTGAAAGGCAGTTATTTTGTGCTCTGTGCAGGAACCATGTGGATGAACTGGGCATTGTTTGGATTTACTGCTGTGTGCATACCAATGATTGGACTTATGAAAGGCAGATTTAACCGATTGGAGGTAGATGAAGGTGTGAACCCTGAGATCTACGTGGAGCAAGAGGTGGAGGTGACCCATGACTACACAGTACAGGGCCCGGATGATTAACTCGTCCATCCCTGACTAAATTATTACACAAACTGTGCCCCCCCCCTTCACGTCTTTACACATGTCTTTCTTGTAGAGATAATGTTGTGTTTACATTGGCAGATATAATTGATGGACATCATCGTTCACGGTGGGTGCTGTCACTGTGTGATAGCATGCAGGTAGAAGAGCAGCTCGAGTAGTATTGGGTTCTTATGATGCAATATTTGCAGTTTAGAAAGATCCCTTCGGCAATACTCAAGGAGGATTTGAACCAATGCACTTTTTGATGAATTATTATTTATGGCTTACTTGTACAATATTTTCAGTCTCATAGTCTCCCATGACATTCTTATAATGTTCAGTATACGTGTATATATATATATATTTACATAAAATGAAGTGAATGTTTGTACAAATGTAAGTTTGCATTAGGGCAAATCAGGAGTTTCAGGTTTCATATAAATGGGTGAAATCAAGAATTTCAGGTTTCATATAAGTAGGTGAAATCAAGAGTTTCATATATACAGGTGAAATCAAGAATTTCAGGTTTCATATAAGTAGGTGAAATCAAGAGTTTCATATATACAGGTGAAATCAGATGTTTCAGATTTCATATAAATAGATGAAATCAAGTTTCAGATTTCATATAAATAAGTGAAATCAAGAGTTTCAGATTTCATATAAATAAGTGAAATCAATTTTCAGATTTCATATAAATAAGTGAAATCAAGAGTTTCAGATTTCATATAAATAAGTGAAATCAATTTTCAGATTTCATATAAATAGGTGAAATCAATTTTCAGATTTCATATAAATAGGTGAAATCAAGTATAAGGTTTCATATAAATAGGTGAAATCAAGTTTAAAGCTTCATATAAATAGGTGAAATCAAGTTTAAGGTTTCATATAAATAGGTGAAATCAAGTTTAAGGTTTCACATAAATAGGTGAAATCAAAAGCTTCAGGTGCCATATAAGTATGTTGTTTAAAGTGCCATTTATTGAAACATGCGTACACATTAATCAAGCATAGATTGTTTACTGTAGTTGAAGCTACATATTTCTGTCGATGTTACAGCTTTGCTCATATTTTCTTCCCATGTCTCCATCTTGTTGTTTGAGGTGACACAGTCTTCAGATTTGACAGAAGGTTCTGTTTCATGTGAATCTACCCTCTTCACCGTATTATTTAATTGTCAGAATACTGATCTCTTTAATTTTCATGCAGTATTTATTCTAAGATCAAACACTCTTTCCTTCAGAACTTTGTGCACAACTAGTGGCTCTGTAAAGCCATGCTGAAACTGGGTTGGTACAGTAGAGCTGTGAAACTTGTTGAACAGTAAAACTGGTGAGATTACAGGAGAACAAAAAGTGAAAAAAAAAAAAAGTAAATAAGATACGCAGGATGTAAATAACTAGCTTATGTGTAGTTTAATGATGATGTAAGTAAAAATTAAACATTTGTTATCTTGTTAAAGGGCAGGATTGCTACCAGATTTTTATCATCAAGTTGCTTCAAAACTTTGCCAAATTTGGGTTGGAATTTTGTTAACTCTCAGCCTACCAAAACCACATCCATGATCCACATAATAAAAAATCTCAACCACGACATTTTATTAGGAAATGATATGATACCTATTTTTAGCACTTATGGAAGTTTAAAATTACACACTCCTGATATGACCATAATTATGTATTTAATTTTGTTTTTTTGTTTTAGTTTTTTTAAATGGAGTTTAAAAAGGGACCTTCATAGAGTAAGAGTTAACTTTGTTCTTCAAGATGAAAACATGTATAGAAAGTGAAAGAGTTAACTTTTTTTCTTCAAGATGAAAACATGTATAGAAAGTGAAAGAGTTAACTTTGTTCTTCAAGATGAAAACATGTAAAGAAAGTGAAAGAGTTAACTTTGTTCTTCAAGGTGAAAGCAAAGTAAGTGAAAGAATTTACTTTGATCTTCAAGGTTGAAACATGTATAGGAAGTGAAAGAGTTAACTTTGTTCTTCAAGGTGAAAGCAAAGTAAGTGAAAGAGTTAACTTTGTTCTTCAAGATGAAAGCAAAGAAAGTGAAAGAGACCAAGAGAGAAATGTCTAGAGAGGCTGACAAAGTGACACAGGTAAAGAAGGACTATAGAGAGTAGAGATATCAAAAACCATCTGATTAGAAAAGCATGATCTTAAATGGTGATTTCATGGCACTTGATGATGATAATGGTGAAAAGTCCAAGCTAATGAGCCACATTAGTTGTTTTTTAACTCCCTTTATAATTCTAGTCATTTATGAGAATAACTGAGCGAGCGACATACATTTGTTATACAAACGAGTGTTTCAGTGAAACTGTTGGAATTTTATTTAAACAGCATAGATAATGCTCTTCCAGATGCGACCATATCAGAATATGTTAATATGTGGCCTCAGTATAGTTACTTATTGAATGTACGTTGTTTGAAAAGATGTATATATATTTTGAGTATTTAGCCTTCTGTATACAGTTGTTTTATACAGTGTTCATTGTATAGTTGTTGCACATCGAAGCCTTAGTGAGAGTGATAGCGAGGTACATTGTGTTTTTTTTTGCATATCTTACATTGATTTTGTATAAAATTCTGTTTTAGTGGAGGATGGAGGTTTTTGTGAACAATTTTTGTAGTTAAGTTGATTCACTGTTTACAGTGACATTATCTATCTGCACAGGCATGGACTTGACATATTTAGAACAGTTACTGGCGCCAGATTTTTGCATCTTTTTTTGCTTACCTTATACCTGTTACTTCCGGTTGTGGGTTCATTTTACTATGCTGTATGTTTTCTGGGGTTTTTTGGTCTTACAGTTATAAAATATCTCACAAAGTGGGACATAAGAGTCAACAATACGCTTATTCTATTTTAAAAAAGCTCAAAAATATACTTGTTATACATGTATGTTCTTACAATGCTTTGTTAGGTTTATTTATCGTATATAGAAGTTGATGTCCTTACGGAATTTTGTCTACGGATTATGAGGTATTCTTTTAACACGTTTGTTCAAAGAAGGGAACTTTAGTTGTTCTGTCTCAGTATATATAACTCTGCTACTTATATTTTTATATTTAACAAGTTAACTTTTAAACCAGTGCCAAAACTAGCTTTTTACAATAAAATTCAACAGATATTTAGATTTAATGCCGTAAGAGCTGTAATTTTTAAAATGTTTTAAATCCAAAATTCAGGTAATGTTTTTAGCCTTTAACCCCTTTACTGTGTGTCACAAGTGAACTTACCAAGAAAAAGACATTTAATATTGTGTGTTATGAGTTAACTCATTGTACAGCTTTTCATCCACATACACAGTGTAAGTTGATTAAACTTGTTCTGGCAGTAACCAATGAAAAACTGTCATTTTAGCTGCAGTCTATGGTATTTCCAAGCAGTAGGAGCGATTATAATAGCTGCTGGAGTGTGGAAGTAAACTACCTAAGTACTTCTCGCATCATTTGCTGTTAATGTTACCTTGAAAATGCCGTATAGGAAACGATTTTTTTATGTGATGATGAGGTCTAATGTTAAAACTGAAATAAATGTGTACAGCATTGTGGAGGAGGTAGATGGTGATAATGAAGATATAAATAGAACTGGCAGCCATTTGTGCATGAGTCATGTGACCGGAATTGAGTTTTTAGAATGTAGGTCACACAGGAAAGGGGTTAAAACCTGAACTTGAATTTTGGTTGTTGTGTGAAGTCTAGGTCTTAAACATGAGGAACACAAAACTTCTAGCCAAGCGTAAGTGATGTAATTCTTCATCAGAAACTTGACACTTGTGGTAAAATGTCTCGCCAGCATCTCAGCGAGGAGGGTAACATGAAGGGAACTTATATCTCAGAACATCAAACCATACTTTTTGTGAAAAACATAATAGGAGCCATCGTTTCCTCATAACAAGTAACAGAATATGGTAAAAAACATGAGAGGAGCCAGCATTTCCCTGTAACAAGTAACAGTAAATGGGAAAACAGCATGGTAGCAATCATCATTTCCCCATAACAGGTAACAGTATATAGGAAGACATGAGAGGAACCAGAATTTCCATGTAGCAAGTCACAAGAAAACAACATTATAGGAACTGTCATTTCCCCATAACAAGTCACAGTACACAGAAAACAGCATAAGAACAACTAACATCTCTCCATAAACAAATCCCAGTAACATGGAAACACCTTGATTAGAACCTGCATCTCCACAGCTTACTAGAAGCTTGTTTGGAAAACAAAAAGGAACCTTCATTTCTCCACATGTTGCAACAGGTATTTGTAAACAATACATTAAAGATGAGGTGTATGTAAACAGTACATTAAAGATGAGGTGTATGTAAACAGTACATTAAAGATGAGGTGTATGTAAACAGTACATTAAAGATGAGGTGTATGTAAACAGTACATTAAAGATGAGGTGTATGTAAACAGTACATTAAAGATGAGGTGTATATAAACAGTACACTAAAGATGAGGTGTATGTAAACAGTACATTAAAGATGATGTGTATGTAAACAGTACACTAAAGATGAGGTGTATGTAAACAGTACACTAAAGATGAGGTGTATGTAAACAGTACATTAAGAACCTTACCTTCATCCCCTCGTGCTCCAAGACAAAGCATGCAGATAGAGGAATGAGTTCAGCTGAATGAAATAACAGGAGCAGTGATGAAATGTGACAGAAGTTACAGCCCCTTCAACTCTTACTACATAGGCAAAAGATGGAACATAGGAAGTATGTTGATGTACAAGCGTTCAGTGCTTATAGAGACACAGGTATATGGTAATTCTTACAGAAAACAATAGAAATAACCTGGAGAAGACAAGCTTGCCCTGTCTACACTTGTTCCTCATACTCCTTTCAGGGTTGAGAGGATGAACAGACTTCTTGATATGCCTTGACAGTTTTGGTTCATGTAAGGGGATATTTAAAGTGTTACCGCTTCCATTTCCCATCACTTTTTTTTTTTTCCTGGGCTGTACTGTTTAGCAGTAGTCATGTAGGTCACATGAATTTTTGTTTCTAGATATAGTGTAATCCTGGTGCTATTCCAACCCTGCTTCGGGTGACCTCGTTTCCGATTTCATCCCTTCTTATTACATTTAGTATTTTCCCCAAACATCTCATTTTTTGTTGTTGTTGTTGTTGTGATGATTGCCCTTTTATTTGTGGCTAGAAGAGATACATTTGAATATTTACGAGTATACAAGCAGAACTTATGCAGAGATGTTAAAAAAAAAAAATACTCCTCGTGTGGAGGCAGTGCTTAATATCTTAACACTTCACCATGGGATAGGTGCCTTATTGCATGGTTTGTTTTGGACATTTCATGATTATACATTTCAGAGATGTTCACACATATCTTGTATTGCAGAGGTTCTCATCTAGTTGGAAGTTTCATCTTGGGGGAAATTCTAGGGTTGGGGGTGGGGGGAAAGAATTGGAACCATAGATTTTTCAGACTGAGATTGTTGGAATATTGTACAATATTGTTTGGAATGCACCTTTTGGGTTGAATGTTCTGAGGGGGGGGGGGAATGACATTTTGACAAATGATGATAAGGGTATATGGGGCTAAAAGAAATGAGAACCACTGCTGTACTGCATGTTGTATTTTTTTAAGCCAGTATCATTTCAGAAACAAATGTGCCAGTATATGAATTTGATTGTTACTGCTGTCAGATGTTTTATGATGGGGCTTGATGTTTGTATGGCTTGTAGCAGTAATTTTAATAGGTCAGAGATGTTTTAAAATGAGATGCGGTGTATGTGAAGGCTAAACTGTTAACATGGGCTATAATGTTGATAGTTTCTGCCATGTTTTTCCCATGATGTTTACATCATATTAGCATGGTTTATAGCAGTAATGTTGATAGCCCTCAGATGTTTTATCTGTTTGGAATATTGGTTATGATTATGGACATTCTGTTTGAAAGTGGAGCTGTCAGCAGTGATGTTGATAGATCTTAGATGTTTTATGATGGGTCTTGAGATAAGATGTAATTTTTTTTTTATCAAAGATGTTAAGCTTTCAGTTTTACTCACAGATTCAGTGCTGGCTTGCACTTGGTAATTGTTTTATTCATCTCCTTGTTATAGACATATCACTGTGTTTTCAGTATATTAAAAGTATACTGTGTCAGTGAACTACAGTGCTCCCAAGATGGGGTGGGTTTGGATCCAGGGTTTATGCTGCAATACAAGGTATAGTGTTGTCTTCATATAAGCACTAGTGTCTCATTTTTCTATTTTCAAATGTTTGTTCCATTTCTTTATTTTGTATTTCTTTTAAATGGACTCAGTCAATATGGTAACTCTTTACCACATCTGTGATAACCTAAAGTTGTAAAGTTAACTGTCATGATTTGAAATAAAGGTAATGGCAGCTCAGAAATCCTTTTTTTTTTTTTTGTAGCACTTTGCTTCAGTTTATTTTCTGTGGATCTGGGTATTTTGATATCAGACACCGAGTTATCCAGTTGGAAACTTACGTTATAACTTTTTGACATTTCAGCAAGAGACATTGAGTATCCATTGTGAGCTTACATTATAACTTTTAACATTTCACAGTAACAGACAATCTAGATGGAAATTTAGATTATAACTTTTTGACATTTCACCAGCAGATTCTGAGTAACTTACATTATAACTCGGCACTTAAGTAGAGCGGGTCCTGTCATGCTGTAGAGACACAGCACTAATGCCTGTATTCTTCTCTACCTGCCAGCACACCTGACCATCTTTTCTTCCCTAACAGATGAGGGTCAGGTACCTATTTCTGTGACTGGGGCAGGCTTTGACTTGTATGTAGTAAAAAAAATCAAGAAACAAAGTGATGTGTGCTTTTTTTTTTTTTTTTGTATGAATGCCTGAGATATTCTCTTTACTACTTAACTTTACATATACTGTTAACAAGCAAAGTGGACTTCTGTTAATAGTCAAAGTGGGCTTCTGTTAACAGATTGTACTTCTGGTAGCAGACAAAATATACTTCTGGTAACAGACAATGTGGATACTTTTAACTGCTGTGAACACATTTTTAGCTGTGGTTTATTGCAGGTTTTAATGATTGGTTTTTATTTTATGAGTTTTGTTTAGAAATTGAGGAGGGGGGAGAGAGGGAAGGGTGGAAACAAGGAAGTGTTTGAAACTCATTCATCAGTCTGATGATATTATGTATCATTTGTTCATGTGTAATTGATGATGTATTTTTTGTATGGTGTCTTATATTTTAATATTTGAGACCCAGGTTTAGAGTGGAACATTTTGGTGTTGTATGTTTATTATGTCAGTTAATTCAAATGAGAGTGGATTTGTGTTCAGATGTATGTTAGTTTTATGTTTGAAGAAAATGCATGAAGTATGCATAAAGAAGTTGGTCAGTGAAGTGTGAGTTTTGGTGAGTGAAGTGTGAGTTATAAGAAAAAAAACTTATGTTCTTGTTTTATTACTTTATTCTGTGACAAGAGAGAAAAGCTGTATGTTTGTGTATGTATGTGTGCATGTGAATGTGTGTGTGTGTGTGCATGTGTATGTGTGTCTGCATCTGTGTGTGTGTGTGTGTGCATGTGCATGCGGGCACAAACAAGTATATTATGTATATATATAGTGGCACTTTCTTGGAGATCACAAGGATTATTAATCACATACATATTCCAGTAGCACTAGAATCTTTACGTCATTATTTTTAAGTTGTCACTCTTAGAGTTTACATATATTTTTCTGTTAAAAATTGTCACTAAATGTTTCACTCACACATTGACAGCAAGTGCAGGCTGGTACAAAGACTTCCAGAAAATTGTCAGGATTTAGTGATATTTGGACCTTATATGAATATTGTGAAAAACTTTTCACATACAAGTGCATTAAGTTGGGGTTGATTTACAGTCTAGTTTATCGTCTTTCAGTCATATCTAGTTGATTTTCATTGCTAACCATTTTTACCTTTGCCAGACTTACATGAGCATGTTTATGCTCATACAGTTTCTTTCTGTTGTTCACTATCAAGATTTTTTTTGGGTAATATTATTGTTCGTATATTGATCTCAGAGTCAGAAATGACTGTCACATTATCATTGTTAAGTCATTGATTGTCACTTGGATCAGGTATCATTATTAAGTCATTGACTGTCACATGGATCATGTATCATTATTAAGTCTTTGACTGTCACATGGATCAGGTATCATTATTAAGTCTTTGACTGTCACATGGAAGCATGTATCATTGTTAAGTCTTTGACTGTCACATGGATCAGGTACCATTATTAAGTCTTTGACTGTCACATGGATCAGGTATCATTATTAAGTCTTTGACTGTCACTTGGATCAGGTATCGTCTTTGACTGTCACTTGGATCAGGTACCATTATTAAGTCTTTGACTGTCACTTGGATCAGGTACCATTATTAAGTCTTTGACTGTCACATGGAAGCATGTATCATTGTTGAGTCATTGACTGTCACATGGATCAGGTATCATTGTTAATAATAAAATTGCCAAGTCAGTCACAGCAGCTGTTTATCGTCACCCTGCAGCATTCATAATGTTTTAATGCTGTTTGTCATTGTTTTAATGCTGTTTGTCATTGTTTTAATGCTGTTTGTCATTGTTTTAATGAATGACTTTATATACATCATGCACATGCAAAAACATCCTGTTTTGGTCCTTGTTAATACACAAATGGCTTTGGGTGTACCTTTGTCTTGATCCTGTTTAATACACAGACATCTGTATTCACTATTAATACAAACACATGGACCAAAGAGACCTCAACATTATAACCAACATTAGCAAGTTCATGTGAGTTTAAAAACTCCAGAATTTATTCTCCAAGATTGTTCTTTGGAGAAGAACCTGGCCAGAAGGTTAACTGTGATGTGAGGCAACCACCAGAGTCTGGAGAGAACTATGACCTTCATCCTTCACTGCTGTGGCTTCTGTAGACTGACACTTGAACAAGGAACTAGAGCTTTGCTTTATACTGCTTGATGTTTTGTTTTTCTGCCACAGAGTTACGGGTCATCTGCGTGTCTATAAACAAGGTTCTTTTGTTGATAATTAGTCCAGGGCTGTGAATGATACTTTTGATGATGTTTTTTTTTTAGGAAGTAAGAAAAAAAAAGAAGACAGTGTAGATATTTTTGATGATGCTTTTTATAGGAAGTAAGAAAAAAAAAAAGAAAACAATATTGATATTTGTGATGATGTTTTCTATAGCAAGTAAAAAAAAAAAAAAGAAGACAGTATTGATATTTTTGATGATTTTTTTTCAGTAGAAAGAAAGGAGACAGAAGACTTCTTGACCTGGTCTTCAGCAATTACCAGGTAGTAGATCATTCATTTTAACTGACCTTATCACTCGTGATGCTCCCAGTGTTGTTGGTGGTGTCATCTGTAGGTCATCTTTTCATCCTTGTTGATTCCTGTGAGGATTCAGTTAACAGATACTTCTAGTGTTGTAGCTGATGTCATCTGCAGGTCATCTTTTCATCCCTGTTGATTCCTGTGAGGATTCAGTTTACAGATACTCCCAGTGTTGTAGCTGATGTCATCTGCAGGTCATCTTTTCATCGTTGATGATTTCTATGAGGATCAGTTAACAGGTCACAACAGGTTCAGTGAAAAGCTTTTGGTTGTTGACCATACCTGCTTGGAAGCACCTGCACAGTGTCCTTAACGGCCAGCAGCTGTACAGATGTTGGGACACAGGAGTTATGTTAGACTGGGAGTAAGCATGAGAACCTCTTGCAGACACAGAACAGGAGTCATGTTAGACTGGGAGTTAGCCTGAGAACCTCTTGCAGACACAGAACAGGAGTCATGTTAGACTGGGAGTTAGCTTGAGGACCTATGGCAGACACAGAACAGGAGTCATGTTAGACTGGGAGTTAGCCTGAGAACCTCTTGCAGATACAGAACAGGAGTCATGTTAGACTGGGAGTTAGCTTGAGGACCTAGGGCAGACACAGAACAGGAGTCATGTTAGACTGGGAGTTAGCCTGAGAACCTCTTGCAGATACAGAACAGGAGTCATGTTAGACTGGGAGTTAGCTTGAGGACCTAGGGCAGACACAGAACAGGAGTCATGTTAGACTGGGAGTTAGCCTGAGAACCTCTTGCAGATACAGAACAGGAGTCATGTTAGACTGGGAGTTAGCTTGAGGACCTAGGGCAGACACAGAACAGGAGTCATGTTAGACTGGGAGTTAGCTTGAGGACCTAGGGCAGACACAGAACAGGAGTCATGTTAGACTGGGAATTAGCTTGAAAGGACCTAGGGCAGACACAGAATAGGAGTTATGTTAGACTGGGAGTTAGCCTGAGGACTTAGGGCAGACACAGGAGTCATGTTAGACTGGGAGTTAGTCTGAGGACCTAGGGCAGACACAGAACAGGAGTCATGTTAGAGTTAACTTGAGGACCTAGGGCAGAAACAGAACAGGAGTCATGTTAGACTGGGAATTAGCTTGAGAGGACCTAGGGCAGACACAGAACAAGAGTTATGTTAGACTGGGAGTTAGCCTGAGGACTTAGGGCAGACACAGGAGTCATGTTAGACTGGGAGTTAGCCTGAGGACCTAGGGCAGACACAGAACAAGAGTTATGTTAGACTGAGAGTTAGCCTGAGGACCTAGGGCAGACACAAAACAGGAGTCATGTTAGACTGGGAGTTAGCCTGAGGACTTAGGGCAGACACAAGAGTCATGTTAGACTGGGAGTTAGCCTGAGGACCTAGGGCAGACACAGAACAGGAGTCATGTTAGACTGGGAATTAGCTTGAGAGGACCTAGGGCAGACACAGAATAGGAGTCATGTTAGACTGGGAGTTAGCCTGAGGACTTAGGGCAGACACAGGAGTCATGTTAGACTGGGAGTTAGCCTGAGGACCTAGGGCAGACACAGAACAGGAGTCTCATGTTAGACTGGGAGTTAGCCTGAGGACTTAGGGCAGACACAGGAGTCATGTTAGACTAGGAGTTAGCCTGAGGACTTAGGGCAGACACAGGAGTCATGTTAGACTGGGAGTTAGCCTGAGGACTTAGGGCAGACACAGGAGTCATGTTAGACTGGGAGTTAGCCTGAGGACTTAGGGCAGACACAGGAGTCATGTTAGACTGGGAGTTAGTCTGAGGACCTAGGGCAGACACAGGAGTCATGTTAGACTGGGAGTTAGCCTGAGGACCTAGGGTAGACACAGGAGTCGTGTTAGACTGGGAGTTAGCCTGAGGACCTAGGGCAGACACAGGAGTCATGTTAGACTGGGAGTTAGCTTGAAGGCCTAGGGCAGACACATAATGTGAGCTTTTTTTTTCAGAATCTGCAATCACAAGGATCAAAGCCATGTCACATTAGTCAGGCTAAAATGCTTGCTTGGAGCATCAAAGGAGAGGTGGGATAGATTCTTGGGCATCTTTACCTGGCTATCTCAAATTATCAAGCTGTGGTTAAATAGCCCAGATTAGCCAGCTAACCATGTTATCAGTCTAATAGTATATTCACCTTTGCTACAAAAAAAAAGCTTTGGAAAAACCAAGAAGAAACAAACACAAATATTTATACTGATTCCCTCATTGATTATATTTTCACTTGCACACAAAATGGCTTATCTTGTCCTGTTGTCATGCTGAATTCAAGATTGTTCATTTACTGTTTTCCTCATGTATGTTTATACTTTCTTGAATTATTTTAAGAATGGAAGTGGCAGAAGTGAGGAAAGAATCCATACTTATCATTTGTTGACGTTATTCTAAGCTCAGTCAAGCAGTGTCTCATTGTAATTTATTACATGAATAAGATGATATTTGAATATATATTTCAGGTTATTCTTTTGACATGCTGCATAAAGTAGAGTTTCGTTATATGATGCCAGAGAGTTGGGTGGGACCAAACATCAAAATGTTATACATAAATCTTTGTGCTGACAGCTGTTTGTTGAATATCATTGACTGTGTCTCATTTTAACAAAAAAAAAATAATGTTCATGAGTTGTATATTAATCTCTCTGAAGGAGAAAGCTGAAAGGCTTTGCTGTATTATCTTAATCGTGATTTATCTTGTAAAAGGCCAGCGCGTGTCCGTCTGATACTTTCTCTAAATGCTGGGATCACTCAGTTATCCTCAGAGACTTCTGGTATATTGTGGTTATATTCACTTGTTCTGGGAATCAATTCCTGAGCTGTTGTCCTAGTAGAGTTGAGCATTACATATATCATTTGATTAAAACTGATTCCATATTGCCATCAAATGATTGTCAAATAATTCTTATGCAGACCTTGTTTTTTTTAAATAATACTCATTGCTTTCATTGTACACTTTTTTATATATGTAATTAGGTGCTAGTCTCTCTCTCTCTAGATTATATATATATATATGGGCAGGGTTAATCTTCTGTTTCATATAGACCAGTGGTTCTCAACCAGAGGTCCATTGGCCACCACAGGATTTACTAAATGAAAAATTTTGGGGGATCCTCATATCATCAAATGGATCGTTTTGGTTACATAAAATCTTAGCATTAGTTAGGTTCTTTTTATTGGTTTATTTTTAATAAGGGTTTCACAACTGTTATCAGACTGGAAAAAGTGTCCATTGGTGGGGGAAAAAAAAAGATGGAGAACCACTGATCTAGAGGTTAGATTCACAACAGAATGTATACAAGAAGGACATATATGACATTGTGTATTCTGAAGGGTAATTTTTTTTTTTGAAGACTTTGTTTGTGGTTTACTGACTCCATGTAACTCCTGGATGTGATTGGACTCTCACAGAATTATAGCAGGCACTTGCTGTAGCTATAAACATGAACAGTGGAGTGGTATTATATACATTTCTTATATTAAATGCATAACAAATTTACCAGAGTTTTGTATGTGCATTGAATTACTAATGTTTTCACCATCTGTTTTTGCTATATTGTACTTTCGTGGTATGCAAGTTAAGCAAGCAGGGAGATATGTCACGTATCCTTGTTTAACTCTTCTTGTCTGAGTGGTGAAGTGGCCAGTGCACTGGTCTCTCATGGTGAAGGTTGGGGGTTCGAATCCAGCTGGAGGCACCCCAGTCACCCCAGCTGTAGGAATGGGTACCCGACTTCTTCTGGGGTTGGGGAATGAAAGGCAGCCAGGTGTGATGCTGACCACATCACCCTCTAGTGTTCTGACAGGTCAAGGAAAATATGGGCACTAACACCATATCCCTATGTGCCTCTAAGGCATGACAGGATTACCTTTACCTTTGAGTACTCAGTGTTAGATCTTATATCTGCAGCCTTCTCCCATTACAAGTTGCTTATCTCTGATTGTCTTTACCATCTAAATTAATCTCTTTGAGACTTCCAGCTTGTTGGCCATGTCATACCCTAACAAAAGCCTTAGTATGGTCTATAAAGAAAGCATAAATGTCCCGGGGGGGGGGGGAGTCTCTGTACTATACCAGGATTCGAACCCACGTTCTGATGATGAGAAATTGGTTTTCAAAGCACACAGTGGTACTACAGCTAACTAAAGCCTTCTCGCCTGCAGCCTTCATTCAGGCAAAATGTCACACTTTCTGGAGTTCTTCTGGTCACTCTGCTAGGCACCAATCTTCTCCCTTAGCTTCTGTCGGTCGTGTATCATCAGCGTTAGAGAGAAGTGATAAAGAGTTAACTAATGTGAGACAACAGTAAGTAAATTCTGAAGTGAAAAACAATCCAACGTTTCGGCGAAATGCCTCTGTCAGGGACAGAAGGAAAACAGCAGAACAAATATGTACAAAGAAAATCGCTCATCATGCAATTGTTTTATCTTATTTATTGTTCTTGAAAAAGGCATTTCGCCGAAACACTGAGTGATTTTTTTTTTCAATAAGCTGTTTCTTGTTGTCTTTTCTCCCTTATCTTTCCTCTCTTTTTCTGTCATTTGTGTAAAAATCTAACTGTACTCACCTACCTTTCTCTACCTATATTCTCCCAATCAGATTCATAATACAAAATTAACTAGTTTATCAGTAATGAAAACAATGTGCTAACTAACTCTGCTGGAGAAACGAGGAAGGAAAAACTGTCGTCATTTTGTAAATTTAACTGAACTCTTTTAATTCAGGTTCAGTTTTAGAGAGAAAAAGAGAGAAAGGAGAAAGCCATCATCTTTCACTCCCTTGAGAGCACAGGCCACGGATAAAGGCTCTCCGGTCATCCCTGTTCTTGGAATTATTCTCTGCTTCCTTCCATGTGTATCCCTTGTCTTTGAGCACTGTCATAATTTCTCTTTTCCAAAAGCAGCATCGACCTTCAAGAATCTTGAGAACATATGGCATTCAAAAGTTATAAGCACAAAAACCAAGTTAAGACTATTCAATTCAAATGTAATATCCACCCTCATTTATGCATGCAAAAGCTGGAAAAGAGATAGGAAATTAGACTCTTTTGAAAACAAATGCCTAAGGAAAATACTTGGCATCAAGTGGAACGAATTCAAGAACAATGCAGAGATAAGACAGATGACTGAACAACAACCAATTTCATGGTTGATCAGGAAAAGGAGATGGATATATGTTGGTCACGTGATGAGAAGAAACAGTCAGAGAATCCCAAAAACAAGCTATCAAGTGGAACACAACAGGCCAAAGAAAAAGAGGCAGACCGCGTGAAACTCTGAAGAGGACATTGTTTAAGAGAGGCCAAATTAACAGGCATAAAATCCCTTGATGAGGTTGAAAGGGTCGCCGAAGACATGAAAAATTTACGAACTACCATGCGAGCCCTATATGAAATAAGTCTAGGTCTTCCTCGTTTGGAACTTGGTTATTCTAAAAGAGAGGACATACATACAGAGAAAGAACGCAGAAGTTGGCAACTCTGCTACTATATTGCATTACAGACGATGAGCATCAATAGAATATACAATATAAAGAGAAGTGTGGTCAACTCTGAGCGAAAAAGAGCCCCCCAAAATCGCGTGGTCTATCCGTAGATTGTTGTGATGTCCGCAATACGTTGTGCTATAAACGGAGAGGGGCGTAACTGTGAATGTCTGTTGCTAAGTGTCACAGTATGGCTTCGGTTATTATCACAGTTTTTGGTGTTGAAAACTGAACTTTGGTCTTGGGTGTTCACTTTTATCTGATGTAGTTTAACAGAACCCAAAGTCTGTAATCGATTGAGTCTCCGTGATCTGTCTGGTTTGTTTAGGGGTGAAGATCTTAACATGGGCTTGATGTTTGTGGACACATTCTCACGAGGATGTGGATCTTCATTTGTTGCAGGATTAGGTACAGAAATGGAAGCGGTCGCCTTATCTACGTAAAGTATATGCACATCTTTCTTGTCAGCGATCTTTTCTGGGTGGATGTTCTTATTCTCTGTGTCTTGTCTCGTGTTTAGGTTTGTTTTCTCGTTGCCAGCTCTTATAACTGGCCTGTCCACGTGATCTTGTGCTTCCGCTTCCGGGGTTAAATCGTTGTTATTATTAGAACGCTTTGGATATGTTCGCCTTCCGCTAGAGTATACAGTTGTCTTTCCAGATCCCACGTACAAGATGTCAGGTTTTGGGGCCGGAACCAGAAGGTTCACATTTTGACCTTTGACCTCGTGCTGAACTCTGGATGAATCGTCTTCAGAGCTGTGCTGACCTTCGCGGTGTGGCTGACCTTCGCGGTGTGACTGACCTTCACGGTGTGGCTGACCTTCGCGGTTTGGCTGGAAGTTGACCTCGCAGAAACTGACAGAACAGTGCGAAGTTCCTTCGTCATGATTATCTGTTCCATGTTCTACATGACACCTTCGATTTGTTGTCACAGCAAGGTCCTGAAATCATAAAACGTGACATATTTAACAGGCTCAGAGTGCTTTGGACCGAAGCTGAAGGCGGGAGTCATTAAATACCATCTAGGTTCCACACTTTGTCTGGCATTTAAACATGGACAGTAAATAAGAATACTGAAAAAGAAAATTGCGATTGATGAAATGTGAATATTCAGATGAATAGGGTGAATTTTATGCATAGAAAAGAAAACAAACAAAGCAATACTGAAACTGAAATGAGAAATAATGAGGAAAGAACATCAGGCACAACCGTACAACTAAAATAGTCATATCAACAGACATGACACAATATTGAAAAACAAACTTGAAGGACAAAGAGCAAGACGAAAACAATGATATAGATGGGTGGACAAGAGCAAGAGGAAAACAATGATATAGATGGGCGGACAAGAGCAAGAGGAAAACAATGATATAGATGGGTGGACAAGAGCAAGAGGAAAACAATGATACAGATGGGTGGACATGAGGTAGAGGAAAACAATGATATAGATGGGTGGACAAGAGCAAGAGGAAAACAATGATATAGATGGGTGGACAAGAGCAAGAGGAAAACAATGATACAGATGTGTGGACATGAGGTAGAGGAAAACAATGATATAGATGGGTGGAGAAGAGCAAAAGGAAAACAATGATACAGATGGGTGGACAAGAACAAGACGAAAACAATGATATAGATGGGTGGACAAGAGCAAGACGAAAACAATGATATAGATGGGTGGACAAGAGCAAGACGAAAACAATGATATAGATGTGTGGACATGAGGTAGAGGAAAACAATGATATAGATGGGCGGATAACATAAAGAGATGAACAGGATTCAGCTCGACTGAGTACACCATAAAAATAAAGGGACAGAGCACCACGTATGATCAGACGTCGGGAAAAAAAATCATGTAAAAAGAACAGTAGGCCTAGGAGCCGTCTAGCCACGAGAGAACAGCGCATTAATCGACTTGGCTATCTCATTCACCCTTACAATACTATGTCATATTACTTTACTGCGAGAAAGCCTCGTTGTTTCCTATTTGTAAAACTTTGTAAATAAAGGAACAGAACCAGTTAGAGAACCACTGCCACCAGTCTTCCCTGGGAGACATGACATGATGATAGTTATGGACAGATAAGATGACAGGCAAGGAATGTTATAGGCAGTGGTTCTAGCCTTTTATTCGACCATGGCCCCAAACCAGGTGAAGGCCCATCAATAGAAATAGAACATTAGAATCTAGATGATGCTAAGATTTTATTCATCGACCCGATCAAGTTGCTGGTCAGAGGACCCCCCAAAATATGAATCCCATGGGAGTCCATGGGTCCCAGGATGAGAATCACTGACTTAACAAAAGCAGGCATTTAAATAAATTCATAAGAAAAAGGCAATCAACATCTATTGGACACAACGAGAAAACGCCAGTGGGGGGGGGGGGGGGGGGGGGGGGAAGGGTGAACTTGGAAACACTGTAACAGCAAGAAAGACAAATGGAAATAAAGATAGAGGAAGACAAAACGTGAAGATCATGAACAGTCTAACGTGAAGTCATGACATAAAACAACCCGACTAAACTGATGAAAAGTATCAGGGATCGAGATGTTGCAGGACAGTCTTTACGTTTTTATTGAAAAGCCTAAGTTTGCTTCTTGTTTTATGTTCTTAGACGACAAGTTGTTGTATGACTGCCAGCAAATGTGCCCTCTAAAATTTTGCGGTTCATGCGCAAAATTTTCAACCCGCGTGCAAACATTGTCAAATGTGTGTGGAATGTCAAATTACAAAGTATAATTTAAAAGTTCTGGTGGAAAAAGTATTAAAATCCGAGGAAATCAGGAAAACAAATTCATGTAGCGCTATTATCTTTTTCTCTAGTCTACCATGCCTCTAAGTAACTTCAGAAAATGAAAGAAATAAAAGTAGCAGTTTTATTTATTTTTCCGCGGAAAAAAAAATTTCGTGGGCCTATGCGCTGCTGCGCAGCTTAGAGGGAACATTACCACCGACATCCCCCGTGTGTGTTGACTGCATTTGTTGACTGTTGTTGTTGCCTGGTATTTGTTGCCTGTAGCTGTGTTTCGCGATTCTTCTCTTGTCTAACTATATAGATCCAGTTAGCTAAAACTGTTAAGAGGTTATCTTTACACTTCGGAACAAAAGTCCACAAGCAATTCTGTCTGCTCCCACTATATAGGCTCACAGAACAGTGCACAATCCGTAGTACCAGCGTGAAACAGACGGGAAATGAGCTGTTATGATTAGTGAAGTGTTAGAGAATGCGAGATTCAGCAGAATCTGCTTATGCTTTTGTAAGTCCACAGTCCTTATTTGGAAATTTTTGAGCCAGATAAACTCTGGATTAGTTTTTTTTTTCCCCCCAGGATTTTAGAGTGACATTTCTGAAATAAGGCGTCAGGACAGAGAAGTGGTTATTGTCCTGGCCTCTCATAGCGAAGGCTGGTGGATCAAATCCCACATGAGGCGTCCCTGTCACTCAGGTTGTTCTTCAGTCTCTCTGAAACTGCGAGCCAGGTGTTCTTTGCAGCCAATGCGGTGAAGATATTGAGGAAGATATCATGGTGTCGGTTTGGAAACAAGTTATGGGGGGATTTTTTTTTTTTTTCAGTCTCTGAGTGCAGTTAAAAAGCAAGGGGCGTGCCTAAACCTTTTTAGCCTGATTAGGCCTGCTACTGAGGGAACCCTCGGAGAGGTGGATCAGAGTCTCGGTCAGCTATGGTTCGCCAACCCTGACGCTAGCATGACAGCTATGGTTCACCTGTAAGGGGAACGAATGTAGGTGTCGAGTGACTGCGAGCGACTGGCGGGAAATATGACGTCATAGGTAAGGGAGAGAGGAAAGAAAAAGCCAGGGTGACCATGAGAATTTTGTGTGGGTTAGACAAGCTGAGGCCGGACCTGTGATATAAGGAATTCTCGAGAAAGTTAGAGATAACAAGCGCTGAAAGTTGTTTAGCAAAATACGATTGACAAACTTGAGACTCGGGTCTGCTGGAAGGCGCCTGCAATAAGTTTTAGTTGGAACAAAGATGGCAACAGGAAGTCCAAGACAGGACGAGTCGCAGTGAACAGTCAGTTGTTGTTTTGTTAGTCGGGAGTATTAGTTTACCAGGGAGGGCCTGCATCATACACATTTTGATTTAGTGACTATTTAAGGGAATCAAGATTATTTGCAGCGTGAGTTGTTAGGGCTGATTAGTAGAACCTGTGAAGACTGAGTGAGCTAGTGTAAACGGCTTGTTGTCAGCGGCCTGGACACTAGGCTGTGAACACTAGTATATAAGTTGCTGTAAAGATATTTTCCAGTTAGTTCGGGATATGTCTCGGTGGGCGAGCCATCTTGTTGTAAAGTGGATGTGGTTGGATCTTGATATTGAAGTAAATACAGTGTTACTGAGCCCTGCATTGATTATGTTGTAAGTATATGTGATATATGGTTGCTGGGCTATGACCTCGACGAGCAGCCCAGACAGTTAAGTTGGTTGTGTATGAGTTTGGTTATTAGAGATGAATTCGTAAGGATGATGAGAGTGCACCTATGGGTACACCCATATTTATGTATGGCAAGGTTGTAATATGAGTTGCGATGGTATTAAAGTATATCATATACAACTGATTTGGGCTGTCACACAATAATGCTTTTGGTCTATGCTGGCAACATGGTATAATTTATGTATGTAAGAGACCTTGAACAATGGTTCAGTTATGCATATTTCTTGCCGTGAGTTTTGATATCGTTGCCATGCACATATAGTATACGTGTAATGTTGAGTTTTGATATGATGCTTATCACAGCTGTCGGAGAGGCAGCTTTATATGTTATAGTGTTCATGATAAATGCTGTTATGAGGGTCCTCACTCTTTTGACAATGCTTTACTTGTGTGTGATGTTAATATTCAACGTATTTGCTGAATGTATGTTTATATTTATAAATATTGATTGTTTGATTGCTAAACAGCTTCTTATGACAGCGAAAGCTGATATGAGTGAGGATTACTGACTGGAATATTTTGGTTGAGTCATCCATTGCTATGCCATTGTTTTCTAGCTCTTCCCGTGCCACAGGAAGAAAAGCGGACGTTCAGTTACGTGCCAGAGTAAAAGCGCGGGTCTTGATATGTTAGGGGGTATAGTTGTAAAATGGAATGGAAAACAGTATTTCCATGTACGCCCATGTACTTATTATGTTTCAAAGTATAACTAAATGTATGAAGATTTCATAAATGCAGAGTCTTTTTTAGGAAAAAAGAAATAATGTGATGTTTTTTGACAATGACTGTGCCAAGCTCACCATCGGCTAGGTCTAGATATGCACTACTTACCATCTGAGATGTCTAGATCTATTTGTCGATCTCGTATTGTGATTCTATGTTGCATTCTCGCTAAATTAATATCTGAAATAACCTCCTAACTACTTCTCCAGTCGTCTAATATGTCTAGATCTAATTGGGATACATTCAAGAGCAGTGGGGTGGTCACAGGCCATGTCCATACCCCTATCTACATCATCAAAAATTGAAAAATTTCTATGTTCCTCTTCCTTTTGCTCGCTCGGCATCGCTCGTATTTAAGGACTCTTTCACAACTTTGAAAAGTGTCACCGGAAACGTGGACGAAAATCTAAATGTTACACCGGTTCTTGTATTGAAACAAACCATAATCGAAATTCTGACCGTTGGCACGCATCGGGGAAACCGGAAGGATCGAAAATTCGACCACTGGCACGGAAACAGTTAGGATATATATATATATATATTTGGTCCTCATGTGTGGAATATGGTTTGAACCGTTACTGATATCGTGTGTGTCTTGCAGTTGTCGTAATAAACTTATTTTATTAATGACGCATCTTAATACGTCTAGGAAACATTCATGACGCAATACAATTGACTCATGATCGCATTAACCGACAATTACCGCTAAACTACCGATTAAAAAAAAAAAAAAAACGAGAAAAACCGCCGAAATCTGAAGTTCGTTGGGTACCGAAACTGGTTCATATTACCAAAAACCTTGCTTAAAAACAGCAGCAACAACAACTAATGAAATCGGACGGAAATTAAATGGGTCCGTAAACTGATGGTGCTGAATTTATATGAAAGATAGTCAGTCAGTTTTGAATTTGTGAGCATTTTGTTGAAAAGTAAATCTCGTAGCAAATAAAGTTAGACAAATTTCACGCGAACATTTCATGTCCTTTGATGTTTGTAAAGTGTGTTTAATTTTACGTTAAAAAAAAATCGTTGACAAAACCGGTACTTTGGAAGGTGCCTCGAGCAAGATGAGAAATTGGTACATGTGTACCCGGTTTCTAAAAAATCTTAGCGCCATGACAGATTGACTGTAATATTCGTATCTCACTTATTGTTTCTTATTTTGAGTTCAGTGTTTTTACCTAACTATGCATGTGCTATTGTTTTGTACATTCTGAAATTCCTGTCTTGACCCTAGTTTCCTTTCCTAGTGTCATGATTTTGGGAGACAGACAGACATTGATGGCTTTGCTGTCAAAGACCTTTTAGGGATGCGAGATAGCAAAGTTCCTTACTGCGCTGTTCTCTCGTGGCTAGACGGTTGGCCGTTCTACCGACGTCCATGGGTAAATGTTCTGGGTTAATGTTCTGGGTTAATGTTCTGGGTTAATGTTCTGGGTTAATGTTCTGAGTAAATCTCTTGTCATTTGTCTTCTCCCTCATGTCTAAAAGTGCTTTGTCTGTGATTCTTTTTCGAGGTCTAACCATTCAATACTGTTCTCTTGCTTTACTGTGTGAAAACCTCGTTGTTTCTTATGTGTAAATATTCGCACACTCGTTTACCACTGTTTACTGTTACCAATAATGAATAATGTTATGTAGATAATGATCAGAAACAAAAAATAATATTGTTTGATCAGTTCTGTATAAGATTGCTCTGAAGATGAAAAATTTTGAATGTGACTGTGGTTACCATACCTCAAGGCTGTCGAGATCAGTTCTGAGGATTTCTGGGACCCAAATATCTCAATTTAAATACCACTGCTTCAGCAGATGATGAAAATGGATTTATCCCAAGGAGTATCCCATGCAGAGTCAGTGAAGCAAAAAGAAAAAAAAATGTTCGCAGAATCATCGTAGAGAACAAACCTGATCTCGCCGTCTCTTGGCGTCCCTGACAACCACCAGAAGCTCCTGCATGACCACAGCGTCATTAACGCGCTCCCATTTCTTGTTCAGCTTTTCATTCTTCTTAAACATCCAGGGATTCATCTCCTTCCGAGCTTGGAGAGTGAAAGAAGAGAGAGAGAAGACATGACGGGGGAAAAATTGCTTATAGTAAACAATATAGGTAAACAATCTAGGTAAACAATCTAGGTAAACAATCTACTGCGCAAGATCTGAAAAAATCTTTGGTTTGGTATACATTCCGTAAAAGTAGTTCAAGGGAAACTACATCTTCTTCTTCTTCTTCTTAGAACTGCGAGCGGGTGTTCTTTGCAGCCGATGCGGCGAAGATATTGAGGCACAGCACTGAATCGGATTGGGAGCGGGTTATGGCCGCTACTTTTTCAGTCTGTGAGTGAAGTTAAAAAGCAGGTGGCCTGCAACGCTTCTTTAGTATACTCCACCACCATGGGGACCACATCGATCCCTGCCCCGTCAGCCAGGTTAAGCATGTTATTGGGGAGCAAATGAACAAAGGAAATCCTACGTAATAAAATAACGACAACCAGACCAGCTGTTATTCATTTCAATAATTTTTGCTGAATTTCATCCTTTCCATGGATCTCAGATTACTTACACTATTGAGAGTCGTGCTAAAAAAAAAGTTGAAAACCACTGAACTTTTAAATGACGAGAGGCGAACCGTCTCTTTGTACAGTTCGCTTTATAACAGTGATTCTCGGCCATTTTGTTGGCCATGGACCACATTTCCGGTGTAAGAACAGCTCTATAACACATTTTTCTAAGAGCAGCTCTGGATCACATTTTCGACCTAAGAACAGCTGTGGACCACATTTTCGGCCTACCAACAGCAGTTGACCCTCATTAAAAAAAATGAAATCGTAAAAGCTGGCAAGATTTTTTTTAAAAATCAAGCCAGTCTATTTTCATGTCCGTGGACCTCCATATATTCCTCCATGATGCCCACGTTAAGAGCGACAGCTTTATGAAGTGTGGTTGACGATGGGGTTGTCATGCTTTCTTACAGCACGCCCCAGAATCTTAGTCACACGCTGGTTGGAGGATATCAGTAGGACTCAGAGGTCACAAAAATCTTGAGAAAGAAAAGAGGGTCTTACCTAGGAAAGCGTCGGTCGATAGCGATTTGCTAACATGAAGGTCCAAAAAGTTGACCCTAGCGTTGAGACGAGCAACTTGGGAGAGAAAAACAAAAGAGAAATGACAGCACCGACCCTGAAACTACAAGGAAACAATGCATTAATCGACTTCACACAATCACGGTCACGCCAGAGTCATTCATGGTCACGCCGGAGCCAATCAGAGTCACGCCAGACTCCATCGCTGCCAGCCATTTCTCCAGAAACACTCATTCAAAGATCAATCGCAGCACCATCATTTATTCAATGTTATTTCAACATATAAACATGTGATTAAGTAGGCCAACATATTTTCATTGTCACACAAACGCCATATTCTTCATCTTACCAAAAGAAATGTCCAACTTACTAATATCCTCCGTTCTTCTGCACTGTTCTTCCAGGTTTTGTAAAATCTCATTTCTTCTGGAACTTTCCAAGTTCGTCTGTGGCTGCTTTCTCATGGCCAGCAGTCTTTCCCGGCGTGACATCATTTCCATGTTTCACGTCTTGACCTGTACTTTGATTGTTTTGATTCTGGTCCTGGATTCACGGTTGACTTGTTCTGTGGAAGGTTACCTGTAACCATGTTTTTTTTGTTAAAAGGGAACATAAAAGTGCAATATCTTTATTTGAAAATAGATTGAGGTGCATAGTTCAGTTTTACAAAAAGATAGAAAGAGTGAGGAAAGTAGGCAGAAACAAGAATGACAGAAAACAGGATGAGTACATATAAATGAGGGACATATAGTGGGTCATTAGCATGGCCTTGCTGAGCTTTGCCTCCCTAACAGCTCTCCTGTTAGCCTCTCGGTTGTGAGCATGATGGCCTGCTAATGATGTGTCCATCTGCAGATTATCAACGATGTCTTGCAGCAATATTCGCCTTGGTCTTCCTCTCTCTCTTTTTCCTCTTATGTAACTTTCCAAGACGGTCTTCTCTAAATTCTCGTGACGTTTAATGTGACCAAAACATTTAAGTCTTCGTAAAGATGAAGAACATAAAATAATCCAATATTTCGGCAAAATCCTTTTCCCAAGGATCACATACAAAAACAACACAACAGATAAAAACACGAAAAAACATATGAAAAATATATAGACTTATCCTATATTTTTATATGTACTCATCCTGTTTTCTACTATTCTTGTTTCTGCACTCTTTGATCTCTTTTTATTTTTTTATAAAACTGTACCACACACAAATATATTTTCATTGCTAGAACCAGTTTTATCGCAGCTGCCATTTCCTTCATGCCTCACAATATCTTTACTTCAGTCGGTGATTCATTTCTTCTCTAATGGCAACTAATCTACTCGAGCACGGTAAGAAGGCCGAAATATATCAATGGCGAAGGTTGTACCGTGGAAGATTTAAAGGACAGTACATGCAACAATGATTTTGTTTGACTTCAAGGAAATGTGGCCAACAACAGCTGCACGCCGGCGAAAGAAACTTGTCTTTGTTTTCATGTAACGGAACCCGCTCTTTTATAGACCGGCAGGAAGTTTTTTGATGTTTCAAGCGAAGCAGATTACAGCTTTGCTTCAGTTCTCATCGATCATGTCAATTTGATGCCGTGTATTTCAGCTGTCACTGTATATTTATTTCTGCTGTTACTGTACATTTCTGTTGCTACTTTGTATTTCTGTTCTTACTGCACATTTATTGCTGTTGTTATAGTTTAATTCTACTGTTACGGTATAGTTACGATGTTACGTGATCTTTCAAAGGTTATCAGTATCAGAGAGGTTTAATGTAATGATGTATACACCTGTAAGTTGATGTAAACATCTGTAAGTTGATGTATACATCTGTAAGTTTATATAAATTTGTTTATACGCCTGTAAATTGATGTGTATATCTGTGAGTTGATGTAAACATCTGTTATTTGATGTATACCCCTGTAAGTTGATGTACACGCCTATAAGTTGACGTATACATCGGTCACTTGATGTATACATCGAATGAGTGGTGTGTGTATCGACTGAATGATATATTAGCATTTTTTAAATCAATGATATTTAATCATATAGATTGTTTTTATTCTACGTACTCTTTATAAGTCTTATAGTACCCCTAGAGGTTCGCGTACCTGCCCCCCCCCCCCCAATCCTATTTGAATAATACTGCCATAGAATAAGTTTAGTAAAGGCCCCCCCCCCCCCCAAACCCAACACACACACACACACACACAAACTTCAATCTATACCATTATCTCCAGGTTTACCATTCATAAAACAGTGAATTGTATTCACATAGCTCTTCATGTCGAGCCCTCCCCCTACCCCTACCCCCTACTCGTCTGGGCATCTGTGCTTTTGTCTGCTCAGACAAAGGGATAATTCAAGTCTGCTTACGTTTCACGTACTGGTCGGAATCTTCTGTCTTGCTTGTATCCTTCATTTGATGCTGTGCACTTCAGTTGAGCTGCTTTGTGAAGAAGATGGAGCAGTTACAAGTTTGTTACAGTCTGGTCTCCCCAACAGAAAGTGATCCTGGCAATATCACCCTCTAGTGTGCTGACCACATCGCTCTCTAGTATGTTGACCACATCGCTCTCTAGTATGTTGACCACATCGCTCTCTAGTATGTTGACCACATCGCTCTCTAGTATGTTGACCACATCGCTCTCTAGTATGTTGACCACATCGCTCTCTAGTATGTTGACCACATCGCTCTCTAGTATGCTGACCACATCACCTTCTAGTGATACTGACCACATCGCTCTCTAGTATGTTGACCACATCGCTCTCTAGTATGCTGACCACATCGCTCTCTAGTATGCTGACCACATCGCTCTCTAATATGTTGACCACATCACCTTCTAGTGATACTGACCACATCACTATTTAGTATGCTGACAACATCACCATCCAGTGATATTGACCACATCGCTATTTAGTATGCTGACAACATCACCTTCCAGTGATACTGACCACATCGCTATTTAGTATGCTGACAACATCACCTTCCAGTGATACTGACCACATCGCTATTTAGTAATGTTGACCACATCGCTCTCTAGTATGCTGACCACATCGCTCTCTAGTATGCTGACCACATCGCTCTCTAATATGTTGACCACATCACCTTCTAGTGATACTGACCACATCACTATTTAGTATGCTGACAACATCACCATCCAGTGATATTGACCACATCGCTATTTAGTATGCTGACAACATCACCTTCCAGTGATACTGACCACATCGCTATTTAGTATGCTGACAACATCACCTTCCAGTGATACTGACCACATCGCTATTCAGTATGCTGACAACATCACCTTACAGCTCAAACATTATTTGCTATTACTGTAGCCCATTGTGCGAATCCAATATTGGTAAAAGCCACCATGAGAGGACATGCTCAGAAAGCGAACATCCAGCACAGCAGCTGACATTTATCTGGTTTAAATCCGTCTTATGCGATATAAGCAGGAAACTCTGTTGAAGAGAGTGAAACAAGGCGATGAATTCTCAGGTCGTTAGAGAATACTCCCCCCCCCCCCCCTTTCCTTCACCTCTCCCAGGGAAAAAAAAGTTCTTCGGTCCTGAGGCTCTACAGGTGGTGGGCCCCTCTGAATTACGACTCCCAGAGGTCTGTGAGTTGTTGGTTTATAACTGTTTCACGAAGCTGAAGACAGTGCTCCGTGACTGTTTACGCCCGTAACTTATCACTGTTTCTTGCTGTGTGTTTGGTGGATCTGAGGTAAGGAAACTCTGTGTTGGAGAGAGATGTTAGCGAAGATCATCATATGTTACTGATACCATCAGATGTTAGCGAAGATCATCATATGTTACTGATACCATCAGATGTTAGCGAAGATCATCATATTTTACTGATACCATCAGATGTTGCCGAAGATCATCGTATGTTACTGATACCATCAGATGTTGCCGAAGATCATCGTATATTACTGATACCATTAGATGTTGCCGAAGATCATCGTATATTACTGATACCATTAGATGTTGCCGAAGATCATATGTTATTGATACCATCAGATGTTAGCGAAAATCATCATATGTTACTGATACCATTAGATGTTGCCGAAGATCATCGTATGTTACTGAAGACCCTCAGATGTTGGCGAAAATCATCGTATGTTACCGAAGACCATCAAATGTTGGCGAAGATCATCATATGTTGCTGAAGACCATCCGATGTTATTGAAGATCGTCATATGTTAGTGAAGATCACCATATATTACTGAAGACCATCAGATGTTAGTGAAGATCATCAGATGTTAGTGAAAACCATCAGTTATTACTGAAGACCAATCAAACGCTACTCATCACATGGAAGTGAAGATCATCATATGAAAGTGAAGACCATCGTCATTACTGAAGAACACAAAGTCTGTTCTAGAAATCACAAAGTCTGTTCTGGAAAACACTGATTTAAAACAGATTCTCACTTTCTATTATTATCTCCCCTTATTGTTACACTTAGCCATGAATTATCGATCCCTACATGTATAACTATTTATTTTCTACTTCACGCGTTTGCACTGCTGAAAACATTTGTACAAAACACTCACCACTTTATAAACTCAGAACTGCGTCATCTGGGAGACCAGTATTAGTGTATATATGAACGGCAGGCCTGAATTAACACTATGATAAGAGATAACAAAATTAGGAATTAAAAAATAAGTTGAATAACAGGAATTATGATGACAGAGAAGTGAACAAGTGGAGATATAACATTTGTTTGTTAATCAGTAAAACTGCGTGTCTTTGTATGTTAGCGATGTTACTCAGTCTGATTGTGTTACTAAATTTGATTGTGTTACTCAGCCTGATTGTGTTACTGATTGTACAAGGAACGACAATTAAGTAATGAGACTGATTTTATTATGAGCAAGACAAAAATGCCATCTATTAAGCAAAGCATGGAATCCAAAGAGGCAACCTTCATCTATGATCTGGCAACTTTTCATCGCCGCCCGATAAGCAGAAGACAAACAAGTCGCCATTTTGTTGACCTAGTTAGAGGTGCATTGTTACATAATCAGCATGGAGCAAAAAGCTAACATTAAATTCTGTTTAAAACTCGGAAAAAGTGCCATTGAGACAGCTGAATTGATGCGACAACTTTAAGGGGATAATTGCTTATCTTTTGCTCAGATATTCAAGTGGCATTCACGATTCAAAAGTGGCGTGGAAATGATTACAAATACAAATAGACATGGACGCCCAATTTCTGTTGGTAATGAGGAACTCATTGCAAAAGTCAGAGAACGGATACAAGAAGATCGTTGTTTGACTGCGAGGATGATGGCAGATGAATTTGGTGTTAAACGAGAGACCATTCGTAAAATGTTAGTGGAAGATTTGGGCAAAAAAAAAGGTGCTTGTCGGTTTCTACCACATTCGTTGTCTGATGACCAAAAACATCAGCGTCTTGAGTACGCAAAAGACATCATCAAAATATGTAACAGAAATAAACATTTCTTAAATTTGATTGTTGCAGAGGACGAAACATGGATTTTCCGGTATTCTCCTACAACTAAACTCCAAAGTGCTCAGTGGAAGTCATCATCATCACCAAAAGGCAAAACATGTCTTCAAAACTCGAAAGTGAATACACTGTTGGTGTGTTTCTACGACAGCAAAGGAGTTATTCACAAAGAATTTATTCCAGAGGGACAAACTATCACTGTCAAATTTATTTAAGTATTTTGAAATGCCTATTGAAAAGGATTCTCCGAGTCCGACCCGAGTATTCAACACCTGGCAGTTTTTTTCCTTCTTCATGATACTGCACTGACTCACCGGGTGGTGGTTGTACAGGAATTTTTGGCCCAAAAACAAACGTGTGTTCTCATCCATCCACCCTATTCCCCAGATTTGTCTCCCTGCCATTATATTCTATTCCCAAAATTAAATTTACCATTGAAAGGACGCTTCTTTGACGATACTGATGACATCCAAAGGGCCGTAACATCGAGTTTAAGGTCCATACCAACAGAAGAACTGCAGAGGTCGTTCCAGTGTTTGTTAGATCGCGCCACTCGCTGTGTCAATGCACAAGGGGCTTACTTTGAATAATATACATGCTATATCTCCAGTTGTTGTTTATGTAATTCTCTTCTCTCTCTTCTCTGAACCTTAAGTGCCCAGGGCACATGGGGCTTCCGCAAGGGTTTTCCACAAATGCCTGTCCTTTGCCTTTTTTTCTGCTCTTGCCCAGGTGAGCCCTCTATTGCTCAACATCCTTTCTGTTGTTCTTCTCCATGTCTCTTTTGGTCTACCCTTACTTCTGCTCCCCTGTGGTGTCCATCTTAGTGCTATTTTTGGTAGTGAGTTGTCAGTCATTCGGAGCACATGTCCCAACCATCGCCAGCGTCTTTCCTCAATAATTGTTGTCAGTGGTTTCATCTGCATTTCTGCTAATAAAATGTTATTTCTTATGGTGTTTGGCCAAAATATTTTTTTTAATTCTTCGTAAACATTTAGTCTGGAAAGAATTCAACTTGTTTTCTATGGTTTTGGTGATTTTCCAGCATTCACTTCCATAGAGTAGTACACTTAGAACATTACTCTTAAATATCCTGATTTTCATATTTATGCTTAGTTTATTTGATTTCCATATATTCTGCAGCATTGCAAAAGCCTGGTTTGCTCTAGTAAGTCTGCTGTTGATGTCCTCTGTGCTGTCTCCATTTTCTACTACTCTGCTGCCAAGGTATACAAATTCGCTGACCTCCTCCACTAACTTGTTATCTACTCTGAGTACATTTCTGTTGTTCACATTTTGCTTCATTAACTTTGTCTTTCCTACGTTGATCTTTAGTCCTATGTTGTTTGCATTCCGAGTTAGCTTGTTTATTTTATCTTGCATATCTTTGTGACTGCTTGATAATAGACAAATGTCGTCCGCAAAGTCAAGGTCCTCCAGCACTGTGTCAAGGGTCCATTGTAATCCTCTGCGTTTGTCTGATGTTGCCTCCTTCATTAACCAGTCTACTGCCAAGATAAATAATGTTGGTGATAGTACACATCCCTGTTTCACTCCTGTTTGTACCCTAAAGCTGCTGGAGGTATGTTCTCCACAGATAACTTTGCAGTTTATGTAATTAGTATTACTTAATTGTCAGACCTTATAACTAGTTATCCATTAGGTTAACGGGTCCTAAGGCCTCAGAATGGCAGAGGACAGACCCCCAAAGCCAAAGAAACTGTTAAAAAACAAATTTTTCTTTTCATGCGACGGTCATGTATAACTTACTAGAACAATAGATGGTTATCTCCTCGATACCATTCATCATCATCATCATCATCATCATCATCATCATCATCATCATCATCATCATCATCATCATCATCATCATCATCATCATCACCATAGCGGACCATGTTGAGCTGTGTCCTATTTGCCAAAAGGAAGGTAAATAAAGTCTTAACAGAGATGCATTATATATATATATATATATATATAATTTTAACTAATCATGAAACAGTTGGATTTAGTTTTAACCTAGTCCTGAGACACAGATGGATATAGCTTTAACCTAATCTTGAGACAGACGGATATAGTCTTACTTAATCCTGAGACACAGACGGATATAGTCTTATCATATCCTGATTCTAGTTTCTTCTGGAAAGGTACGGCGGCCAGGCATTGACGATGATAACATCACCTTCTAGTGACGATGACCACGTCGTTCTCCAGTGACGCTGACAACATCAACTTCTAGTGACGCTGACCACATCACCTTCTAGTGATGCTGACCACATCATTTTCTAGTGACGCTGACCACATCACCTTCTAATGACGCTGACAACATCGTCCTCCATTGATGCTGACCATATCACCTTCTAGTGATGCTTACCACATCACCTTCTAGTGATGCTTACCACATCACCGTCTAGTGATGCTGATCACATCAGCTTCTAGTGATGCTGACAACATCACCCTCTATTGATGCTGACCACATCACCATCAGTGATGCTAATAACATCGTCCTCCAGTGATACTGACCACATCAACCTCTAGTGATGCTGACCACATCATCCTCTAGTGATGCTGACCACATCACCTTCTAGTGTGCTGACGTTACCCTCTGGCGTACCGACAAGTCAATGGAAATATGGACTCTAACACCATATCATCTGGGTCAGTGGTTCCAAATTAACAAAAATATGCTGACCCCTGCTGTTTCAAGATCCTGGACACTGACCCCGCACCCCATAATTTGGGAAAAGTTTCATATCCGTGTGATAGTTATGTGCTTTAAATGCAAAATAAATTTTTTTCAGAAAATGTAGGTAACCTTTAATTAGTAAACATTACACTACAATAAAAGCACAATATAAGCTTGGCGAATTTTCAAAGTTTCAGCAACGTTCTGAAGAAATCATAGACAGCGATTAATATTCTTACTTTTTCTGACCCCCCCTCCCCCCCCCCCCCCAAAAAAAAAAAGGATCTTGAGTTTTTCATCACGGACCCCCACGGCAAGTTCCGCGGGTCCTCTACCCTTGTATGTACCAAGAATCTTGAACAGCCGGGAGAACAAATGAGGAGGTCATTGAAGAACTGATAGAACAAAGGAAAACTGTTTAAAATCATGAGAGAACGACATGTCATGGGAGGACAGAAGTTAGACAACTTAGTAATCACCTAATCACTCAAGGGGGAAAATGAGGAGAGGGAAGCCAAGGTGAAATACGTATCTCAACCGGCTGACCAAATGCCTCAGGAATTAACTGTCATCAAACAAGTAATTATCATCAAAAAGGTAATTATTGTCATCAAACAAGTAGTTATTGTCATCAAGCAAGTAATTATTGTCATCAAACAAGTAATTATCATAAAAAAGGTAATTATTGTCATCAAACAAGTAATTATTGTCATCAAGCTGGTAATTATTGTCATCAAGCAAGTAATTATTGTCATCAAACAAGCAATTATTGTCATCAAACAAGTAATTATTGTCATCAAACAAGTAATTATTGCACATATACTTCCATGTATATAAAAAAAAAATAATAACCAAGTTACTGAATGACATTTACAACAGTGGTTATATTCCCAGTGACCTGATTAAATCCACGTTTATAGCACTACCAAAGAAACCAGGTGCAAAGGAATGTGACGACCACCGGACTATCAGCCTCTCATGTCACATAACAAAGCTACTTCTGAGAATAATTATGAGAAGAACAAGGAAAAAGATAAAAATGGAAATAGCAGATGAACAGTTTGGATTTGTTGAAGGAAAGGGAACACACAATGCCATTTATGCTTTACGAACACTAACAGAAAGAGCTTTAGAAGTACAGAAAGATCTCTACTTATGCTTCATTGATTACACCAAGGCATTTGACAAGGTGAAACATAATGAAATTATTAAAATGCTTGAAGACATCAATATAGACGGCAAAGACCTGAGGATTGTAAAACATCTATACTGGCAGCAAGAAGCAGCAGTTCGAGTTGAAAATAGAATTGGAAAATATCAACCTATAAAACAAGGGGTGCGACAAGGATGTGTACTATCTCCAGACCTTTTTTCTCTGTATAGCGAGAATATTCTAAGAACAATCATCACAGAACCAGGCATAAAAATTGGAGGATACAATATTAACAATCTTCGGTATGCTGACGACACAGTACTGATAGCTGAGAACCAACAAGACCTGCAAAATCTCTTGGATAAAGTCGCCAAAGAAAGTGAACAGAAAGGCCTTACTTTGAACATCAAAAAGACAGAGACTATGGTTATATCTAAGAAACAGAATCCACCAGCATGCAGTATTAAATTAAACGGAACTGTTCTAAAGCAGGTGCAGAAATTCAAATACCTTGGAGCAGTAATAACTTCAGATGGGAAATGCAGAACAGAAATTAGGAACAGAATAGGCCAAGCAAAGACTGCATTTCAGAGAATGAGAAACATATTGACCAACACATCCTTATCAATGAATGTTAGAAAACGAGTACTAAAATGCTATATTGAACCTATCTTGTTATATGGAAGTGAATCATGGACAATAGGCAAGTCTGCACAAAAATCATTGGAAGCAGCAGAAATGTGGTTTATTAGAAGAATGTTGCGAATCCCCTGGACAGCAAAAATAACTAATGAAGAATGTAGGAGAAGAGCTGGAGAGACAAAAAACCTTGTCAAAAAGATAAGAGAGAGACAATGTACTTTCATAGGACATGCAATGAGAAGAGGGGGCATTGAAAATATTATAACAACAGGAAAAATAGAAGGAAGAAGATCAAGAGGAAGACCAAGAGAAATGATACTGGACAGTCTGACGGGATGGTGTGAGAGGAGATCAGCAACTGAGCTGATGGCATGCATGAAGGATCGCGTACTCTGGAGAAGCATAATAGCCAACGCCAGTCGGCACGGCACATAATGATGATGATACTTCCATGTATGCATTCTTGTATGTATCTAATATTATTTGAAAAAGGTCTGTAAACATTTCTTGGACACGTCATGAGAAGACAGAAGTGGAGAACCTAGAAAGCACTGGAAAATCAAGGGAAAATGAAGAGAGGAAGACCAAGAGAATAACATCTCAGCGGACTGACCAGGTAGCATGGGAAAAAAATACAAGCATCTGAATTAGTCAGAAGCACCAAGGACCGCACAAACTGGAGAAACCTAATCGTCAACACTGTCCCACCCCGCACATATTAGTAACATAATATACGTAAGCAAGAATGTACGAAAAAGCATATAGTATATGTACTAAACAAGAGGATCCCTGTCAGCTAAGCGCCATTTTTGTCTTTGTTATTTTCGTTATTTTCATTGTCCCTGATAAAGACATAGGGCCAAAATATTGGTTCGTTACTGTTTGTTTAACATACATGCGTGCTCACCTCATTACGTCTCGTGACAGTCCTTCTCTTCTTTACTTCTTCCAATTTTCTCGTGTAAAACTGCAAGATACATCTCTGAGAGTCTTAGCTAGAATCAGTTTAACCGAAGTCCTCAACTCATCTATCTGGAACTGAATGGGAACATCAAGGACTACGAAAGATAGCTAAATCATGACGGCGAACTTTGCTCGTCTCGCCATGTAACGAATGAATGATGAGGGAATATAGGAACCTATTTTGTACAAACTATCTCTAACCACACCAAATTCTGAAAAGACCACAGATAACTGTAATTATGGCACGCCACTTCCATCACTTATCGATTTTATGTTGAATAGAGCCATACAGCCTTCAGCTTAAAAACTAACTCCCAGAATGGAGAGCTTAGTACATACGGTAATGGGAGAATCACTGTTAGTTTAGCATTGTTCTCAAGAGTTTTAATGAAAGAGAAAACTGCTTCAACAAACTGGTTACATCAGGTTACGTCAATCATGTGCTTGTTGTCCCAGGCTTACATCGGTTACACGAAACAGAGATTTGTCGATTTCGGATTTCTGGTAACGATACTTTTAGGAAACAACAAGGCATTGTCTCTTAGAATAACTTTGACGGTCATTATACCCACGCGGAGCAGTATATGGGCCAGCGGGTCAAGGTTAGATGAAGGACAAGTAAAGGTAACCCTGTTATGCCACGGAAACGCCTAGCAAATATGGTGTCAGTACCCACATTTTCCTTGACCTGTCTGTACACTGGAGAGTGATGTGGTCAGCATCATTGCCTGGTCACCTTTCCTTTCTCATCTCCTGAAGAAACTTAGAATCAGGATTAGGTAAGACTATATCTGGCGGCGTCTCAAACTTAGAATAAGGATTAGGTAAGACTATATCCGGCGGCATCTCAAACTTAGAATAAGGATTAGGTAAGACTATATCCGGCAGCGTCCCCAACATAGAATAAGGATTAGGTAAGACTATATCCGGCAGCGTATCCAAGTTAGAATAAGGATTAGGTAAAACTATATCCGGCGGCGTCTCCTTTAACACTCTGTGCTCCCTGTGTTCGGCAAACGAGATAGAGCTTGGCATGGTCGCCCATGGCAACGGCTGTCGAGGAACCTTTTCTTCTTGAGTCTTCTCTGGGCCTTCACTCCTCATCCTGCGCCAGGCTCGTGCTACGAGGTCATCACGACTTCTTCCTCACAAAGAACACAGATTCGGAGATCCAGATAGTTTCAAAGAAAATCAATGCTAACAGGATGATTAATCTTTCACACCAAAACAACATAGGAAGTGTTGGTAGATCTTGCAATACCTATGCAAATCAGTGGTAGATCTTGCAATACCTATGCAAATCAGTGGTAGATCTTGCAATACCTATGCAAATCAGTGGTAGATTTTGCAATACCTATGCAAATCAGTGGTAGATCTTGCAATACCTATGCAAATCAGTGGTAGATCTTGCAATACCTATGCAAATCAGTGGTAGATCTTGCAATACCTATGCAAATCAGTGGTAGATCTTGCAATACCTATGCAAATCAGTGGTAGATCTTGCAATACCTATGCAAATCAGTACTCAGGGTGATATTTGGGCAAAGTAAAATAACATTAAAAGTAACTTATTTCTGACCAGACGATATTTTAAAATTATAGACGACAGACGAAAGAAGGCGACAGCCACATAGACCGGCGGACAACATCAAGAGATGGACAGGGACCAGCTTGACCGAGCGCTTTACAAAGCCAAGAAGCAGAGTGGAGATTCATTGCAGTCAACCTTCCCTGGATAGACGGCACGAGATTATGACGGATCTATAAAACTGAAGCACTCATATATTTGGGTCCTTCCAGTCTATTTCTACCAAAATATGCCATCAAAGTTTATTCTGGCAGAGCATGAAAATTAACCGAGGAGTGAAAGGGAGTGATTTTGGACGTTGAAATGATGAACTCACCCGAGAAAGGGGAAAGAGATTCGAATTAATAAGGATTAATTAATTAATTAATTAATTAATTCATTCATTCATTCATTTGCATATCCCTTGTGGAACTTTGCCTCCCTAACAGCACTCCTGTAGGCCTCTCGATTATGAGCAAGATGGCCTGCTGCTGATGCATCCATTTGCAGATCATCAACGATGTCTTGCAGCCATCTTCGCCTTGGTCTTCCTCTCTTCCTTTTTCCCATTATGTACCCTTCCAAGACGGTCTTCTCTAGATTATCATGACGTTTAATGTATCCAAAATATTTAAGTTTTCTCTCTTTAATCTTCTTTACTAGCCAGCCTTCTTCAATATTAAGTTCTTGTAGTGTGTATATATTTGTTCTTTTTTTTTTGTGTCCATGATATTTGAAGAACTCTTCTGTAGCATTTACATTCAAAGGTATTTATGTGTTTCTCAGCTGTTTTGTTAAGTGTCCAGGTCTCACAGGCATATGTTGCGATGGGAAAGATGCATGCCCTTAAAAATCTTATTTTTGTAGTTCTGTCTGTTCCTCTCCACAGATTAGCTCCGGTGTTCTGGACGCCACAGAATCGGTAGAAGTGTAGCAGTGTCATAACGTAACACTGAAGACAAAGAAAAGCTTTCCGAACAAAGAGTGGAGAGTTCCTTGTGCAGGTGCAGCATAGATCGGCCAAGTGAAGGAACTGGTATCACGTCTGACGTATTTTTTTGAGTTGCAAATGAAGATGGCGTAGGTGTTTTTTATTGTTTGTTTTGTTTTCTTTTTAGATAATATACCTTATAATATACTCAGTATTCTTTTATAGTGTAGACGTCTGGACGGTGAATAAGACAACATAAAAGAAAAATGAGGCCCTAGAAATGTGGACATGCTGAAGAATAGAAAGTATCCCACGCAAGGAAAAGAAAGAAATAAGTTCTAAACCAGCAAGAAGTTAAAATAGAAATAATGAAAATCTAAAAAAAAAAGCAAGACAGCTAAGGTACCTTGGGCACGACAAGAGGCATAACACTATACTGAAGACCCTTCTTGAAAGCAAGATTGAAGGGAAGAGACCAAGAGGACGACACAGACATAGACGGGCGGACGTCACGAGATGGACAGGGACCAGCTTGGTCGAGTGCCTTACGGAGGCAAGAAACAGAGCACAGTGGAGATTCATTGAAGTTAGCCTTCCCTGGGGAGACGGCACGAGATGATGATGATGATGATGATGACGATGATGATAATGAATCTATAAAACTGAACCACCGACAAAGTTTAGAAAAGAGGTGCCTCGAGAAAGTTGCTTTGTTACGCTTACCTGCTTTAACAAAAGGGTAGGACTGGTTTAATATTTAGGTCTGCAGCTGAAACTAGGACTTAGGGTATAGGATCGAACTCCACCTCATTCCTCCCACCCCTATTTTTCAGCGTTCTTTCTGGGGCTACGAAGTTAGTGCACTGTGGTGAGATTTTCATTCAAAGAAGGAGATAGAAGCACTCGTGGATTTGTCCGATGAGCAATGATGGTAAGTCAGAAACTTTTAACTTTTTCAACTGTCCATCTTTTCTTTTTTCCTTTAGAACTTGGACAGAATGTTGTTCTTGAAACATTTTTTTCTAAGTTCTGTTGTACATTTCAAAGATTCTTGTTCTTTGTTTGAATTACATCAGGGATTCTCAACCAGGAAGCAGTTGGCTCCAGTAGTAGGAATTCAAAGTTTAAGAGGACGAATTTTCTATCCAAAGGAGGAGAATGTGTAACAACGAAAATCTTTTCAGTATGATGATTTAATTTATGAGGGAGGATTTAAGGGGGGTGGGGGTAGTCTGGGTTACGGGACGTTTTGGGACCTGGGACGCTGGTAGTCACTGATCTACATGGGGCCCTTAAAACGCTTTTCCTGGAAACTCTCATGTGCATGATATCGAAACAAGATATCGTGTCGGATGAGGAGCGGATTACAATGACTATCATATCGGATGGGGAGAGGATTACAATGACTATAGTATTGGATGAAGAGTGGATTACAATATCACATCGGATGAAGAGTGGATTACAATGACTATCATATCGGTTGAGAAGTGGATTACAATGATTATCTTATAGGAAGAGGAGTGGATTCCAATGACTGTCAAATCGGATGAAGAGTGGATTACAATGACTTTTATTTCGGATGAGGAGTGGATTACGATGATTATCTTGAAGCTTCCAGAGCGGAAGAAGTTTTTAAAAAGTTCATTTCATTTCATTCTTCATGACAACCCAGACCAACAAGCGCCCTTTACAACAGCCTGCTCTCTCTCTCTCTCACACACACACATACACACACCTGTATACACAGATAACACTATGAAAGCGGATCAAGTAGTGGGAACCACATATGAGTAAAGAACATATAACAGCTCAGACTTAAAATGATTCTCGGCGAGTTTCATCAACAACTTTAAAAGTCTTTCATCTTCAGAATAATCATCTGAAACGAGAGGATTCATCATACGCAGAACAAAGACTTTGACTTACCTCATGCCGTCAGTTATAAAGATCCAAATTGCTATTCCTTTCTATTCTAGAATAACTCATGAGCAAGTGAAGTCTTGGAGCTTTTATGCTATTGAAATCGCTCTTTTTCTAGTGGTTTTGAGAATTGTGTTGCCTTTATATACTTCATGGAATGCACTAATAAAATAACAGTTCTGTCATTTTTGATTCTGACGTCGAAAATTTTTTTTAACTCATGACAGGCGGAATCTTAGCGAAAATCAAGATGTAAAAATCAATAATTCGTAATCAAATTTTAAGCGAAATGTGAATCTGTTTGAGTGAGATTCCGGTGCATAACATAACGGCGCAGTCAAAGAGCTCTTAAAGATCTTTCAAACGACCTAGGTCTCACATTCACTTTTAGTACATACGTTCCTCCAGCTCTCGTTCTGCCTGACTGAAGCGCGTGCTTCGGTCCGTGACGAGGCTGACGGAGAATATTCTTTTTCAGGGGTTTTCGGCCTGCAGCCTCCAGAGGTACCAGAGAAGATTTGTGACACTTATCACAGGTCTAAAAAATCCTTGCTCTGGCCATCTAAAATAGATATATCGTATTTTTTATGTATTTGCTATGTAGAATAACTTTGGGTATCTGCAGTTTATTTTGTCTACATAGAGTAGTAGACAACTGTAGTACCGATATATTATATCACCCATTTTTAGATAAATGTGTGTGGATGCACCGTGGATCATTCTGCGAACATGATATCAACAGATAAAATCAAAATGGCCGCTGTCTCGGAAGTATGCACGAGAGAAGAACAGCATGCATTTTATGGAGACATCCTTCATTGGCGTATTAGTCAGTGAGTTGAATGCTGTGTATAATTACCCCCAGCCAGAGACAAAGCGAGCTGGCAAGGGATGTCGGGATTCTTCCTTTCAGAACCAAAGAAATCTGGTACATCTCCATCGGCGGAAAACTTGATGCTTACTGGGACTCTAAAGGATCAATCCTGAAAGAGTATACACTAAAAAGAGGCATTATTAACAGCGAGGCATACTGTGAACTGCTTGAAAATCACTTGAAACCTACAATAAGGTCAAAACTTTGCAATTTGTTCAGTTCTTGTGTGTTGTTACACCATAAATAACGCGCGGCCTCACACATGAGGTGCAAAAGACCAACAAATTGTGTGAATCTACGACTGGAGTGTCTTCTACATCCTACATATTTAACCTACCTCGCACCATTTGATTATCATGTGTTTGGAGACTTTTATGAGTCGCTAGGTGGAAGGAAGTTCAATACGGACGAAGAAATTAAAGAGACCTTTTATAGCTAGCTACTGGATCACTCTGAAGTTTTTTCTCTCGACGAATCCAGGCATTAAGGATGCTCTGGTAAACTTGCATTGAACGTGATGTGGAACATATGTTGAAAAGTGACAAGGAGTTTCGTAATGGGAATATTTGTTGAAAAGTGACAAGGAGTTTCGTGATGGGAAATATTTGTTGAAAAGTGACAAGGAGTTTCGTGATGGGAAATATTTGTTGAAAAGTGACAAGGAATTTTTAGTCATATTTGTACATTTATTCGAAGGAAAAAAAATGGAAATGTTTAATTTGTTGTGGTTTATTTTGTGATTATTTTGCAAACATTGTTTTTATTCTATGGACATTATAAATTCAGCATAGGACAACAGAAGGAGATGAACAACACTGCATCTTTATTTGGTGAGTATAAAATGTTTGCATGTGAGTTTGAATGGGTGGATGTACCCTTTTTTGTGACATACGAATAGTTTTTGAGCAAATAGTTGCAACGTTTCGGTTTACACCCTAATTATACAATAATATACAGGACAAAGATAGGAAAGGAAGATACAATATACATATACGAACAAAAAAGTGGAGAAAATAACAGAAAAAAAGGAGCACTTGTTTGTGACTTGCAGGAAGCTGCCTTGGGGACTGGGTGTGGTGAAGTATTGTGAATGCTTAAATGGAGATCTGCGAAGTGTGATGAGAGTCTGACTAGTTGGTAGTAAAGAGAGTGGGACAGGAGAATGGAATGAGAGGGATGCAATGATTGTCAAGCCGAGAAAATAAGGGGTGGAGTAGATGAATGTGCTTGGGGTAGAGGTGCAGTGAAGGTCCTGGAATATCAGGTGCAGGCGAGGAAAGAGTATATGAGAACCTGGCAGGGAGGCAATTTAATATTTCTTATAAAAACTTCTCAAGTGAAAGAAACTTAGCTCTACCGTAGTCGTAATGGACACCCAATTTCAAACTTGTATCAAGATTTTATTTTACGGAATTAATGTTTCAATCTTGGCACGAAGAAACTTTAAGACTTTATCAATGAAACGATGTTATTTAAATTTAGTTTGGACTTTTATTCTTTGTGATCGAGTCCTCCGTTTCAGTAAGGTGTATGGCCTCCTCTGGCCTGTATCAGAGAACGACATCTCCTTGACATGGATCCGATAAGCCGTTGGATCTGTCGCTGTGGAATGGCTCCCCACTCTTCTTGCAGTACAAGAGACAACTGTCGGAGATTGGTTGGTGCCACGTCTCGCTGGCGGACTTGTCTGTTGAGTTCATCCCATAAGTGCTCTATTGGGTTCATGTCTGATGGCATGGATGGCCACGTGTAATGGTCTGGACGCTGTTGTCAGCGAGGAACTGGGTGGTGAGTTGTGCCACATGAGATCGAGCGTTATCCTGCTGAAAAATCAACCCTGGTGCAGCTAGAATTTGAAGGACGTGAGGACGAAGAATTTCAGCGACGTATCGTTGGAAATTAAGGTGTCATTCAATTTGTACCAGGTGAATTCTTCTCATGAAGTTAATCGTCCCTCACACCAGTACACTTCCACCACCATGTGGAGGAGCCTCATCCATGCAGTTCTGGGCGAAGAGCTCATGGACTCTGTGATAAACTCTTCTCCGTCTATCGTGTCGCTGGAGCAGAAAGAATGATTCATCACTAAACAAAACCCTTCTCCAATCATTCGCAACGGTTCATTGACGATGCTGGCTCGCCCACTGCAGTCGGTTCTGGCGATGCCGGTCTTTAAGAACAGGACCTCTGTAGGGTCTTCTAGCCCAAAGACCAGCATCATGCAGCCGGTTCCTGACCGTTTGATCTGAAATTCGACGAGCTGCTGTCATTGACTGGACTTTTGAGGACGCAGATGTACATATGTTGGTAACTTGATGAGAAGAAATGATCAGAGAATCCCAAAACAAGCTATCAAGTGGAACACAACAGGCCGAAGAAAAAGGGGCAGACCGCGTGAAACCCTGAAGAGGACATTATTAAGAGAGGCCAAGTTAACAGGCATAAAATCCTTTGATGAGGTTGAAAGACTCGCCGAAGACAGGAAAATTGGCGAACTACTTTGCGAGCCCTATGTGACGTCTAACGGCACGGGAAGAATATAAGATAAGATAAGATAAGATGTAAATAGATTCCTGAGGTGACGCAGACGTATGAAGCGGTCTTCGGCAGTAGTTGTGACTATGGGTCTTCCACTGCGCGGCCGGTCTGCAACTGAGCCAGTTTCTTGAAATCGTCTCCAAAGGCGACTAATGGTGCTTCTAACCACATTAAATTGTCTGGCCACTACACTTTGTGACTGTCCAATCTGTAAACGTCCAATGATGATGAGTCGTTATTCTGTAGTGAGATGAGCCATACTTGCGCATTGAATTTTCAAATGAATTGATTCGAGGAGCGCCAATCTTTTATAGGAATTCAATAACATGGTCAGTGAGTTTTGTGTTCAGTAAGTTTAACGGGATTCTCGTGAACCTGTCATGAGTTATCGTCAAAAATGCTGTTTTGGCTAGTGTCGCTTTTCTGAGCTCATGAATCATCTACTGAGTACAATTCAGGTCAGCACGTGAAGTTGATGTCCATGTGAACATTTCATGCAATTTGCCCTTGTCTGACCAGCAAACTTCAGTTTAAATAACAACATCGTATTTGTTGCGTTTCCTTTTTTGAACAGTGTATATGGGTCTTTTTCTCTTTGTGTGTGTTATTCTGTCTCCTTGGAGCTGTGAGCTGGTGCTCTGCACGGCCGCTGCGGGTGAAGATCTTCAGGCACTTGATCGTGTGGAACAGGGACGACAGCTGTTTTCCTCTGTCCTTGAGTGGAGTTTTGAAAAAAAAACAGGGGGTATGCAAAGTCCACCGCCCAGGGGACTATAGCGATCCTACCCTTATTAGCCAGGCTAGTCCCGTTACTGGGGGTACCAAGGGAGGGGACATGCCCTCGGTCGACTGTGGGTCGCCAGCTGTGACGGCTACTAAACGGCTATGATTCGCTGACTGTCAAATCGCAAACAGCGTCTTCGCCGACATCTATATAAATTTGTATATTTATGTACATATATAAATTATATTCTTGCTTCTGTCTCTCTCTACCCGTTTGTCCAGCACAAACAACTAACCATCACAAACGTATCAAAATACTGCCTCTTAAGAACAGGTTCCTCTTCAACAAAGCCAAGTTAGTACATCAAATTCTTTCACGGCATGCCCCGCCTTATTTATGGAACCTGTTTAAATTTAGCCCAAAGTGCAGCCAACGCTTGAACAACATATGTCTTCCAAAACCTAGGCTTGATCTTTACAAGAAAAGCTTTAGTTATTCTGCTGCTCATCTTTGGAATACCCTCCCATCCTATATAAAAAAATATAAATTATACTCCTTCCTACAACTACAAGCTTTCCCAATATCTATTTGATGTCGACTACATGCCCCCATGAATTATAAAACTTAAAAGTTATCTTAAGATGCTCTTACAGACACCGAATACAATTAATTGTTTTCTGAATAGTCCCGAAAATTTTGTTTAGTAGATAGTCATTTATAATATATGTAGTTACCTCTGTACTGAGTGAATGTTTAAGAGCGAAACGTAAATGTTATATTTTATTTGATGTCTCTCAGCTTCAATGTTAGTTATGTTTGTTATATGAACAGCATATTTGTAGAATGTCTGGAATAGAATGAAAGATGTATGATAAAGGGCAGAATGTCAGACGGGCCTGCGTGCCCAATTCTTAACCCTTTTGAAATAAAGATCAATCAATCAATCAATCAATCCATGTGAAGAAACAGATGCAAATTTATCAGAGTGGACACAGCACAGCTTGTGCACAGAAAAGTGACAGAGGTCAGTGTGTATGTGTACATGAAGAAAGTTCTAGACAGATCAAAGATAATCCTCGCTACAAGTGAAATATGACGATCGCTCTAAAGACGCATACAAGTTCACTAGGTAGCACAGCTGACAGCGGGTTAGCCTCTCATGGTTGTGTGTTCGTTTGTCCTACTCGAGTCCAGGGTTCAAAAGTCTAGGTCATTTTCCTATCATTTTACTTTCTATTTTGTCTAAAATAAATGGCGAAACATCAACTTGGTTTGACATAAAACAAGGGGTCCGTCAGGGGTGCATATTGTCGCCTTACTTATTTAATTCGTATACTGAAAATATAATGAAGATTGTTAAAGAAGATGTAGACAAAGAATATTACGATGCCATAACAATTGGAGGTTATGAAATACCAGAGATTAGATATGCTGATGACACAGTATTACCGTCCACAACACAAAAAGGAATGGAAAAACTAATTATGTCAGTCCGTAAGAATAGTGAAGAACAAAACCTCTATCTTAATGCAAAGAAAACTAAATTGATGACAACTGACAAGACAAACAAGGCAGCTGATATATGTATCAATGAGGAAAAACTGGAATAAGTGGAGAGTTTTGAATATCTTGGATCACAGCTAACTAATAATGGAGATACAATGAGGGAAATTAAAAGGAGGACATCAATCGCTCTTCAGAAAGTAAAACAACTAAAGAATCTGTGGAGAGGAATAGACAGAGCTACAAAAATAAGATTTTTAAGAGCCTGCATCTTTCCTATCGCAACATATGCTTGTGAGACCTGGAAACTTAACAAAACAGCTGAGAAACACATAAATGCCTTTGAATGTAAATGCTACAGAAGAGTTCTTCAAATATCATGGACATAAACAAGAACAAATATATCAATACTACAAGAACTTAATATTGAAGTAGGCTGGCTAGTAAAGTGGATTAGAGAGAGAAAACTTAAATATTTTGGCCACATTAAACGTCATGATAATCTAGAGAAGGCCGTCTTGGAAGGGTACATAATGGGAAAAAGAAAGAGAGGAAGACCAAGGCGAAGATGGCTGCAAGACATCGTTGATGATCTGCAAATGGATGCATCAGCAGCAGGCCATCTTGCTTACAACCGAGAGGCCTATAGGAGTGCCGTTATGAAGGCAAAGTTCCGCAAAGGACATGCAAATGAATGAATGAAGTTTGTCTAAAGTACTTTAGATTTATAATTGTATATGGGATTTTTTATCATAGAAAATTGGGTTAGTTATTTTGGAATCTAAAAGTTGGGTAAAACCACAGTTATTTCTCGTAGAATTTAATTACTTTTCATTCATCCCCCCCCCCCCTTCCCCTCCTCCCTTCCCCCTTTGAAGTCAGTTGCTTGTACATCACGTATTTACCATGGGGCTCGTGGAATTAGAGATTGATCAGATGATCAAGAGTGACAAGTTTGGCTTTTGGGTCAGGGTCTTAGATTGTGTTTGTTAGAGTAGGATGTAGTTTTGTAGTGTAGGAACTTAGTCTGTGTCTTAGTTGTCGGCAGTGGTTTTTGTAGAATAGAACAGTGAATCTAGTACGTGGTAGGATTCTTGTGGCGTCGAAGTCTTCTTGGCGTTAGTAGACGCCTGGAATCATATATGTTGTCTTGCTGGAGTAAAGTCATGTCGTGTTATTTAGAATTGCCACTGCCACTGTTTTCCGCTCATTATCATCGCCATTATGTCACCATGTGCACCAAATAAAGCCATTATAATCTTCTTGATCTGCTACTTGCGTTGCCACTGAGTGTTTGTCCGATCCTGGGAGAGTTGGTCTGTAAGCAGACACCAAACAGATACCAAGTAGACACAAAGTAGACACAGACAACAGCAAGTAGACACCAACAGACACCCATCAGACTCCAAGCAGGCACTAAAGCCGACAAGGAAGCAGCGACGAAAGAGATGGACCTCGACTGTTTGAAAGAAGGAAATCTTGACTGTCTGCCGTTGATACACTGTGGAGTCAAATTACAGTGGAGGATGAACCTCAGATTCACTAAGGCTAACACTAGTGAAATGTAGGGAAGAGAAGTCAGACATACGAAGTTAGCAGGCATAATAAGCAGAAGAGAATAGAAATTTGTATAACTAATTCTACCTTCTCGTAAATATATTAAAAAGTGGATAACCAGCACTAATACGTGTTAAGATTTTTCGAGGTTAAAAAGACACACAGCGTTTATTTGAGATAAATACGGTACCCGAAGTATTTAACTCCCTGATCTAGTTCTGCACTGTTAGTCTGACTGTACAAAGAAGTTGACGTCTGACACTGATCTCACATTTTACGTACAGCAAATTCTTCAGATTGTTCGCAAGGGGCGTAATTGACGAATTATCGACGATTATAAAGACATTCTGCAGTTTTGTCCCCTGGTAGAGCGACAGGAACAACAACCAGTCTCACGGGTGATCAGGAAAAGGAGATGGACATATGTTGGCCACTTGATGAGAAGAAATGAGCAGAGAATCCCAAAACAAGCTATCAAGTGGAACACAACAGGCCGAAGAAAAAGGGGCAGACCGCGTGAAACTCTGAAGAGAACATTATTAAGAGAGGCCAAATTAACAGGCATAAAATCCTTTGATGAGGTTGAAAGACTCGCCGAAGACAGGAAAAATTGGCGAACTACTTTGCGAGCCCTATGTGACGTCTAACGGCACGGGAAGGATATAAGATATAAGATAAGAGCGACAGGAAAATATTTATACCCAGATAGGAAAAGACAGCAACAAATATCTGCAAATCGTGGGATGTAAGCATTGAAAATTTTATTAAAAGGTTCGAAGAAGATTCAAGAAGTGTAACATTTCTTTTACATTTTCTAAAATCTTCCAGAGTTTTTCTTTCCGTGCCAAATAACACGGCTTTATTATTGTTTGTTTGAATATGTGAACGGGAACTAATTTCTAGATTTGAAAAAAAAGTTGTGGGTCTTTAGACATTGCTCTCTTAATTTCTCCTGACAATGTAAAACCAGTATCATTCGTCGTTTCTTGTGACAATGTAAGACCAGCAAATTGTGTCGTTTCTTGTGACAATGTAAGACTAGTGTCATTTGTCGTTTCTTGTGGCAATGTAAGACCAGTATCATTTGTTGTTTCTTGCGACAATGTAAGACCAGCAAATTGTGTCGTTTCTTGTGACAATGTAAGACCAGCAAATTGTGTCATTTCTTGTGACAATGTAAGACTAATATCATTTGTCGTTTCTTGTGACAATGTAAGACCAGTATCATTTGCCCTTTCTTCTGACAATGTAATATCAGTATAAGTTGTCGTTTCTTGTGACAATGTAAGACCAGTATCTTTTGCCGTTTCTTTTGACAACGTAAGACCAGTTTTTGTTGCTAAGGCAATACAACAGATCAAAATCTTTAGTAACTCTAATGCATACTGAAAACTTAAGTTAAAGATAAATATATTTAAAGTGATAAAACTATGGCAAACGATGATAAAGAAAACAAAAGTAATAACTGACACTGATTTTTAAAAAATCACCTGTTCCACATATGCTGTTATTGTTAAATTTTACTTTGATTTTTTTTTTTTTTTTGCTCTTAAAACTGATTCATGTTTTTAAAATCTACACTAAATCTCTCAAGTTTATCACGCAACTTGAGGCAGGGAGTGAAAAGTTTCCACCTTTTGCCGGCGAGGATCCAGTGACTTTGCTCTCTTAGTTTATTTCTGACTCTCTTGCTAATGTGGGGACGTGCACAGTTAGTTTTCTATTGAGCGTCTGGTTTTTTTTTTTCTTTCTGGAAAATAAATGTGATGATGACGATTGTGAAAAAACTGGTACTAACAGAGTAGAGGCGGACAGAAGTAATTAATTAATTAAGTAAGTAATTAAATGTGTGTGTGAGTGAGAGTGAGTGAAAGAGAGAGAGAGAGACAGAGACAGAGAGAGACAGAGACAGAGAGACAGAGAGAGAGACACAGAGAGACAGAGACAGAGAGAGACACAGAGAGACACAGAGAGACAGAGACAGAGAGAGAGATAGATAGAGAGAGAAAGGGAGACTCTCTCAGTCAGTTAAATTCCTTTTTTTTTGCTTTAATTTATCTGTTGTCCCAGAGAAAGGGCAGTTTGCTGAAATATTATATCGTCACTGTTTAATTTTCATTCATAAGTTCTATTCTTATTATTTACACCTGCCCTATCTGTCCCTCTCTCCCTTCCCCCTCCAACCTGCAATTTTTTTTTTTTTTAAACCAAACACAACCACACACACCTCTATCTATTTTTACTCCCGGTGTTTTTAATTAATTCTTTCTTCTGAGAGTTGTCACTTTGTATATAATTCTGCATTCAATTATTTCGCTGTACAAGCAGCATGTGTTTTTAACTTCTACCAGAGACCATTTTACCGGCTACTTTTATGTTCGAGTGATGGGGTATGTACCTGTATGTTTATATTTTTTTCAAATGCTTCATTTTTTTGTGTTGGTTTCTTTTCTCTTATATCTAGTGTGTCTATGTGTGCACTAGTTCCTTCCGGAACAAGGGCAGTATTGATCTCAATGCTCAAGAAATGAAAGGAAAGTTTTGGTGCTTGACTTGGCATTTTCTGCTCACCAGTTCCTGAATAAAGTAACCTGCAGTGGACGTTGCCTCATTATAGTGAGCAGATGACTAGACAAACCTACGGCTAGTCAGGTAACACATCAAGTATTTCAAAATTTGATGATTTCGTCGGGTGCATCAATGGTGTACCATCGTAAAACTGAAATATCGGAAGTCGAACCATCGTAACTCGAGAAGTATCTGTAGTTTCTTGTTCACAGCGTGTGGCTTTCTTTTTCGTTTTACGCGACACTCGCTTTGCTTTTGGTGAGATCTTTCGCTAGCCCGTCCTAATTCTTGTGACTGATAGAGTCTTGTTGTTTCTTCTTGCTCCTTACCCGCATTTTTACCTAGCCACATGCAGTTTTTTGGATGTTGTTGGTACCAGTCACTGAAGCCATAATCAAATAATCAGATAACCCGGAAGTCATAGGCCAGTGGTTCCCAATATTTTCCAGACTCTAGACCTCTCTGTAAAGATACAATTTCTGTTTTGATGCCATTAAGGCATATTGGGGATAAGGTGTTAGGCTCGTATTTCCAAGACCTTCGGCACGTGAAAGTGTGATGTGGTCAGTATCATGCCTGGCCACATGTACCTTCCCAGATTTCTCTGGTACCCATTTTTAGAGTCTGGGTGGACCCCGGGACCTTTTTGGTGTGATGGAACCAGAAAAAGATCCCCACTGCTGGACTTGAACCCGGTACCACCGGATTTGTAGACCAGGCGCCTAACCACTCAGCCAACCAGGCCGCCCTCCAGACCTGTCAATGTACCCAATTTAAACTTATAACGTGGATCCCCACACAAGCCAGGTTACGAAACGTTGTGACAGACTCCTGTTATACACCCTCTCTTTAACTGACAACGAAGAGCCCAGCTGTTTATTCATATTCTTGCATTTTCCTTCATATACATAACTTACGGTACTGAAACGTTGACCAGGTCAGCATCGCTTCTCCTGGTCTTCTCCAAGTCTTCTCTAAACATCTACAGAGACATCTCTCAGTCAGTTTGCGTGAGTTTAAGGGGGAGGAGGGGGAGGGGGGGGGGTAGAAACACAAGTGCTCCCTGGGAATTCTCCTGCATATGTAATCTCCTAGCGTCTCTCGTCTCAGCACGCAATCTTGTAATCACGTGGTGAACACACACGTTCACTACATGCGACGTCTTACAAGTAACAGACAGAATATTCAATATTCAAGTACTTTGTGATCTAAACTGTGCCTTTAGAAATGGACAGATAAAAGGGATGGCGACTGCAGTAAAACTGGTTAAAATAAATAAGGTAGATAGAGGTGTATGGTGCAGTTTTACAAAATGAGGGAAGGAGTGAGTAAGGCGAGAAAAAAAAACGAATAGAAAGTATGAGAATGTATAAATGAAAAACATACAACATCCGATATTTCGGCGTGAGCCTTATTCGAGGATACATACAAAACAAGACAAAAACACGAAGAACTTATCTGAATATGTCTTCCTCTGAGTCAGAACAGAAATGTGTGTGGTAGAAGAGAGAAGGAAAGACCACGCTGCCTCTAAACAACTCTCACGTACCACCCTCATAGCTTGGCAGTTAAAAACATACTGTTTCGCCATCTCCATCTCCTCCAGACCGAGCCTGAGACATGTGAACTTTCTGGGGAACCCCCATTGTTGGCCTACAGAAGGGGACAAGAACCTCAGGGACCTTTTAATTCGTAGTCATCTTAAGACAGATAACACGTTTTACGGTACCAGACGTTGCGGACGCCGTAGATGTAACACTTGTCCGTTTGTTGTCGAGGCTAGCTAGATCTCCTTCCCTAAGTCCACGTTATCAGTACATGAGGGTTTCACCTGTACTTCACGGAATGTTATTTATGCTATCATATGCAAACGTTGCGGTTTGAAGTATATAGGTGAGACTGGCTTACGGTTAGGAGATCGATTTCGCCAGCATCTCAATGATATTTCTAAGAGGGCCTGGACACCTGTGGCTAAACATTTTTGCCTTAGCAACCACAGGGGTAAACAGGACATTTCTGTCAGTGCGATCCGCTCTTGTTCTGCTGATGTACGATCTCGGAGGGTCCTAGAACAGCGCTTTATTTTCCAGACTGGCTGTCTCCACCCAGCTGGAATTAACAATGTCTTCAGCTTTCTGTAACTTCTTTATTTTTCCACTGGCCTTTTTTTTAAAACTCTATTTTCTTTCTCCATGCTACCCCTCCCTACCACCATCCTATTTTCTTCTCCGCCAACATATTGGTGTCTTTAGGGTCTTGTCCTATTTACCAGTTTCACATTTTCTCCCTGCAGCTGTTTATGTTCTTCATTCACTATCTCCCCGCGTCCCCTTTTCCCTCCCCTCTCCCCCCAGCGGTTATCATGTTTCTATTGCCTTCCCCCCACCCCTTTCTCCCATTTGTTCTCCTCCCCTCTCTCCACCTCTTCTTCATGATTGGCTCTATCGGGCATCTTTTGTTTAGAGGCAGCATGGTCTTTCCTTCTCTCTTCTACCACACACATTTCTGTTCTGACTCAGAGCAAGACACTTCAGATAAGTTCTTTGTGTTTTTGTCTTGTTTTGTATGTATCCTCGAATAAGGCTCACGCCGAAATATCGGATGTTGTATGTTTTTCATTTATACATTCTCATACTTTCTATTCGTTTTTTTTCTCACTTTACTCACTCCCTCCCTCACTTTGTAAAACTGCACCATACACCTCTATCTACCTTTTAGAAATGGAGACGGAGATTTTCCCTATTGCTTAATGGGGACAGGTTGAAATGAAAATTTCAAAATGGCTGGTAGTGCGAGTGTTTGAAAGTAACAAACTTTATATAATTAAACTCGTCCTTCTTTGGTTTTCAGTTTTGTGAAGAAGTTGGGGCGGGCAGCTCATGTTTCTCTTGTTCCAGCCATTTTGTTTCAGAGCTTGGGAACCCTTCACGCTTTGAACTCTTTCACTTTGATTCAGTCTTCGTGCTGTACCCAAATCAATTTTAACAGAAAGAAACTGGAAGACAGTTAATCTAGTATATATTTTAAAAACATGTGAGCTGTGTTAGAAATATGCCACTTTTCAATTTCCTTTTTTTTTTTCATACTTTGCCTAAATTCACTTTTAAAGGCCAGTTCAGTAGGCATAACATTCCTTGATAAGACTGAAAAAACTCGCCGAAGACGAGTTGTCGTGTAACGTGGCCAAACCACTTTACTTGTTTTTTTCTGGTCTAACCCTTACCTTGATGGTGTCGTTTTTTTTTTCTGGTTTGTCTCTCCTTGTCACATTTAGTGTTATCCTCATCCATCTCATTTCTGTCGTGATGATTTTCCGCTTAATTTGCATCTGTTGATGTCTAAGTCTGATATTAATAGTAAAGACTGGAAGGACTTTGTATTGTACTGTAAAGACTAGAAGGAGTTTGTATTGTACTGTAAAGATTGGAAGGACTTTGTATTGTACTGTAAAGATTGGAATGACTTTGTATTGTACTGTAAAGACTATAAGGAGTTTGTATTGTACTGTAAAGATTGGAAGGACTTTGTATTGTACTGTAAGGACTGGAAGGAATTTGTATTATACAGTATCGATGTAAATTTTTTTTTCAGTTAAGGTGTCATTTGCCCAGTGATCTGAGATGCTTTTATGGCATCTGTTCTCAGTTTCAACATCATCAATTTGTAACTGGGCTGATGCGGTACTGAGGTAAAGCAAGACTAATCTTATCAGTGTCTTTCTTCATGTCTCCTCTTTTGTCTGATACAGATTTTCATTAGAGAGAGAGAAAGACAGAGAGAGAGAAAGACAGAGAGAGAGAAAGACAGAGAGAGAAAGAGAGAGAGAAAGACAGAGAGAGAGAAAGAGAGAGAGAAAGACAGAGAGAGAGAAAGACAGAGAGAGAAAGACAGAGAGAGAGAGAAAGACAGAGGGGAGAAAGACAGAGAGAGAGAAAGTCAGAGAGAGAGAAAGACAGAGAGAGATAGAAAGACATAGAGAGAGAGAAAGACAGAGAGAGAGAAAGACAGAGAGAGAAAGACAGAGAGAGAGAAAGATAGAGAGAGAGAAAGACAGAGAGATAGAGAGAAAGACAGAGAGAGAGAGAGAAAGACAGAGAGAGAGAGAAAGACAGAGAGAGAGAAAGAGAGAGAGAGAGAAAGAGAAAGAGAGAGAGAAAGACAGAGAGAGAGAGAGATTCACATAGTTAAGAATAACTACAACCTCACACTATGAGAGAGAAACCATCATCATGTTTAATGAGTAATTTAGTTAGTATTTGTTAATTGTTCAACTGTAACTTTTATTAATTGTTGCACTGCAACTTTGACTTGCTGTAGCGGGCGGGCGGGGGGGGGGGGGGGGGAATGGTCAGTAAATATCAACAGTTTATCCAAACAGTCATTATCATAACATTGATTCAAAAAACTGCATAGACTGGTTATACCAACGGCTCTCAAATTTTTTTCACGTCACGGACCCCTAAATCCAATGATAAAACGCAGTGCTTCCCCACCCCACCCCACACTCTCTCGTTGTACACTTCCACTCGTAAAAACTTTGATACATTTCTACCTGTCCACTTGATCTAAACCTGTTAAGAGAAACCTCACTCCAATTTGGGAACCCTTGACGTACACAGAAAGCAGTTAACGAGGTCAGGCCGTACTGAGTAGATTTACATTAGCCGAAATGTTTCTTTCGTTCCTGAATCGAGTTCTTCTCATTTGTAACAATTTCATCTCGAATTTCGTCACGTAAAAAGTGGCTAAATCATGCACGAAATGTTCACCCAACATTCATTCATACATTCATTCATTCATTTGCATGTCCCTTGTGGAACTTTGCCTCCCTAACAGCACTCATGTAGGCCTCTCGGTTGTGAGCAAGATGGCCTGCTGCTGATGCATCCATTTGCAGATCATCAACGATGTCTTGCAGCCATCTTCGCCTTGGTCTTCCTCTCTTTCTTTTTCCCATTATGAACCCTTCCAAGAATGTTTTCTCTAGATTATCATGACGTTTAATGTGTCCAAAATGTTTAAGTTTTCTCTGTTTAATAATCTTTACTAGCTAGCCTTCTTGAATATTAAGTTCTTGTTGTATAGATATATTTGTTGTTTTTCATGTCCATGATATTTGAAGAACTCTTCTGTAGCATTTACATTCAAAGGCATTTATGTGTTTCTCAGCTGTTTTGTTAAGTGTCAAGGTCTCACAGGCATATAGTGCGATGGGAAAAATGCATGCCCTTATAAATCTTATTTTGTAGTTCTGTCTGTTCCTCTCCATAGATTCTTTAGTGTTTTACTTTCTGAAGAGCGATAGATGTCTTCCTTTAAATTTCCCTCATTGTATCTCCGTTATTTGGTTAGCAGTGATCCAAAATATTCAAAACTCTCCACTTCTTCCAGTTTTCCTCGCTGATACATATATCAGCTGCCTTGTTTGTTTTGTCAGTTGTCATCAGTTTAGTTTTCTTCGCATTAAGATAGAGTTTTTTCTCTTCACTATTCTTACGGACTGACATAATTGGCTTTTCCATTCCCTTTTGTGTTGTGGACAGTAATACTATGTCATCAGCATATCTGGTATTTCATAACCTCCATGTTCACCCAACATAGAGCAAAATATACAAATCTGTGACGTTCAGCAATTCACCTGCTTTCACGTCTGTAATTTGGATTGTTAAGTTGCATTCAATTATGTGTTTAGAAATTGTAATCGAGCACTGCCTAAACGCGTTAACTGTTTAAATTTCTGTTTATGCATTGAAGATGATAAATGTTATCGATTACTCGCGGCTGACGAGAGTGGAAAGCTGTCCTTTTATTTCTCATTCTTTCAGAAGCCGAGCAGACAGATGCTGGGCCTTCCTGCTTCATCCTGTGTGCCAGCTTTGTTGTCTCTACTTTCCAGATCCAGTGCCACTTGATCAGCCCTTAAGCCATACCAAGAGAGTTTTGAGTAGTTTTCAGGCTCGTGATTAAATATCTTGTAGTGGCTGTGACTTGTGACGGAACATACAGAACAAAAACCAGTTAGCTACAAGTTTCCGGTGTCCTCTGAGCATATACTCCGAGGGTGAGGGTGAGAGTGAGGCTGAGGGTGAGAGTGAGGCTGAGGGTGAGACTGAGGGTGAGAGTGAGGCTGAGATTGAAACTGAGGGTGAGGCTGAGATTGAAACTGAGGGTGAGGCTGAGGGTGAGGCTGAGATTGAAACTGAGGGTGAGGCTGAGGGTGAGGCTGAGATTGAAACTGAGGGTGAGGCTGAGACTGAGACTGAGGCTGAGACTGAGACTGAGGGTGAGGCTGAGGGTGAGGCTGAGGGTGAGGCTGAGATTGAAACTGAGGGTGAGACTGAGACTGAGGGTGAGGCTGAGATTGAAACTGAGGCTGAGACTGAGACTGAGGGTGAGGCTGAGATTGAAACTGAGGCTGAGACTGAGACTGAGGGTGAGGCTGAGATTGAAACTGAGGGTGAGACTGAGACTGAGGGTGAGGCTGAGATTGAAACTGAGGCTGAGACTGAGACTGAGGCTGAGGCTGAGACTGAGGGTGAGGCTGAGGCTGAGATTGAAACTGAGGGTGAGGCTGAGGTTGAAACTGAGGGTGAGGCTGAGATTGAAACTGAGGGTGAGGCTGAGATTGAAACTGAGGGTGAGGCTGAGACTTAGACTGAGGGTGAGGCTGAGATTGAAACTGAGGGTGAGGCTGAGACTTAGACTGAGGGTGAGGCTGAGATTGAAACTGAGGGTGAGACTGAGACTGAGGGTGAGGCTGAGATTGAAACTGAGGCTGAGACTGAGACTGAGGCTGAGGCTGAGACTGAGGGTGAGGCTGAGGCTGAGATTGAAACTGAGGGTGAGGCTGAGGTTGAAACTGAGGGTGAGGCTGAGATTGAAACTGAGGGTGAGGCTGAGATTGAAACTGAGGGTGAGGCTGAGACTTAGACTGAGGGTGAGGCTGAGATTGAAACTGAGGGTGAGGCTGAGACTTAGACTGAGGGTGAGGCTGAGATTGAAACTGAGGGTGAGGCTGAGACTGAGGGTGAGGCTGAGATTGAAACTGAGGGTGAGGCTGAGACTGAGACTGAGGGTGAGGCTGAGGGTGAGCTGAGACTGAGGGTGAGGCTGAGACTGAGGATGATGCTGAGACTGAGGGTGAGGCTGAGGGTAAGGTTGAGATTTAGACTGAATGTGAGGCTGAGACTGAGGGTGAGGCTGAGATTGATACTGAGGGTGAGGCTGAGATTTAGACTGAATGTGAGGCTGAGACTGAGGATGAGGCTGAGATTGATACTGAGGGTGAGGCTGAGATTTAGACTGAATGTGAGACTGAGACTGAAGGTGAGGCTGAGACTGAAGGTTAGGCTGAGGGTGAAGCTGAGAGTGAAACTGAGATTAAAGGTGAGGGTGAGACTGAGGGTGAGGCTGGTGATGGTGATGGTGAAGCTGAGACTAAGGGCGAGGGTAAGACTGAGAGTGAGGGTGAGGCTGAGACTAAGGTTGAGGCTTGCTGAGGGTGAGGGTGAAGGTGAGGCTGAGGCTGAGGGTGAAGGTGAGGCTGAGACTGAGACTGAGGCTGAGGCTGAGGGTGAAGGTGAGATTGACACTGGGACTGATGCTGAGGCTGAGGGTGAAGGTGAGACTGAGACTGAGGCTGAGGCTGAGGGTGAAGGTGAGACAGACTGAGGCTGAGGCTAAGGGTGAATGTGAGGCTGAGGCTGAGGCTGAGGGTGAATCTGAGGCTGAGGGTGAAGGTGAGGCTGAGAATGAGGCTGAGAGTGAAGGTGAGGCTGAGACTGAGGGTGAAGGTGAGGCTGAGGTTGAGGCTGAGGGTGAAGGTGAGGCTGAGACTGAGGCTGAGGCTGAGGGTGAAGGTGAGGCTGAGACTGAGACTGAGGGTGAAGGTGAGACTGAGGCTGAGGCTGAGGGTGAAGCTGAGGCTGAGGCTGAGGGTGAAGGTGAGGCTGAGGCTGAGACTGAGGCCGAGGCTGAGGGTGAAGGCGAGGCTGAGACTGAGGCTGAGGGTGAAGGTGAGGCTGAGGCTGAGGGTGAGGCTGAGACTGAGGGTGAGGCTAAGGCTGAGGGTGAGGGTGATGGTGAGGCTGAAACAGAGGGTTAGGCTGAGTCTGATGGTGAGGCTAAGGCTGAGGGTGAGGCTCTGAGGCTGAGGCTGAGGCTGAGGGTGAGGCTAAGGCTGAGGGTGAGGCTGAGGGTGAGGGTGATGGTGAGGCTAAGGCTGAGGCTGAGGGTGAGGCTAAGGCTGAGGATGAGGGTGATGGTGAGGCTGAGATTGAGGGTGAGGGTGAAACCGAGGCATTACTGGTCGTTTACTTAGAGCAGGCTGCCATGGAGTCTCTGGATTTTTCAATTCTGTCCCTGGAACAAAAAAAAAACCATACTCAGGATTATCGTGATTCGTGGCCGTATTTCCTGGATGAGAAAGCCATTGTAAACAATTCTTGAATGTTTGTGTAACAAGTTCATGTGTTTGTAACCTAGACGTTACCAAATTGTATAGAAAAACTCACAACACGAGAATTGTCGGTTTTTACCTGGGAACAGATTCGAGGAAACACAACTCCATATCACAGCCAAGAATCTCTTTAACGAAGCCATGTCCAAAGTCCCCACTGATCATGTGCTTTGTTCTTGACATTATTATTAATAAATTGAAATTTGCTATAAATAGCTCCTGGTTAAGGGGTTAAAAAGAAAAGAAAAGAAAAGAAAAGTAAAAAGAAAACAAACATTTGCGATGGCAAGTAAGATAAATGTCTAATTATGTGCAGTATGTTGTCCAGATGTGGAGCGAATCGGAGATTTAAAATTAAAGGATTCAGAACTGACAGAAGACTTGTCTGATCTCTATTAGAGCTGACTGTCTCATGTCAGTGCGGAGTGGCAGAAAGTCTGAGGAAACTAACATACGAGCATTTACAAGTATTTCTCCACTTCTCCTTTCTTCTCTTCTAGTTTTCTTGTTTTTTTTTTTCATTATCACTCAGCTTTCTATTCTGTCCCTTCCACTGCCAGGTGTAAATCTAAGTCATTTCCCTCTAGACAATTTAACAGTGCCTCGTACTGTTATAACTAACTAAACCAGTATTACTGCACTAGGCACTGCTTAAAGCCGTAACACAGTACTGTGTATTATTACAGTTTCTCTTACGTGAGCACTAGGCTGAGAGACACCCAATATATGTTACAATGATATTCTCTCTGTAACGGGACAACCCAGGTAACACTGACTCCACTACTCATCCATACACTACCTTGACCAGTTACAAGTAATTCACTAACTCAACACCATTGATGACACATACATGAATCCAAGAAATTATAGGATTCAGCAAACACAATGTAAATGTTTAATGATGAGATCCTATTTGTACGATGAGTGTTGTAACGATGTAGAGTGTAAAACTTGATGGATAACCATTACAAATGATCATCCAAAAGAAACATTAAGTCCGGGCGACTAACTTCGCCATAGGACCAGGTCAGACATTCAACATTTGTCCAAAAAACGTGGACAAATCGACACACAAATCTACATGACTACTACAACAATTTGTCTTAAGAAAAACAATCCATCACTACAACAATTTAACTACAGAATCTCTATCCCATCCTAGAATCAAACACACAACCTCTCGCTACAACATTCTGACCAAAAACTAACTTCTCAGCCCATGCACACCTCCCGCTAACCTAAACCACGTGGCTCAGAATTCTCTCGAAACACGTGCTTGGCATACAGTGATGAGTTGTGATCTACCAGACCAACCACAGGGTTATACACAATACAATCTGTACAGAATGTTATTCTGTTACGGTCTGATGAAAACGCGTTTGATAATTCTGATGTCAAGAACGGAGTTAAGTAGACTTCATTCATTCCTTTGCATGTCCCTTGCGGAACTTTGCCTCCCAAACAGCACTCCTGTGGGCCTCTCGGTTGTGAGCAAGATGGCCTGCTGCTGCTGCATCCATTTCCAGATCATCAACGATGTCTTGCAGCCATCTTCGTTTCGGTCTTCCTCTTTTTCTTTTCCCCATTATGTATCCTTCCAATACGGTCTTCTCTAAATTATCATGACGTTTAATGTGTCCAAAATATGTTGCGATGGGAAAGATGCATGCCCTTAAAAATCTTAGACTATAGAAAATATTAAAGAATATTGGGTGTTTGTTAATCATTACTCAAGTTAATACTCGTAGCTTCATTCTACGCAAGACGTGACAGCTACTGTGTGATAGTATGGCGTCTTACAATCATTCTCCCCACAGACTGATAGCACAGTGCGAAGTGTTAGTGCCTTCACATTTCTAGGCCACAACTGCATTTGAGATAGGAATGCCAGCACCTGTCCTGACTTTCTTTATTTGCCTAGGGAAATCCCGGATACACCGTTTCTGCCAGAGTGCGAAATCGAACCAGGGACCTTTAGATCGGCGGGCGGATGCTCTAACCATTACACCTCAACTTAGAAATGAATGCGCGAAAACAAAAGTCAGCTATCACATTTTGGAAAAATGACATAAAAGGAGCGACAGAAGATTAACGTTGGAGGCAAAATTTCTCATTTCTCACATAGTGTGCTCAGATCCTAATTTATTAGATGGTGTTCCAAGATCTTAATATATTAGATGGTGTTCCGAGATCCTATTTTATTAGATGGTGGTCCGAGATCCTAATTTATTAGATGGTGTTGCGAGATCCTAATTTATCAGACTGTTCTTATATATTACTTTATCAGACTGTGTGCTGACATCCTAATTCATCAGACTGTGTGCTAAGATCTTAATTTATCAGATAGTGAACTGAGATCTTAATTTATCAGACTGTGTGCTGAGATCTTAATTTATCAGACTGTGTGCTGACATCTTAATTTATTAGACTGTGTGCTGAGATCTTAATTTATTATACTGTGTGCTGACATCTTAATTTATCAGACTGTGTGCTGAGATCTCAATTTATCAGATAGTGAGATGAGATCTTAATTTATCAGATAGTGAGCTGAGATCTTAATTTATCAGATAGTGAGCTGAGATCCAAATTTATCAGTCTGTGTGCTGACATCCTAATTTATCAGACTGTGTGCTGAGATCCTAATTTATCAGATAGTGAGCTGAGATCCAAATTTATCAGACTGTGTGCTGAGATCCTAATTTATCAGACCGTGTGCTGAGATCTTAAGTTATCAGACCTTGTGCTGAGATCTTAAGTTATCAGACCGTGAGCTGACATCCTAATTTATCAGGCTGTACGCTGATATCGCTCTTTCAATCTTGAACGTGCAAAAATATTAAAGGCAGTAAGAGAAATAAAATCAACCAGTTTTCGTCTTCTCTGCCTTCCCAAAATAGGAAACATTTAGCGGCAGCATCTAAAATGTTCTATTGTGCTAAAATCTAGCCTGCACCACCACATATTCCGCAATGTCAAAACTGTCTTTATATACTGTAATATTATGTTATATGCTATTACATTTCACGCCATTCCAAAGCGTGTCGCTAGAAAGAAAATCTACTCCCACCATAATTTAGTAGAAGGGTGGGCAGTTATGGGTTAATATAAAACACGGAACTCAAATAGAATATTAACCCTCGTCAAACACTCGGCAAAAGTTAGCCGATGTTTGTGGTGTTGTATTTCCTTTGCGAAACGTGATGAAACTGGTTGCATGCATTCATTGCACTAGCACAGGGCAGTACATCGCAAGGGCGGGTGGCTTGAAATAAAAATCAGATTGGCAGATTGTAGGAACTCTTTAAGTCAGCGGAGGTAGCTATTCCAGATCCAATCTGAAGCCTAGACACTGGACATACGACGGCTGATTGACAAGTTCTTGGCATGAGGTACACATACTTGAAACGCACAGTTGATATTAGGTGCATTTGTAGGTCAGATTAATGTAGGATTAAACACCAAGTTTCAAGAAATGAACTGCAACTAATTATTTTACAGGCTACTGAAGTGGTAAGGGGTGGCAGAAACTGGGCTTATCATAGAAGGAGATCCATGAGGATATGGTGGAGACTCTAGGGGAGAGTGCCCCTTCTTACAGCACAATTAAGAAATGGGCATCTCAATTCAAACATGGAAGGGAGAGTCTGGAAGATGATCCCCGTCCAGGAAGACCAAGAACGGTAACCACAGATGAAACCACCGGCAGAATCCATGACATGATAATGGAGGATCGACGACTAACTAAGCGGTACATTGCTACTGAGTTGGGCATTTCCCAGGAACCTGTTCATGCCATTATTCACAATGATCTTCAAATAACAAAGGTCTCTGCTCGATGGGTCCCGAATCTTCTTGGAGCTTATCACAAACGACAGCTTCTCAACATGCCAAGAGACAATCTTGGCCATTTTTCTGCAGATCATGAAAAGTATTTTCAGCAATTCGTGACTATGATGAGAATTTGGTTCATCATTTTCAACCAGAAACCAAAGAACAGTTAAAGCAGTGGAAACATCATGGATACTCACTCCAAAGAATGCAAGTGTGGTTCTGTCTGCAGGCAAAATGATGGCTTCCATCTTTTAGAATTCAGAAGGTTTGCTATTGGTAGACTATCTTCAAAAGGGCAGAACGTCACCGGGACCTATTACGCTAATCTTGTGAAGCAATCGCAGCTCAAACTGAAGGAAAAGCGTCGAGGGAAATTGAGGAGAGGAGTCATCTTTCAGCAAGACAAAGCTCCAGTTCACAAGTCGGCGGTGGCAATGGTTGCCTTTCATGAATGTTGCTTCCATCTTCTTGAACATCCTCCTTATTCCCCAGATTTGGCCCCTTCGGACTATTACCTGTTTACTAAACTCAAAAAGGAGCTCAGTGATTCAGATGATGATGTCATTCATGCTGTAGACCACTTTCTACTGGCACAAGATGCTGACTTTTACAAAGAAGGGATCCGTATGCTCCAGGATCGCTGGACTAAGTGTATAAACTTGCAAGGGGACTATGTTGAGAAATAACCCACAAAAGTTGTCCACAAATAATCCGCTGTACCTTATGCCGAGAACTTATCAATCAACCGTCGTAAATCATACAAAGTGATGATCTTCGATTTTGAAGACTAACGAGGGTAAAGGTTATGTAAAAAATAAAGGTAAACTCCTCGTTTCCATGCCATTGAGGCATATAAGGCAATACAGTATTATGCCCGTATTTTTCATGACCTTTGGCACATGAAAGTGTGTTGTGGTCTTATCATTTACCTTCCCAGATATCTCTAATACCCATTTTTAGATGCTAAAGGTTGGGTGAAAAAAAAAACAAATTTGGAATCTGAAGTTCTATAAATTCATATCCAACAAAAACTTTTTCTGTAAAACACTGATAGCAAACATTATTAAAAATAATAAATCAAAAGTATATAAAAAGTAATGTTGTGTCTGCATTACATGTAAGCAATATAATTTGCACAATATGTAAGAAAAGAGAGATAATGCAAAAAGAATAATATAGCAAAAAAGAAAAAAAAAATTGCATACATACAAGAGAACAAAGAAAAATAGGTCGATCTCTTGAAACTCGTAAGAGAACACTAAAAAACAGCAAAAAAAAAAACACACACACAAACACAGAGAGTCTGTCTGTCTGCCTGCCTGTCTGTATTTGTTTGTCTTTCATCTATCTATCTATCTATCTATCTATATCTATCTATCTATCTATCTATCTATCTATCTATCTATCTATCTATCTATCTATATCTATCTATCTATCTGTCTGTCTGTCTGTCTGTCTGTCTGTCTGTATGAGGAAATGGAGGCACAATGAGGAATATTAAAAGGAAGACATCTATCGCTCTTCAGAAAATAAAACAACTAAAGAATCTGTGGAGAGGAAGAGACATAACTACAAAAATAAGACTTTTAAGGGCAAGCATCTTTCTCATCGCAACATATGCCTGTGAGACCTGGACACTTAACAAAACAGCTGAGAAACACATAAATGCCTTTGAATGTAAATGCTACAGAAGAGTTATTCAAATATCATGGACACAAAAAAGAACAAATATATCCATACTACAAGAACTTAATATTCAAGAAGGCTGGCTAGCAAAGAGGATTAAACAGAGAAAACTGAAATATTTTGGACACATTAAACGTCATGATAATCTAGAGAAGACCGTCTTGGAAGGGTACATAATGGGAAAAAGAAAGAGAGGAAGGCCAAGGCGAAGATGGCTGCAAGACATCGTTGATGATCTGCAAATGGATATATCAGCAGCAGGCAACCTTGCTCACAACCGAGAGGCCTACAGGAGTGCTGTTTGGGAGGCAAAGTTCCGCAAGGGACTATATATATATATAGTAAAATCCAGGTTTTCATACCATTAAGGGGATACAGTGTTAGGTCTTTATTTCCACAACCTTCGGCATATTACAGTGTGATGTTGTCAGTATCACGCCTGGCCGCATTTACCTCTCCAAATATCTCTTGTATCCATTTTTAAACGGCTGGTTGGACTCCATGGACTTTATACAGGGTTACTCATGAGTCTATGAAACATTTAAAAATTAGGAAGAAATAAACTACGTAACAGATCATGATTATTTTCACACCAAGAAAGAAAGAAAGACAGAATGAATGAATGAATAATCTTTATTTTTCAAGGGTAAAGAATTGGGCACGCAGGCCCGTCTTACATTCTGCCCTTCATCACTCCACCTTTCATTCTTCCCACACACTTAATTTAGTACAAATATACAAAATAAATTAGGAAAAAACATATCAAAAGAGTGTAAGATTTAACTACTAAGAGAGGGAGAGAGAGAGAGAGAGAGAGAGAGAGACTCTTCAAGTTTTTTTTTAAACAAAGTCCGCACGCAGAGCTCCCGTGGTTTACAGCTAGGGGGCAGCAGTAGCAGATACTGCGTTCAGTCAACGTGAGCAGTCATTTTCTGTTTTGGAATACGCAAGAAGGGATGAAGGCGGAGGCTTCGCTGGTAAACTTCTCTAACAGAATTCACAGTTTCTTCGCTTGGTCCTGGACGTCCCTGCCGAGGAGCTGTGCACAGACAGCCTTCATCTCGGAATTTCACACACCACTTCTTGATACTGTTGAAAATAGGTGCTGTTTTCTGGAATCCCCATCTAAATATTCGCTGCACAGTCACAACTGATTAGGTTCTTGCATATTCCAAAACAGAAAATGACAGTTCACGCTTACTTAACGGCTTATCTGCTACTGCTGCGGTCTAGCGGCATACTGCTCGCATGCTTTATTAAAAAAAACTCTCTCTCTCTCTCTTGGCATAAGAATAATCAAGATCCGTTACGTAGTTTATTTGTTCCGAATTTTTTGAATGTTTCGTTATACTAACACTGTATGTCTATTCAGGTGCCTCTGATAACGGTATAACGCAGTCTCGTTTCTCCAGAATAATCTGAAATCCGGAAACCTACGATCCGCCAAAGCTAGAATGCATTGCTTATTATTAGGATAAGTTTTTAAAAAAAATGAAGTATAACAGCCATGGAGCTTTCAGTATTTGAATGAGAAACGACTACACAGCTTTTCGCAACGGAAATGCCGATAAAAGTTAAGATTCACTGGCCGGAAGGCTTGAAGAAAACCATAAGAACAACTTTATTTATTAACACAGCACACAACTGTAACGTTAAAGATGAGGCCTTATTTCAGCCATTACATACAGGACGAAGAATTATAAAATAAGGGAAAACATAAAATAACATTCTTCAACATAGCACGCAAGAAAGGAAAACAAGGAACAAAAAATGGAGAGTACTTATCCTGTGACTTGTTTGAAGCAATCTTAGAAAAAGTGTGTGCTCCGCTGTTGACTAGAGTTGTTTTTGTGGGTGTTTTCTATGAGTGGTAAAGAGGTTCACCGCCGGCTTGCTTGGTCAGTCGCGGGTTTGAGGTAAAAATATAACTCTGTCTCCCCGAGCATGTCAGAGCCTCTTTAGCCAGTGACCTCACGGCCATAGTTCTCAGCCTGTACAACCAGGAAATGGGGTTGGCCTGTGTGTGCACGGGACATGGACAGGCTGCTCATTTTTACTTTTCACTTCTTCAAAGAGATCCTGTCTGACCCCCAACACTGGTGGATGCAGTACCAGGCGTGGTACGTACCTAAAAACATTCACACTAAGATCTCTAGGTAACAGGGAAAGGGCCTCACGACCATGCAAGAGATGGCGGGAGGAAATTACAGAATCATTAAATATCACATTATATGAAGAAAATGTGCCAGGTCTTATCAATATGTCTGTTTTATTTGTTCCCTATAACACTGGAAGGAGACAAGACAAGATAAGACATGACAAGTTTTTTCTGTCCTTAGCTTTGAAATTCTATCAATAACCATAGTTTTGTCGCAGTGGCTTTATATATATATATATATATATATATATATATATATATATATATATATAATAATTTAGAGAAGACCGTATTGGAAGGATACATAATGGGAAAAAGAAAAAGAGGAAGACCAAAACGAAGATGGCTGCAAGACATCGTTGACGATCTGCAAATGGATACAGCAGCAACAGGCCTTCTTGCTCACAACCGAGAGGTCTACAGGAGAGCTGTTTGGGAGGCAAAGTTCGGCAAGGGACCAGCAAATGAATGAATGAATATATATATATATATATATATATATATATATATATAAAGAAGAAGAAGGTATATATGTATATACCTTCTTCTTCTTCTTCTTTTTTAACAGCTTTCCGAGCCATGAAGGCTCATTGCTCCACATAAAGTTTGCCTCCATTCCTCTCTATTCCTAATCTTCTCTCTCCAGTTGGTGACACAATTTTCTTTTCTATCCTCTTCTATGTTGTCTTTCTATCTCTGCCTTGTTCTACCCCTTGGTCTTGTGTCTCTCATCTCTTGTACATATATAATTTTCGTTTGTCTGTTCTCTTCCTTTCTTTCTACATGGCCCAGCCATATATATATATATATATATATATATATATATATATATATATATATATATATATATATGTAGGGGAGAAAAAAGACTACGTCAGGGGCGAGAACAGACGCCCAAGGAAAGAAGTCCTGAAGGAGATCAGTTGACAAAACTTGGGCATAGCAACAGAAGTTAATCATATAACTGGAAGGTCATGACTGAACAAAGAACTTCATCCGCTGTTAGGGTTGATTATTCATCTCAAAATTAACTTTCAACAAATACTGTCTGTCCTGACCTTTGTCTGCATATACCAGTAAAATAATTCTTCTCGTTTCGCCATTATATTTTGATAACATCAACGTGCTGGCCTAGATATTCTGTGAGGAAAAAAAAAGCCTTTTCTAATCCAGATCGTCAAAACCAGAGCTAGCGGGCACTCAACATTAATGAAGTTTTGTTGCTTGATTCTGATCCCTGAAATCAGTAAATGAAAATTACTTTCAGGAACTGAATTTGGCCTATATCAGAAAGCCTGGACAAAAGAGATGAGATATTTTTTCTTATCTAAGAAAACTAAATTGAGAAGAATATGATATCTGCGGCTCCGGGCTTTTGTAGCTCATATTCATGAAGACAAAAGACTGAAAGAGATTGAGAAAATTAAAGTGCATTGAGTTTCAGTTGAAATATGATTTCCGTTCTCTCAGAGAAAAAAAAACACTGAATGTGCTGTCATAAGCAGCTTGGAGATTTGAGGAATGTGATATATCAAAAACATTTCGGAGGTAAAGTTAAAAAAAAATAACAATGGATTGGAAAGTTTTAAAACTCATTACTCAGTATTAAAGTATTTAAGAAGATCTGTTCATTATTTTCATTATCCTATTTCAGCTGCAGGAAATGTTATACTACATCACTTCGATATTCTACATCTACTCAGTTCCACTGTTTGAAGCAGAAACCCGGACTCTAAGCAAAAAGATGGAGAGAAAGATTAATGCAGCAAAAATGTGGTTCTACAGAAAATTATGGCATATACCATGGGGAATGGATACAAGAAGTGCACAAGTTTTAGAACAGCCTAAGGGCAATGTGAACTTGTAGTAATGATCAAGAAAACAGAAAAAAATACTTTGGCCATGTCAAAAGAAATAATAACATACTAGAAGGAAAAGTGGAAGGGAAAAAAAAGAGCAAGAGCTAGACGAAAATGTAGATGGGAAGATGACAGACGAGAAGGGAGAGGGAGCAGCCTGGGTGAGTGCAGGATCAAAGCCAAGGAGAGGGAGCAGCCTGGGTGAGTGCAGGATCAAAGCCAAGGAGAGGGAGCAGCCTGGGTGAGTGCAGGATCAAAGCCAAGGAGAGGGAGCAGCCTGGGTGAGTGCAGGATCAAAGCCAAGGAGAGGGAGCAGCCTGGGTGGGTGCAGGATCAAAGCCAAGGAGAGGGAGGGACTGGAGATTCATTACCGCCAACCTTCGTTCTGAAGATGACAAACGATGATGATGATGACGACGATGATGATGATGATGATGATGATATTAACTGACATAAATCTATGGTCAGGATTTACGACTCCTTCTGTCAGAAAGACTGTTACATCTTCAGAAATAGAAACAGCAAATGGACATCAACAATGAGACACGAATGGACCAGGGGAAAAAGTGATAAGGATTGCTGAGAATGCGCATCATGGACATTCATTCATTCATTCATTCATTCATTTGCATGTCCCTTGCGGAACTTTCCCTCCCAAACAGCTCTCCTGTACGCCTCTCGGTTGTGAGCAAGATGGCCTGCTGCTGATGCATCCATTTGCAGATCCTGGATCAGTGATAGTAAACTGTGCCCACCAGAACTTGCTGGACCGCATGGCATTCACCTGTCTCCAGAAAAGCCTGCTGTCATGGAAATTAGGGCAATCAAACAATTAGGTAAATAAATATATGAGGAGCGATGTGAGCAGGTTGGCCGGGGGGACCTAGAAGTCAGAGTAATTGTCCACCAGGTGGAGCTTGGTGGAAAACCTCATCTGAGCGGCTGTCTGTTAGGACATTAAAGAACATTAGGATTGGCATGAGGATTATGATGAGGATTACCGTGAATATTTAATAAATAACCGCGCTCTAACACAGATCATTGTAGGTGGCCAAATGCGCGCTGAAGTGGAAGGCACAGGACCAAAGGGTTAATAGCACTATGTTATCATTTCATGATAGCACGTGATAACAGTTCCATCCTGAAATTATATCTAAGCAACCTCTGCATGCATACGGCCTGGCCTGAGCTTAATTCTCTAAGTAGCAGATTAGGCGTTAAGTAAGCTTGAGCAGTCATTTATCTATCTATAATAGAGATTGCCATCTATGTCTAAGCTAACGGCGAAGACGAAATAACATTAAGTACGTACTTAGCAACAAAACAAATACGTGAAAGGCACGTCCAAAAATATCAAGTACACATACAGAAATTATACTAAAAACAGCGGCCATACTTTTATTTGAAAATGACCAGATTTCTTTCAGTTTTTGCGGCAGTTCAGATCTAAGCTGGCAACTAGACCAGAACGATGGAGTTATTTTGTTTGTATTTTTTTAGAATATAGTCTTGCATGGCCGCCGACAGGAAAAAAATCTGAGATAAAACCATTCATGATATTTTCTGTGCTGATAAAGTAGAGAACATCACCACAACAGGAAAACTCCACTGTCAAAACAGCTACGCAGAGACATGCGTGGGGAAATATCGCAGTAAAACGTCAATAATCGAATAATTGGACAATCTAAATAGAAAACGTGAATGTTGTCATTACTGGTTTACAAAAGTGGCGCTATCTGGTACAACAATGATAAAGAAAGAAAGAAAGAAAGAAAGAAAGAAAGACTAGATCAGAAAGGGAGGAGTAAGATAAAAGGAACGATACTGATGACAGCCAGTCTGATTACACTCTGACCTCCTTCACAAAACAAGAGTCGGCTAAGGACCGTGAGAAGTGAAGAGAAGTCTGTTTACTGTACTGTTAGGCACCACAATTGATGTTGCAAAGCCGCCCGGTTTGTTGATCAACTTTTAAGGAAATGGATGGGTAAACAGACGGAGGCTGACATCTACATTATCCTATTACATCTTCTTGAGCTCCATTCGTTGAATTCAGTTGTTCCGCCCCTGCGTCCACACTTTCAGGATCTGACCGAATTTACTTTTCCACTTACTTCATCTTTCCGCTTCGGCATTACTTTCCTGAGGTCGATCACGTGATACTCTAAAGAGGGCGCTGTTAAGAGAGGGCAAAATTAGTAGGCATAAAATCCCTTGATGATGCCGAAAACAGCGAACTTGGCGAACTACCATGTGAGCCCTATGTGACGTTTAACGGCACGGGAAGGATGTAAGATTATTTTGCTCGTCTCATCTACATACTCTCCTACACCCCTTCCCATGCTCACTTGCCTTACTCGCTATTTTTTAAACTTCGCTTAATTTTCCCTTCTTTCTTTTCCCATGTCTTGAACACTATCCTCTTTCATTAGGCTGAAATATTGTTGTATTAAAAGTTTTAATTATTCGCTGCGTTCTTTTTAGCCGAGTTCTCGCTATGTTAGATGATTAGTTAGATGATTAGTCTGGTAACTAAAGAAGACAAAGTTATACAGAAATGAACAGTAGTCACAGAAAATGAAATACGGCCGGAATTAGGCTGCACAAGTTCATATTTCTAGATTTCGTTATTTTTGTTTTATGTAATCAGGTTCAAACATATGGTTTCCCTTTTTCTAAACAGCTCGGTTGAGTCTCAGCTAGTGTAGGGTACGTATGGTCTTGCCCTAAAGGCTGAGTTATCTACGTGAAGTACAGGACAATCTTGTTATGAGTACATGTCCATCCCCAACATACAAAGATCTAGGTATGTTTGTCAGACTGAAGAAGATTAAACTTCAAGTTTCACCAGAGGAAGTGTTAAACAACAAGCAACAACAGCTCAAAAATGAGGGTGGAAGAAATAAAAATACACTTTGTACTTAAAAAAAAAACAAACTATGTAAGCTGTAGCTAGCCAAACAAATACAAAAAAAAATATCAACTTGTGATTTAACTTGCAACTTTTTTTGTGCCATGTCCATACACTTTACAGTCACACCAAGCGCTTGACACAGATATTACGTCATAGTAGAAATAGAAATGTTAATAAGAAAAGGGGAGTAACTGAAACAAAAAAAAACGTGATGTGACAGAAAAAAAAAAAAAAACATGCGTGAACATATAATCAGAAAATGCAGAACGATCAGAAAAAAGCAGGTCATGTGATTTTGGATGAAAAATTCTGAGTAGCCATTTTCCTGCACTTTTTTCCGTGACTATATATATATAATACGTATAAGGAAAAGCTGTTGAAGAAGTAAACCATTTTGCATATCTCAGCAGCTATATAGACCACATAGACCACAATGGTGATACCAGAAAAGAAGTTAGAATACGAATTGCCAAAGCAGTAGTGACCTTCTTGAGAACATATGGCATTCAAAAGTTATAAGCACAAAAACCAAGTTAAGATCGTTCAATTCAAATGTAATATCCACTCTCTTTTATGCATGTGAAAGCTGAAAAACAACTAAATAAATAAACAAGAAATTAGACTCTGTCGAAAAAAAATCCCTAAGGGAAATATTCGGTATAAAGTGGAATGAATTCAAGAACAACGCAGATATAAGACAGATAAGCAAACAACAACCTGTCTCATGGTTGATCAGAAAAAGAAGGTGGACATGTGTCGGTCGTGTGTTGAGAAGAAAAAAAATCAGAGAATCCCAAAACAAGCTATCAAGTGGAACACAACAGGCCGAAGAAAAAGAGGTCGACCACGTGAAATTCTAAAGAGGACATTGTTAAGAGAAGCCAATTCAGTGGGCATAACATCCCTTGATGAGAATGAAAAACTCGCCGAAGACAGGAAATCTTGGCGAACTACCATGCGGGCCCTTATGTGACGTTTAACGGCACGGGAAGGGTGTAAGATGTATTATATATATATATATATATATATATATATATATATATATATATATATATATAATATTCATTCATTCATTCATTTGCATGTCCCTTTCGGAACTTTGCCTCCCTAACAGCTCTCCTGTAGGCCTCCCGGTTGTGAGCAAAATGGCCTGCTGCTGCTGCATCCATTTGCAGATCGTCAACGATGTCTTGCAGCCATCTTCGTTTTGGTCTTCCTCTTTTTCTTTTTCCTATTATGTATCCTTCCAATACGTTCTTCTCTAAATTATCATGACGTTTAATTTGTCCAAAATATTTAAGTTTTCTCTCTTTAATCCTCTTTACTAGCCAGCCTTCTTCAATATTAAGCTCTTGTAGTATAGATATATTTGTTCTTTTTTGTGTCCACGATATTTGGAGAACTCTTCTGTGGCATTTACATTCAAAGGCATTTATGTGTTTCTCAGCTGTTTTGTTAAGTGTCCAGGTCTCACAGGCATATGTTGCGATGAGAAAGATGCATGTCCTTAAAAATCTTATTTTTGTAATTCTGTCTGCTCCTCTCCACAGATTCTTTATTTGTCTTACTTTCTGAAGACCAGTAGATGTCCTCCTTTTAATTTCCCTCATTGTATCTCCATTATTAGTTAGTAGTGATCCAAGATATTCAAAACTCTCCACTTCTGCCAGTTTTTCCTCATTGATACATATTTCAGCTGCCTTGTTTGTTTTGTCAGTTGTCATCAATTTAGTTTTCTTTGCATTAAGATAGAGGTTCTGCTCTTTGCTGTTCTTACAAACTGACATAATTATATATGTATACAATTTTAAATAAGAAACGACGATTCCTTCACACAGGAAAGTGATAGAGCACATTGTTGTATGGTTAGCCTCGGAAAAGTCTGATCCGTCACTTTACTTTCCCTTGATTATACAGAGGTTTTGTGTAAAGAACAGACAGTGTGGCCAAGAAGATTATATACAGAGAGGTTTTTTTAAATGATATTGAATACACGTAATCTTGAAATTCAGTGCAACAAAACACTATGTGACTTTTTGATGTTGTTGTGTTGTTGCTGTTACTGTTGAAAGGTACCTAATCTAGACTTGTAACTTAATCCAGTCTCAAGGTTATTGGGTTACTGGTCTTAAGGGTAAATTAAAAACGGTAACTCTGCCAGTTGCTGGTGATGGACGAAAATGGGAAGCCTCTTGGAACAAGACGTGTAACCGGATATCCCAAGAGTTTCAGATGCGCTTTGTAATCTTTCTATTTATAGTAGAAAAGCAAAACTCTTAATCTTTCAGAAAATAATCATGCAAGTGAACTTGAGACGAGTTTAAACGCCAGCAGCAGATGTGAACTCCAGCCCGAGAAGAAATCATAACAGGAGACACTGGGAGGTTGGAAACTTCTTTCTTCTGAAATAACTCGGAAGATAATTATGAAAAGAACTACCCGGGTCACGCCAGAATTATTTAATAATATCCGCTCTATTCCCTGCCTTAAAGTTCCCGGGAACACTTTATGTCTAATTCAAAAACAATTACAAATTCAAGCAGGAAAAAGTAACGAAACGAAGCAATGTATAATTATTTCTGTTAATTTTCAACTGAAATTAACAGCCAAATTTGAGAACTAGATTTCTGAAGGCAGCGTACAGGCAATACGTGAAATTTGTAACATCAAACCTCTCCAACTAGATTTATGAATGCAACGTATGGTCAATATGTGAGATTTATGTTTCTAGATTTGTTCATTTATGTCAAATATAAATCTGACATCTGATTCACAAAATCACAAGATGTTATTTCATTGTATGTAAGAGTCATGTAGATTATACTGTACAGCGAGCAGCCTCAACATTACTATAGAGAAGTTCAACGTGTGATCTCGATACGTGTATTTCTGAGGACAGCCCTTCCCCCGGGGTATTAGAAAAATTTTCTTAGCCTGCAAAACATCTCCTAGTAGACCTAGAACACTTTTTGACCCAGATAAACATTTCATATGAGACGTGGAACACTTTTTGACCCAGATAAACATCTCATATGAGACCTAGAACACTTTGTGACCCAGATAAACATATCATATGAGACCTGGAACACTTTTCGACCCAGATAAACATCTAATATGAGACCTGGAACACTTTTTGACCCAGAAAAACAACTCATATGAGACCTAGAACACTTTTTGACCCAGATAAACATCTCATATGAGACCTAGAACACTTTTTGACCGCTCAGGACATCTAGAAAACCTAGAACATTTTCTGAACCCGCAAAATATCTCCTTCAAGAACTAGAACACTTTTTTAGCCCACAAAACGTCTTCTAGGAAATCTATAACCTTTTTGAACCTGCAAAACATCTCACAGGAGACATAGAACATTCTATTAGACTACAAAATTCCTCCTAGCAAATCCGTAACATTTTTGGGGCCTGAACAAGTATCCGTACATGTATCTCTGTTAGGCCCATTTCTTGATGATAATTTTTGGTCAATATTCACGTTCAGCGTGTCTTTTATTTCCATCAGATCATTTTGATTCTGGCAGAAAATCCCTGGATTTACACGCTAGGAAAGAAGACCCTTTTTCGATAATATGACCAGAAAGTTAGATTCTGCTAGAAAAAATAACCAGAAAGTTAGATTCTGCTAGATAGATGACCAGAAAGTTAAATTCTGCTAGACAAGATGTCTAGAAAGTTAGACTCCTCTAAACAAGATGACTAGAAAGTTATATTCCTCTAAATAAGATGACTAGAAAGTTAGGCTCCTCTAAACAAGATGACTAGAAAATTAGACTCTTCTAAACAAGATGACTAGAAAGTTATATTCCTCTAAAAAAGATGACCAGAAAGTTAGACTCCTCTAAACAAGATGACTAGAAAGTTAGACTCTTCTAAACAAAATGACTAGAAAGTTATATTCCTCTAAATAAGATGGCTAGAAAGTTAGACTCCTCTAAACAAGATGACTAGAAAGTTAGACTCCTCTTAAGAAGATGATGACTAGAAAGTTAGACTCTTCTAAACAAGATGACTAGAAAGTTATGTTCCTCTAAATAAGATGACTATAAAGTTAGACTCCTCTAAATAAGATGTCTAGAAAGTTGGACTCCGCTAGACAGATGACTAGAAAGTTAGATTCCTCTAAACAAGATGGCCAGAAAGTTATTCTCTGGAATTTCCCATCTAGACATGAAGACTCTGCGAGAGAATCGGAAATCATGGTCATCACTAGAAGCATAAGATTTCTCTCACTTTATCTCTCCCCTTCTCTCTCTCTCTCTCTCTCTCTCTCTCTCTCTCTCTGATAATGAACCTGCAAAACATCTCCTAGGAGACATAGAACATTCTATTAGCCTGCAAAATTCCTCCTAGCAAATCCGTAACATTTTTGGGGCTTGAACAAATATTCGTACTTGTATCTCTGTTAGGCCCATTTCTTGATGATAATTTTGGGTCAAAATTCCTTTTGCTTCGCCATGCCTCTCCTGTGCTCAACCAGCGAGGATGTGTTTTTTTTTCAAGTTCAGGATATTCGATTATTTTCTGTGCTTCCAGAAGGAACTGATTATTAGAAGTTATGTCAGTGTATTCATCTTATGACTGTGATTACGATGAAGTACTTTAAGTGTTCAAAGGGTGTGATATTGGTGGGATAATTCTTGAAATATAGCAAGTTATTTTCACTTATTACAACCGCCTATTTTCTCTATGTTGCATACAAGTAACCCAGCCAAGAAGAACCACCGGGTCAACAAAGCCAATATCAACAATGGCAGCGGCAAAGGTGTCACCCAAGCCCAGATGTTTTATCTGTTTAATCCGGACATTATGCAGCCATGATTGAAGATACAGCCTGTGGGGTGACGAGCAAGCCCAGCCGGCGGGATGGTCTCCGGTCTACCACAACAAAGAACTATAGCCTAAACAAACACAAAGCCGTGGGAACAAAGCTAAAGAAATGCTCGAACCCACCGGGCTTATGAATCCTGGCTAACAAAACAGTTTATGGAGCTGCAAGAAGGAAACGTAAACACAGTCAAGGAAGTGATGATCATTCAGCTTCCTCAAGCAAATAACCCAGATGAACTAAACACAGCCAAGGAAGTGACGCTCAGTCAGCTCCCTCAAGCAAATAACCAAGATGAACTAAACACAGTCAAGGAAGTGACGCTCAGTCAGCTCCCTCAAGCAGACAACCCAGATGAACTAAACACAGTCAAGGAAGTGATGATCATTCAGCTTCCTCAAGCAAATAACCCAGATGAACTAAACACAGCCAAGGAAGTGACGCTCAGTCTGCTCCCTCAAGCAAATAACCAAGATGAACTAAACACAGTCAAGGAAGTGACGCTCAAGCAGACAACCCAGATGAACTAAACACAGTCAATGAAGTGGCGCTCAGTCAGCTCCCTCAAGCAGACAACCCAGATGAACCAAACAGAACAATCATAACAATGGCTGAAAGTTTTGTAAGTCCTGCAAAGAAGTCATTGATATAGCCGGCGATAGAGTGGAATGCATGGAAACCAAGACCAGTGGAAGTCTATGTCAGAAAACTCTATTATTCTCACCTGTGAAGAAGGTGCTACAGATTCCAGTAAACATGAATCAGTAGCTCCACTTGTTGCAAAAGAACCAGTAACCCTAGATACTGCTGGAGAACAAGGAGCAACAGCTTCTACTGAGAAACCTTCACTGTCTTCAGACACTTCCACTAAAAAAGACAGCCTAGCTAACAATTCTAGTGAGGCTGTTGATATAGTAACTGAACCTAACTCTAAAAAATCTTTGCAGAGTTATGTGTCCTAGACTTAGTGAGACTCTCAGTTCTCATCAAGCTGTTGGAACAGATACAAAATCAGTTACTTGTCCCTGTGGCCATGACTTCACAGAAGCTATTAAAGACTTCGTGAAAATACTCATCAGTGACATAAAGTCGGAAGCTGTAAAGTCACTCAGTGAGGAGAATGACAATATCAAAAAAAGAGGTTGAACAACTGAGAGAAGAAAATATCAAACTGAAGCTGCTCATTCAATCAACAAACAGCGAAAAGAACAGTAGTAGCAGAAAACTACAGAAAAACAACCGGACAGAAACTGATAGTCACAGTCAGTCAGTGGCTGCTAGTCAAAGTAATCTCAACATGAAGCCGAGAGCTCAGCCATCGTCGCCTGCCAGTGTAAACAAACTTCACCAGAAAAACGACCAACAAAAACAGAGTGAAGTCAGTGACTCTTTGTCAGGTGAGCAAGACCAGCATAACACAAAATACAAGTATCCCATCGAGGTCCAGATCACCAACAGTTTCGACGCTCTACAAAAGGCTCTGTACCAGATACTCAGCAGACAGACAGGACGCAACAATCATCTCAGTTAAACAACGCATCTCATCTCCAGTCACGATCTAACCAAAAACAACGTGAACGAAATACACAGCAAATCCTCATTCACAAAATCACGGACAGCACAACACATTTAATAACTGGGGATTCTCTGCTAAAGGGCTTATATGGCAGGTGGATGTCCATAGCAGAAACTGTCTCAGTAGTTGCAGTACCAGGAGCTGGTATTGCGAAAATAACGCAAACACTGAGAAGTTTTAATATAGACCAGGGCGTGAGGAAAATCTCCGTACATGTTGGCATAAATGACAGCATGAGTGGCCAGATCATCAGATGTTCCGAGATGCAGGCTTTGACTTCCGCCATCAAGGAAAAGTATCCGACTGAAGTCATCTTTCTATCTTCCATCATTCCACCCTGCTTCGGTCCTGGACGCCGCCTGGTAGACATCAACAACAAGGCACTTCAGTCATACTGTCGTGTTAACAACATTGTCTTCATAAACCACACTGTGTTCTTCATCTCAGCCTCTGGTGCCCCGAAGAAACGGGTGTACAGGGACCACACATCATCATCATCATCATCATCATCATCATCATCATCATCATCATCAGGTGCCGTGAGGACTGGAGTTGGCTATTATTCTTCTCCAGAGTACCCGATCCTTCATGCAGACCATCAGCTCAGTTGGTGATCTCCTCTCACACCATCACGTCAGACCGGCCAGTATCATTTCTCTTGGTCTTCCTCTTGATCTTCTTCCTTCTATTTTTCCTGTTGTTATAATATTTTCAGTGCCTCCTCTTCTCATTGCATGTCCTATGAAAGTACATTGTCTCTCTCTTATTTTTTGACAAGATTTTTTGTCTCTCCAGCTCTTCTCATACATTCTTCATTAGTTATTTTTGTTGTCCAGGGGATTCGCAACATTCTTCTAATAAACCACATTTCTGCTGCTTCCAATGATTTTTGTGCAGACTTGCCTATTGTCCATGATTCACTTCCATATAGCAAGACAGGTTCAGTATAGCATTTTAGGACTCGTTTTATAACATTCATTGATAAGGATCTGTTGCATAATATGTTTTTCATTCTCTGAAGTGCAATCTTTCTAATTTCTGTTCTGCATTTCCCATCTGAAGTTATTACTGCTCCAAGGTATTTGAATTTCTGCACCTGCTTTAGAATAGTTCCGTTTAATTATATACTGCATGTTGGTGGATTCTGTTTCTTAAAACACATGCATACATCAAAACTTGGTACCAGCATCCTTGCCAAAAATCTAAAGTTGAAATCTTCTCTGAAAGCCGTTTAAAAAGGAACGTAACCGATGAAGATATTAGAATTGACGGTTTTCTTTCCCTCCCACAGGAAAAAACGCGGATGTTCAGTTGGAACTGGAATAAAAGAGCGAGTCTTGATCTGTATAGGGGGTATAGGTGTAAAATGGAATTGAAAACAGTACTTCCATGTACTTATTATGTTTCAGAATATAACTAAATGTATGAAGATTTCATAAATACAGAGTTTGTTTTAGAAAAAAAAGAAGTAATGTGATTTTTTAAAGACAATGATTGTGCCCAGCTCACCATCGGCTAGGTCTAGATCTACACTACTTACCATCTGAGATGTCTAGATCTACTTGTCGATTTCGTATTGTGATACTATGTTGCATTCTCGCTAAATTAATGTCTGAAATAACTTCCTAACTACTTCTCCAGTCGTCTAATATGTCTAGATCTACTTGGGATACATTCAAGAGCAGTGGGGTGGTCACAGGCCATGTCCATATCCCCTATCTACATTATCAATAATTGAAAATTTTCGATGTTTCTCTTCCTTTTTCTCGCTCTGCATAGCACGTAACTAAGCACTCTTTCACCAATTTGAAAAGAGTCACCGGGCACGTGGATGAAATATGTGCAATCTCAACATTACACCGGTTTTTTAATGAAACAAACCAAGCATCACTATAATGACGATACGTAGCATGCCTAAAAACCGGAAGCGTTGCTATAGTGCCGAACGGCATGGGAAGAGCTAACTTGATCCTGCGTGACCCAATTAGAAAACTAGAAACAGGTCTAGTAATGTATGTCTCCACAGCTATCCAGTTTAGTCGTAGAGAAGACCTCGAATCATCAGAGGTAGAGTGTATCTGGGCGGAAGTTAAATTGCCAAAGCAGAGTCCATTAGTTATTGAACTTTTGTACCGTGATCCAAATGCATCATCCCTGTGGTATGATCACTTCACGACTTTGATGGATGAGGTTTCAACCTTTAAGTTCAAAGATATTATCATTCTTGGAGATTTCAGCATAGATCTAACACAATCAAATCCAACTTGAAGCAATATTATATTATCCTACATTGTTTGCCAAATTGTCACCAAACCTACTAGAGTAACAGAAGTATCATCCACATTATTAGATCATATATATGTAGCCCACCCAGAAAACATCATTGAATGTAACATCCCTTATACTTCGTTAAGTGATCATTACCCAGTCTGCTGTATGTGGACAAGAAAAGGGTATAAACTTCCTAAACACAATCACATCAGTATGAAATTTAAAAGCTTCAAAAAATTTAACCTAGAATTATTCCTTAATGATTTGCAAGAATCTTCACTTATACACGTGTACCAACTAACTGACCCTGATGAGGCAATAGAATATTGGCTAAAGATCTTCAGAGATATATTAGATAAACATGTTCCCATGAAAGAGGTGAGAGTAAAACACCAGACGAAGTCACTTTGGATAACACCTGAAAATTACATGCCATGAGAGAACGTGACCGGGCGCACACAATCAAGGACTTTAGGACCTACCATTCACTCAAAAACAAAGTTCAATACGACAAGAGAAAAAAATTACTTTAGGAATCTAGTACAGAATAAATCAGACAGTAAATCAATTTGGAAAGCCATAAATACCCTGTCAAATAAAAGAAAAGAATCTGATTTTCAAGCCAGCAATCATACATACACCAGTGCACATATCAGTACACATTTCAGAGAAGAAATCAACGTTCTTAAATCATCAATAGCAGCTCCTGTATGCGACTTACATGAACTACAAACATTCCTGGACAGCAGATGTACTGATTTTAAACAGTTACAGACTCCATTCTTAACAGTCAGTGAAGGTCACAGTTATCTCTTAATCTTAAAAAACAACAATACAGCTGGGCTTGGTGATATTAGTAATAAGATGTTACGTTATGTTGCACCTGTCATTTCACATACACTAACATATATTTACAATCAGTGCATTGCAAAATGTTATTTCCCCGAGGCTTTTAAAACTGCTAAAGTGTATCTTCTCATTAAATCTGGCTTATCCAGCAATCTTTCCAACTATAGACGAAAATCCATACTATCGTCGTTATCAAAACCACTCGAAAAACACATATACAAAATAACACTACGACACATGAAAGAGACCATTTTAGAGTCAGGCTTTAGACCCAGTCTCTCCTGCCACATAGCTCTCACCAAAATGACAGAAAACTGGTTAGTAAACATAAATGACGACATACTATGTGGTGCCATCTTTGTCGACTTCAACAAAGCATTTGATATGATTGACCATGATATTCTTGTAAAAAAAAACAAAGATTTATAGACTGCACCCTGACCTAATAAAATTAATAGTATAATTTCTTTCAGACAGACAACAGATAGTGTTCTTCAACAATTCTCTTTCAAATTCTGCTATAGTTGACACTGGTGTTCCACAAGGTTCTATTCTAGGCCCGTTACTCTTTCCTATCTATATCAATGATCTTCCACTTCATCTTAAACACTCTTCTTGTGACTTTTTTTGCCGAAGATTGCACAGTCTATACCAGTGACTACGATTGTATTAATCTAAAATAAACTCTTCAGGTAGAGTTATACAATTTAATTAGATGTAGCAAAAATAATGGCATGATTATAAACACCGATAAAACAAAATCAATGCTCATAACAACAAGACAGAAACTACAAAACGCTAAAAACAACACTTTGACTCTGTACAGAAACATCACAGATAGAAAACGTTAGCGAGCACAAAACACTAGGTCTTATTATTGACCAACATCTGACCTGAAACTCCCATGTGCAAGGCCTAACAAAACTCACCGCACAAAAAGTATACCAGTTAGCCAAAATTTAACACTTCACTGATCAAGACACAAGGAAGATATACTACATATCACATATACAAACATATTTACACTATTGCTCAACAGTCTGGGATGGCTGCTCAGTGTCAAATACAAAGAGGCTTTACTCACTTCAAAAGCGAGCAGCAAAGCTTATTAGTGACAAAGATCAAGAAGAAACAACTAATCACCACAAATGTATCAAAATAATGCCTCTTAAGAACAGGTTCCTCTTCAACAAAGCCAAGTTAATGCATCAAATTCTTTCAGGAACCTGTTTAAATTTAGCCCAAAGTGCAGCCAACGCTTGAACAACATAAGTCTTCTAAAACCTAGACTTGACATTTAGAAGAAAAGCTTTAGTTATTCGGCTGCTCGCCTTTGGAATACCCTCCCGTCCTGTATAAAAAATATAAACTATACTCCTTCCTACAACTACAAACTTTTCCAATATCTATTTGATGTCGACTAGATGCGTCCATGAATCGTAAAACTTAAAAAGTTATTTTATTCTTCTCTTACAGACACCGAACTCATTATTCTGAATAGTAATGAAATTTTTGTTTGGTAGATAGTCATTTATATGTGTATGTAGGTAGTCATTTATATGTGTATGTAGTCAGTTATTTATATGTGTATGTAGTTAGTCATTTTATGTATATGTAGTTACTTTATTGCTAATTATGTTTGTTATATGAGCAGCATATTTGTAGAATGTCTGGAACAGAGTGAAAGTTGTATGATAAAGGGTAAAATGTCAGACGGGCCTGCGTGCCCAGTTCTTAACCCTTCTGAAATAAAGATCAATTAATCAGTCAATGAACCAATCTCTCTCTCTCTCTCTCTGTGTCTCTCTCTGTCTCTCTCTCTGTCTCTCTCTGTCTCTCTGTCTGTCTCTCTCTGTGTCTCTCTCTGTCTCTCTGTATTTCTCTGTCTGTCTCTCTCTGTCTCTCTCTCTGTCTCTCTTTGTCTCTCTCTCTGTCTCTCTCTGTCTCTCTCCGTGTCTCTCTCGTCTCTCTCTGTCTCTCTCTGTCTCTGTCTTTCTGTCTCTCTCTGTCTCTCTGTCTCTCTGTGTCTCTCTCTGTCTCTCTCTGTCTCTCTGTCTCTCTGTCTCTCTGTCTGTCTCTGTCTCTCTGTCTCTCTCTGTCTCTCTGTCTCTCTCTGTCTCTCTCTGTCTCTCTCTGTCTCTCTCTGTCTCTGTCTCTCTCTGTCTCTCTCTGTCTCTGTCTTTCTGTCTCTCTCTGGCTCTCTCTCTGTCTCTCTCTGTCTCTCTCTCTGTGTCTCTCTGTCTCTCTCTGTCTCTGTCTTTCTGTCTCTCTCTGGCTCTCTCTCTGTCTCTCTCTGTATCTCTCTGTCTGTCTCTCTCTCTGTCTCTCTCTGTCTCTCTCTGTGTCTCTCTCTGTCTCTCTCTCTGTATCTCTCTCTGTCTCTCTCTCTCTTTCTGAGCCTTTAAATTATGTTACTAATGATGTTTAGCTCCGATGAACTTGAAGCACTTGAAGTATTTGCACACAAATATGCCCCGATTGTATTTGACTGTTTACATTGTCTGCAGATAATACTCATAACTCAAAACATCAACAAAATTCTCGGAAGGTGCTAAAAAGAAAACTCTGATACAAAAATCTGCAGGTAAAAGCCACATTTTACCCTGGAGGTTAGCGAAATGTCACGGTGAACTTAAGGCAGGTGAGTTCTCAAACTCTCATGCAGAATTTTGTTTTCTGTTTTTTTTTTTTTGGCCTGTCGAACAAGTTTTTTTTTTAAAAATTATAAAGGAGACGTTTGTAAGTTTGGAAATAGACAGACACAGATTCCAGAAAACAGATACCGAAGAATTACATTCTTGTAGAGGTCAGACTGGATTGACACACAGGTCTTTGGAAATTCCTCAAAGCAGCGATACATATGCTATGTATTACATGGCCTTGAACTTATTTTTATGAAAGTTCATGGTGTTAAATTCCTATTCCCATGGCTTTTCTGCACTCATAGAAACTACGAGACGTGTTTTGTGCTACGTTGGAAAAAAAAACCTTATCTACGTATTTAAATTGTCTCTGGAGATTATTATCTGATTTGCCTTTGTTGTATAAATAAAAATAATGAATAATTTAAAATGTTTTTCTTTTCTTTTTTTTATTATGTTGCAACGGTTTTTGTATGTTAAAGACTGTGTGTATGTTATTTATGATTTATAATGTAAAGTGATTGTTAAGGATAAAAAATGCAACATTCGTTTGCGTTTATACTGAAACAATACTATGATATATGTAACATTCCCTTGAAAACATGTGTAACACTGCCTTGAAAACATGTGTAACACTGCCTTGAAACATGTGTAATACTGCCTTGAAAACATGTGTAACACTGCCTTGAAAACATGTGTAACACTGCCTTGAAAACATGTGTAACACTGCCTTGAAAACATGTGTAACACTGCCTTGAGCAGACAAAATGAACCGAAAGGCGGAAGTATAAAACATTCCTTGTGGTGTTTCCTAATCTCAGACTAAACCCCATCTGCCGAATCACCTGATTATGTCGGTTAAGATAGCGAGACTTACGGAAGGAATCTGATTGGTCAGTCGGACTCCTTGATCAACTTTGAATGTTCGCTTAGTTTACAGTATTATTACGGGAAGTCAGTGAACGGTTGGCAAACTAAGGCCTAGCGTGAGAGATGGTGGATCAGGTGACGGATGGGAGCAGGCCAGGAAAGAAAGTTGTCAAAATATTAACAGGTCGGAAATTTTTAAAGAGGATTAAATTACACCGCAGTTAGAAAGAAAAACATTTCCCGACCAGAATTTTAGCATAGAACCTTCACACAGAATTCGTTTCAGCGTCTGTGTGTTATCATTTTAGTTCAGCACTAGTATTTAAAAGCAACAGATGAATCAGGCACTCAGAGACTGAGTAGAGTTCTCGAGCACCCGGCGGCCCTGAAGATAAATAAACTAGAAATCCCTAAAGAAGGAACGTTAGAAAAAAAAAAAAGGATATATTTCCTTTTAAATGTTAACACTGTTTAAAACAAAATCATGAACAGGTTTATTAATTAACTAGTAAACAGTTGTGTGCTCGTTAATTAATGAAGCTGTTTCTACATTTGTTTTAAATAGCTTTAACATTCGTGTAATCACAGCTGTACTGCAGTAGCTCCGTACACATTTTCTACATTTAGTCTTATATATTTGTCACAATATATCCATACAATAAGAACTTAATATTGAAGAAGGCTGGCTAGTAAAGATGATTAAACAGAGAAAACTTAAATATTTTGGACACATTAAACATCATGATAATGTAGAGAAGACAGTCTTGGATGGATACATAATGGGAAAAATAAAGATAGGAAGATCAAAGGAAGATGGCTGCAAGACATCGTTGATGATCTGCAAATGGATGCATCAGCAGCAGGCCATCTTGCTCACAACAGAGAGGCCTACAGGAGTGCTGTTTGGGAGGCAAAGTTCCGCAAGAGACATGCAAATAAGTGAATCTGTCACACAGTGAGGGGGCCTTGTCGTGGCGTGACAGCTTGCGTACCCTGATCACCCCCATAAATGTTTTTATACCAGCGGGAGTTTTACTCCTGGCAGGTCCAGCCAAGCTGGGAAGGTATGCGCAGGTAGGGGTCAGACGAAAATCGCACCCTGGTCCTCCAGGGTGGGGATTGGAGCATGGGGCCCAACGACCCCATCTCCGTGGAAAAAGATTAGTGTTACGAAACAGACAGAGAAGCCTCGAAATTGGACCGATAAAAGTGGAATACGGCTTCGAGCGTCAAAACTATTATATATAAAAGAAACTGGTGTCACCAACTGGAGAGAGAAGATTAGGAATAGAGAGGAATGAAGGAGAACTCTATCTGCAGCAATGAGCCTTAATGGCTCAGAAAGCTGAAGAAGAAGAAGAATAAGAAGAAGAAGTCTTATATATACTAATACTCAACGACTACTACTGTGTTTATAAATCATTTTATAACATTCACTATACACAAATCTCAAATTCCAATGACTTAAACGCATCATAGATAATTTGTCCTCTAAATGAAAACAAATCTACATTATTCTTTCTTATCTCCTTTGTTGTAAAAATTGTACTCACATCACATGCGGTCTTACTTTGCATACACCACTCAACTTCTTCCTCTGCAACAGATACTAAACATCAGTAAAAGCTGGCATGTTACATTTAAAATAATCAATATCAAAGCTTTCAAACTCTTTTCCTATCTATATAGTTCAGTAATAAGAGATTAAAAAATGTAAAAAAAAAAAAATATAGTAAAAGGGATGAGAAAAATGTCAAAAATAGGACTTATTTTTGTCTTCTACCAATATTACATTTTATCTAAAATAAACTTCTACAGAAAAAAAAGAAAACTCGGTCAAATAGGAGGCATAGAGTGATAGATTGAGGGAAAGAGAGACAGAGACAGTGAAGGAGAGAACCAGACAAAGACAGATAGAACATAGAGAGAGACAGGGAGAGACAACGACAGAGAGACAAGGGCAGAGAGAGAGAGAGAGACAAAGACCGAAATACAGATATTGAGAGGCAGAGAGAGAGAGAGAGAGAAACAGAGAGAGAGAGAGACAAAGAGACTCAAAGACAAAGAGAGACAAAGATAGAGAGAGATAGAGGGAGGGTGAAAGGCAGAGAAACATACACAGGTAGAGAGAGAGAGAGAGAGACCAACAGAGAAGGTCACACAGAGACGATGAGAGGCAGAAACAGAGAGACAGAGACAGTGTGTCAGACACCTAAGCAGAAACAGACAGAGCGTGACAGATATATAAGCAGAGACAGACAGAGAGACACACGTAGACAGAGACAGTAGAGAGAGACACAGGGAGACACTCAGAGAAAGAGTTAAACAAAGGAAGACGCAGAGACAAAGAAAAGGATGGAGGTAATGGGAGGGGAAGAATTAAAAAAAAGTAAGAGTGTGACATAAGATGACAAAGAAACCCCAAACTAACACAGACCCACTCACCCACCCACCCACTCACTCACCCACCCACCCACCCACCCACACACCCACTCACTCACCCACCGACCCACTCACCCACCCACTCACCCACTCACTCACCACTCACCCACCCACTCACTCACCAACCCACTCACTCACTCACTCACCCACTCACCCACCCAATCACCCACCCACCCACTCACTCACCCACTCACTCACCCACCCACTCACCCACCCAGTCACTCACTCACCCACTCACTCACCCACCCACTCACCCACTCACCCACCCACTCACCCACTCACCCACTCACCCACCCACCCACCCACCCACCCACCCACTCACCACCCACCCACCACTCACCCACTCACCCACCCACTCACCCACGCCTTAGGTCGATCTGTAACTTCAGGAACGTTCAGGGCTACGTGAATGCGGCACAGCAAGATTGAATAGGCCATTACCATTTTAATGCAAAACTGAGTACATCTGGCAAGTTGCTTCTCGACGCGTTGCAGCATCTTTTCCTTCTCATTAGGTGTCATTTAGCTACTTTGTCATTTATATTGTGGGCTAACAAAAAACACGCCCCACCTATCCGTTATAACACACAATAATTAGTGTATAAGTATACAACTATACACTAAGCACTGCAGTAAAGCTGCGATACCAAAATGTATAAACTAGGGGGGAAAAAAAGTAGGAATAACTTTATTACTTAACGACTACAAAGTTGTGACGTTTCGGCGTGAGCCTTAATCATATAAACACACACAGGACGAAGAATTAGAGAGAGGAGATAAAGTAAAGATTCACATGAAAAAAAATGACTAGAGCACTTAGCTTGAAATAATATATAGCTTTTCCGACGCTCGTTCAGAAATGCGCCCGTTGCTACGTTCAAAATGTGCTCGTTCAGAAATGTACAGAGATGAGCATCGTGAATCGGAGTGAATGTTTAAATAGACACTTACGAGGTGTGATAGGTGGATCGTAACTGAGGATGGTGGGCGGGGAAACTGTTGAGGGGAGAAAGAATGATACAATGTTAACCTGGCCAAGAGAAGGTGAAATAAATGGTTATGGTTGGGATAGAGGAGTTGTAATGTAATGCTGTGAGGATGTTATGAACTATGTGTAACAAGTGAAAATGGATTGGAGCTTAGTGTAGAGGGGTTATGATTGTGGAAGAGTCAGTCCGTAATAATAGTGCAGAGCAAAACCTCTATCTTAATGCGAAGAAAACTAAATTGATGACAACTGACAAAACAAATAAGGCAACTGAAATATGTATCAATGAGGAAAAACTGAAAGAGGTGGAGAGTTTTGAATATCTTGGATCATTATTAACAATGGAGATACAACGAGGGAGGACATCTATCGCTCTTCAAAAAGTAAAACAAATAAAGAATCTGTGGGGAGGAACAGACAGAACTACAAAAACAAGTTTTTAAGGGCATGCATCTTTCCCATCGCAGCATATGCCTATGAGACCTGAACACTTAACAAAACAGCTAAGAAAAACATAAATGTCTTTGAATGTAAAAAATACAGAACAGTTCTTCAAATATCATGTGTACAAAACAACAACAACAAATAATTCCATACTACAAGAACTTAATATTGAAGAAGGCTGGATTAAACAAAGAAAACTTAAATATTTTGGACACATTAAACGTCATGAATGAGAATTTAGAGAAGACCGTCTTGGAAGGATACATAATAGGAAAAAGAAAGATAGGAAGACCAAGGCTAAGATGGCTGCAAGACATCTTTGATAATCTGCAAATGGATGCACCAGCAGCTGCTGCATCTTGCTTACAACCAAGAGGCCTACAGGAGAGCTGTTAGGGAGGCAAAGTTCCGCAAGGGACATGTAAATGACTCACCGAATTTACCAGTAATTGTCTGTTAGGGCGACCACTGGTACGGACTATAGAACTTTCAATACCACATGGTATATTAGATCTAACATGTTTACAGAATGCTCTCATAATACGTTGGGGGCAACATATGTGATATTATGTGTAAATATTAATTTTCAAACTTGTGTATGAAAGTGTTCAGTAATATTTTTACACTGTGCAGAACGAAATAAATACTTTTGCGTAGGATAAAATCAGTGTAACTGAACTGTCAACACAGTATAAAGGTTATGTGTGTGGAACAGGACGATACAGAAACAGTTTTGGGGCAGATGTTTGTAGAACTTGCCAAGAAGCTTCTCATTTGATTGGTTGTATCAACTTTTCATTTGCATAATCGGCCACGGTAAATGCAAACTAAGTTTGTAAAATAAATAAATAAATGTAAATTTCCCGTTTCCACGCCATTAAGGCATATTGAGGAATACGATGTTAGGCCCGAATTTTCCATGACCTTCGGAAAATGAAAGTGTGATGTGGTCAGTATCACGCCTGGCCGCTTTACCTTCCCAGATTTCTCTGGTACCCATTTTTAGAGGCTGGGTCAACTCCGGGGCAGTTCTGATGTGTACAAGAAAAAAATTCTACTGTTGGGACTGAACCCGGTACCACTGGATTAAACTAAGTTTGTGTCGCACAGTTAAGTCTTCCTGCACTTGTGTCTTCTGTCTTCAATTTTGGCTCTTGTTTCCTCATCAAATTGCGTTACATTTTCACTCAGAACAGTTCTCCAAGTGTTTCGGTCTCTCTCTTTCTCTCTCTCTCATATAGCATGCGTTCTGCTTCCTTTATTTACTTCAGAATCCATCTTTGTCTTCTATTTAATTATTGTTCTTGCCGCTGTAACTCTGATGTTCTTCCTGAAGGTGTCGGTGTTACACTTAAAGTGCAAGAAAAAAAATTGTGCACAAAGATCTTAAAATGCAAGAAAAAAGTGCACAAAGAACTTACAGTACTAGAAAAAAGTGCGCAAAGAACTTAAAGTGCTAGAAAAAATGTGCACAAATGAACATAAAGTGCTAGAAAAAAAATTGCACAAAGAACTTAACGTGCAAGTAAAAAAATTGTGCACAAAGAACTTAAAGTGAAAGAAAAAATGTGCACAAAGTATAATATTGTATAGTTGTGAACTATCATATTATTGAAGATGATTAAGTTGTTCTTTGTTGAATTTACTGTCTTGTATATTCATGCACAACCTGATTACTGTTGTCTAGAATAGGATTCACAAACATTCTAACATTCGCTAGACCAGAGCAAGTCCGATGAAATGTTCTCTGCATTATTTAATTCTGACAATTATCCGATTCAACAGCTGGTAACATCACTTGTACTAAGACGTAATATGACATAATCTTAATTAGTTTCGTCGTTGAAGTACATAATCACAATATCAAACTCTGTCATATTCTACATGCATCAATGTTCTCAACTTCAAGATATTCTCTACGTGATACTAGGAAGATTCTAAACTCTGTTTTCTAATAGATCTGCAACACGTGGTCAACTAATTCCTCGTCTGCATCCTTTACACAAAGTCTCAAATGTATCAGATCTTCTGCGTTCCTCACACAGTACTAAAATAAACACTTTTCCAGCTTGAGACAATTTCTATCTGTCATAAAACTAACTCTGGTTCTAAACTGATCTCCTGAATATCTATTGCTCTATTTGTCCATCTGTTCCATCTGTCGTCACCTACGTCTTCTTTCTCTCTCCTGTCTTCTCTGGTGTGTGTTCTCCTTCTGCTGTTCTTCTCTGATTGTCTTGTCTTTCTGTACTTCTCTTGTCTGTACCAGTCTCTATTCACTGACCGTCCTTATTCCTCCGTCTTCGGGCTCCCTCTCTCCAACAGCCCCGTGACTTATATGTCGTAAATCAATTGTCCAATAGGCCATACATTCATTCATTCATTTGCATGTCCATTGCGGAAATTTGCCTCCTTAACAGCACTCCTGTAGGCCTCTCGGTTGTGAGCAAGATGGCCTGCTGCTAATGCAGCCATTTGCAGATCATCAACGATGTCTTGCAGCCATCTTCGCCTTGGTCTTCCTATCTTTCTTTTTCCCATTATGCACCCTTCCAAGACAGTCTTCTCTAGATTATCATGACGTTTAACGTATCCAAAATATTTAAGTTTTCTCACTTTAGTCCTCTTTACTAGCCAGCCTTCTTCAATATTAAGTTCTTGTAGTATGGATATATTTGTTCTTTCTTGAGGCCACGCCTCTAAATATTTAATTGGTCAGCTGGCCGAGTCGATCATCCCTTTATTTAAAAACCGTGGGCAATAGCGTCCTAAGATTAGCAAGGTAATACGTGTCATACGTGTAAATCTGCGTCAACTTCGTCTATATAATTTTTCGTTTATCTAAGTCATTATCTTGCTCTTTCATGTTGGAGGATTTATTGTGTCCTCGCTTTTCATTGTGTCTGCCTTTTCTATTTGTCTTTTCTATTCTGTTTACTTGTGTCAGCGTCTAGTCATACTAGTGTCATGGAGGTTTGTTTTTCTGTATTGCTCTAATTTTCCTATTTACTTTTTCTCTTCTTATTAGATGTTACTATTATGCCTACAGTATATTCATAATCATATCCACAATCACATTCATAATCATATTCATAATCATATTCATTATCAAACTCATAATTACATTCATAATCATATTCATTATCACGTTCATAATTATATTCATTAATAATAATAATCATTACTTACAAGCCGTTGCTACAAAAATGCAAGAAAAATTTGTGCACAAAGAACTTAAAGTGCGAGGGAAGAATTGTGCACACAGAACTTAAAGTGCGAGGGAAAAAAATTGTGCACACAGAACTTAAAGTGCGTGGAATAAAATTGTGCAGAAAGAACTTAAAGTGCGAGGGAAAAAAACCGTACACAAAGAACTTTAAGTGCAGGAAAGAACATCTACAAAGGAATAATTGTGAATCGAACCCCGGACTTCAGGTATAACAGGCAAATCGCCTAGCCAGTAAGAGACAATTCGCTGTTAAACTACTTTGTGAATACTAGATTAGTAACATATCTTTATTTAAACTAAAAATAAAACTCCAGAGGTTCTCACAGGATTAAGTACAAAATAGGAGACGGCACCACTTTATCTGGAAAAATCTTCAGGACCCCTTTTCTCTGTGACACTCTTGGAACAAAAAGTGAGCGTTTCTTTGCTGCCAAAGTTGTGCTTCAGCTATTCTAAATTTCTACCAATGGAATCTACTTTCTTCACATTATGCACTCTTCCTACTGATTCAGTTCTTTTTGTCTATACTGCTGGTCCTCAGAAGGTATGATCGCTGTAATAGGATCACATGGTTTGGCATGATCGATTGCCTGATTAGACTATGCAAAAACGTGCATTTGTGACAACAGGACGGCATGTGTGACAACAGGAGGCTTTTGTGTCAACAGGACAAGATATGTGACAACAGGACGACATATGTGATCTATCTAAGATTTGGTTAGAGTTCTTCATATCTAGGATTTGTGTATAGTTCTTGATATCTAAGATTTGTTTAGAGTTCTTCATATCTAGGATTTGTTTATAGTTCTTCAAATCTAAGATTTGTTTGGAGTTCTTCATATCTAAGATTTGTTTACAGTTCTTCATATCCAGGAATTGTTTACAGTTCTTCATGTCTAGGTAGGGTTAGGGTAAAGGTAAAGGTAACCTTGCGTCCTAGAGGCACAAATAGGATATGGTGTTCCAGTAGAAGCAGGGTACCCATTTCTACAGGTCGGTGATTGGAGCGCCTCATGCCAGATTTGAACCCCCGACCTTCGCCATCAAACACCAGTGCACTAACAACATTGTCACTCAGACGTTTTTCATATATAGGATATAGTTAAAGTTCTTCATATCTAGAATATGGTTAAAGTTCTCCATATCTAGGATATGGTTAACGTTCTCCATATCTAGGATATGGTTAAAATTCTCCATATCTAGGATATGGTTAAAGTTCTCCATATCTAATATATGGTTAAAGTTCTCCATATCTAGGACATGATTAAAGTTCTTCATATCTAGGACATGGTTAAAGTTCTTCACAGCTAGAACATGGTTAAAGTTCTTCATATCTAGGATATGGTTGAAGTTCTTCATATCTAGGACTGTAACTGCTCTTTTTCTCCGTAAAAACGGTGGTGAAGGAGTAACTTTTCCCCACGTCTTCTGGGCAAGGTGGTACTGAGAGTTTCCTGCTCAAGTTGAGATGATTCTCCGAGTCTCTGCTCCAGCCGTCGGTTCCACAGGAAGGGTTATGTCGGCGGTTCTGCAAATCTAGTAAAGTTGAATACTATCTCTGGAAAGAACACCGCCCTCTCTCTCTCTCTCTCTCTCTCTCTTTCTCTCTCTCCCCTCCCCCCCCGGCCAACCCTCAGATGAACTGTTCCTTAGCGTCCCTTCCTCCAATCTTTTCTGCCAGAGTTCGTTCTCCACACATTTAACTCTCCCCCCCCCCACCCACCCCACCCCCCCCCCCCCTCACCAAGGAAGTGGTTTTCTCAGCCTAGGGAAGTATATTTTGCTAACAAACAATAGTGACTTTGCTAACAAACAATAGTGACTTTGCTAACAAACAATAGTGACTTTGCTTAAACACAATAGTGACTTTGCTAACACACAATAGTGACTTTGCTTAAACACAATAGTGACTTTGCTAACACACAATAGTGACTTTGCTTAAACACAATAGTGACTTTGCTAACACACAATAGTGACTTTGCTTAAACACAATAGTGACTTTGCTAACACACAATAGTGACTTTGCTAACACACAATAGTGACTTTGCTTAAACACAATAGTGACTTTGCTAACACACAATAGTGACTTTGCTTACACACAATAGTGACTTTGCTGACAAACAATAGTGACTTTGCTAACACACAATAGTGACTTTGCTAACACACAATAGTGACTTTGCTTACACACAATAGTGACTTTGCTGACAAACAATAGTGACTTTGCTAACACACAATAGTGACTTTGCTAACAAACAATAGTGACTTTGCTAACAAACAATAGTGACTTTGCTGACAAACAATAGTGACTTTGCTAACACACAATAGTGACTTTGCTGACAAACAATAGTGACTTTGCTAACACACAATAGTGACTTTGCTAACACACAATAGTGACTTTGCTAACACACAATAGTGACTTTGCTTAAACACAATAGTGACTTTGCTAACACACAATAGTGACTTTGCTAACACACAATAGTGACTTTGCTAACACACAATAGTGACTTTGCTAACACACAATAATGATTTTGCTAACACACAATAGTGACTTTGCTAACACACAATAGTGATTTTGCTAACAAACAATAGTGACTTTGCTAACACACAATAGTGACTTTGTTAACACACAATAGTGATTTTGCTAACACACAATAGTGACTTTGCTAAAAAACAATAGTGATTTTGCTAACACACAATAGTGACTTTGCTAACACACAATAGTGATTTTGCTAACAAACAATAGTGACTTTGCTAACACACAATAGTGACTTTGCTTACACACAATAGTGACTTTGCTGACAAACAATAGTGACTTTGCTAACACACAATAATGACTTTGCTAACACACAATAGTGACTTTGCTTACACACAATAGTGACTTTGCTGACAAACAATAGTGACTTTGCTAACACACAATAGTGACTTTGCTAACAAATAATAGTGACTTTGCTAACAAACAATAGTGACTTTGCTGACAAACAATAGTGACTTTGCTAACACACAATAGTGACTTTGCTGACAAACAATAGTGACTTTGCTAACACACAATAGTGACTTTGCTAACACACAATAGTGACTTTGCTTAAACACAATAGTGACTTTGCTAACACACAATAGTGACTTTGCTAACACACAATAGTGACTTTGCTTAAACACAATAGTGACTTTGCTAACACACAATAATGATTTTGCTAACACACAATAGTGACTTTGCTAACACACAATAGTGATTTTGCTAACAAACAATAGTGACTTTGCTAACACACAATAGTGACTTTGTTAACACACAATAGTGATTTTGCTAACACACAATAGTGACTTTGCTAAAAAACAATAGTGATTTTGCTAACACACAATAGTGACTTTGCTAAAAAACAATAGTGATTTTGCTAACAAACAATAGTGACTTTGCTAACACACAATAGTGACTTTGCTAACACACAATAGTGACTTTGCTAACACACAATAGTGATTTTGCGAACACACAATAGTGACTTTGCTAACACACAATAGTGACTTTGCTAACATACAATAATGACCGAATGTAAGTCCACAGAATAAGATTATCACAGAACGCGGTCATGACTTGGAGCAGGGTAAATACTGATATTGTTCATCTGGCTATAGTGTCAGTGTAATGACTTTTCTCGCTGTCACTGGCAACATGTGGAGCATACAGGGGATATTGATTGGTTATATGTAGTTCGAACTGAATCTAAATCACCAAATGGCGATGAGCAGAGAGTGAAAGAGAGGCTAAGATCAAGCAAGCCAAAGGAAGATGAGCCACGATCATATAGAAAACAATGACACTGCAAGAGCACTCTCACAAAGACACTGCCAGGCAAAGACAGTGTTACAAAACACTGACAAGCAAATACAGTGTTAGAAAAACACTGACAGGCAAAGACAGTGTTACAAAACATTGACAGGCAAAGATAGTGTTACAAAACATTGACACCCAAAGACAGTGTTACAAAACACTGACAGACAAAGAAAGTCTCATAAAACATTGCGAAACAACTTTGGCTGATGCAATACAACTTTATCATTATGCAAAACAACTTTGGTTACTGCAGTACTACGCCTGCAATTAAAAGATACTTGCATAAGGCACGGCGTTGCCAGTTGGTACCTATGCAAGTAATGCAGGCTGAGTATCTCATAAGCAAGAGCCAATCGGAAAAAAATTTCTTTGCCATTTTTATGTACAGAACACCAACGTTAGTAAAGATTGGTTAGTTTTATTTCACGGGCAAACTGAGTGTTGCCATGTGTTATCTATAAAACTGCATGATGTCTAGTGTTATCTATAAAATTGTACGTTGCCAGTGTTATCTATAAAATTGTATACTGTCCAGTGTTATCTATAAAATTGTATGCTGCCCAGTGTTATCTATAAACCTGCATGATGTCTAGTGTTATCTATAAAATTGTATGTTGCCCAGTGTTATCTATAAAACTGCATGATGTCTAGTGTTATCTATAAAATTGTATGTTGCCCAGTGTTATCTATAAACCTGCATGATGTCTACTGTTATCTATAAAATTGTATGTTGCCCAGTGTTATCTATAAACCTGCATGATGTCTACTGTTATCTATAAAATTGTATGTTGCCCAGTGTTATCTATAAACCTGCATGATGTCTAGTGTTATCTATAAAATTGTATGTTGCCCACTGTCATCTATAAAATTGTATGTTGCCAGTGTTATCTACAAAATTGTATGTTGTCAGGTGTTATCTATAAAATTGTATGTTGCCCAGTGTTATCTATAAAATTGTATGTTGCCAGTGTTATCTACAAAATTGTATGTTGCCAGTGTTATCTATAAAACTCAGTAATACACAGAATGTTTCGAAACCAGTCCAAAATCATTTCAATGGCCCCAACCACAGAGGCAAATCTGATTTTCTGGTAACAGCCATCAAATAATGTCACGCAGATGACACAAGCCACCTGGAGCTTGGGAACTACTGCATTCAAAATTATGGGACGCTGGAGCCACATGAGTTAAACTCGCTGTTCAGCTACACTTAACATTCTCTTCAATCATTATAGTACCTCTCCACTAAGCTCCACCCCTTCTTACTTGTCAAACCTCAATATCGGATGTTGTATGTTTTCCATTTATACATTCTCATACTTTATATTCGTTTTTTCTCACCTTGCTCACTTGCTCCCTCACTTTGTAAAACTGCACCATACACCTCTATCTACCTTATTTATATTAACCAGTTTTACTGCAGTCGCCATCCCTTTTATCTGTTACAAACCTCCTCACAGCATCACTTTACAACCCCTCTTCCCTAATCATCTATTTCACCTTCTCCTGGCTAGCTCAACATTGTATCACTCTCTCTCCCCTCCCTGGTTCCCCATCCACCACCCCCAGTTACAACCCACCGACCACATATCACAGGTCTCCATTTAAACAGTCTCCACGTTCTACTAAATCCATTCCTGACACACACCGCCGGACAAGCCACATCTTACAATATACAGCTAAGTACTCTATTTAATTTTTTACTCTTTTTTTCTTTTTTCTTTTTAATAGTATTCATGCGAATCTATACGTTATCTCCTCTCTCTATTTCTTCGTCCTGTATGTTTTTGTATGATTAAGGCTCACGCCGAAACGTCACAACTTTGTAGTTGTTAAGTAATAAAGCTGTTCCTACATTTTTCCTAGTTTATACATTCTGATATCTATAAAACAGTATGTTGCTAACTGTTATCTACAAAACGGTATGTTTCCAACTGTTATCTATAAAACTGTATGCTCCAACTGTTATCTATAAAACTGTATGTTGCCCAGTGTTAACTATACAACTCTATGTTCCCAAGTGTTATCTATAAAATTGTATGTTGCCAATCTATGAAACTATATGTTGCCAAATGTTATCTATAAAACTGCATGTTGCCATGTGTTATCTATAAAACTGTATGGTGCCATGTGTTGTCTATAAAATTGTATGTTGCCCAGTGTTATCTATAAAACTGCATGTTGTCTAGTGTTATCTATAAAACTGCATGTTGCCCAATGTTATCTATAAAATTGTATGTTGCCTAGTGTTATCTATAAAACTGGCCACGCTAATGTAAGTGGACAGGAAGTAAGACCTAGCTGCCTTGTGACTTCTCTGATAAAAAAAAAGAATTTTAAAACTTGGATGTGAAATGAATTATTGTATGTATTTTTTATGTAAACTGCATATTATTTTGAAAGGGAAAACGGCTATGGGCATGGGACGCTGACATAAGGGTACATATATTGTAAGTGACATTTAAAAAAACAACTTGCGTGTTTCAGTCCTGTTTTTATATCTAGACTTCGGTCATACTTATCCTTGTGTTTGCCTCGCTCTGTACTGTTAGTCTCTGATATTTGTTCAGATATTGCAGGATATTCGTAAATACTAAACTATAGTAATTCGTAACATTACTTCAAAGGTTCAGCATTTGCACACGAAATAACTGGGCAATTCATTTGATCGATACGCGTGTTTGTAGTCATTTCTGTCGGTGCACTTTTTGATAACACGTTTTTAATTGCCGTTAAGGGTCGAGTACTTGGATCTAGTAACCGAAATTAATCCACGCGTTGATAAACTCAGCGCGTGTGTTTGGTAAATCCCATGGAAAAAGCAGACCTACAGATTTTTGGACATTTGGTCGTTCCATGGTCGTCGTGTATCTGTTGTAGGTAAGTTTTATGATAAGTGTATGCCGGACTGAGGAAAGTAAGTTCAAAAACTGTATTTACATTTTGATTATAATCTAAGCTGTTCTCGTTTGACGATAGCTGGAAAACTCGAGAGCGAAGTGAGGAAACTTGGAGAGAAAATTTCTGAACTAGTTGAGCAAGTGGCAGAGGGAGAAAAAAAAAGAGAATCAATCTGATCAGAGATAGAAAATATTTCGCAAATTGGACATCCATGTCTGTCAATGTCTGTCTATTTAAACGGCACCTAACGAATGTTTACATTTCTAACACTCTTAACGCATGTTGGTATGTACTTGGAAAGTTGTACTGAAGTTTTACAATAAATTCGAAACTTTTTCAAGTCGAATTTGTCTGTTTGTGAACCATTTAAAGTAAAATTACAGTAGCTTACGCGTAAAATGTGAAAAAAAAGTTTAGAGAACTAGTAAACCAAAGAAGTTAGTATTTTGGGATATGAATTATTGAAATTTGTATTTTCCATGTAGCAACTAGTAAGGTAATTCTGAATGTAGATGTTACATGCAAGTGAAAGTTTGGTTATTTGTAGTTAGGAGAAGATACTAATTGAATACTGTTTACTTAATGAAGTAATGACGGTGACTTTTGCAAATTGCTGCGTTTTACTGTACTTGTTTCCAAGACTATACAGGTTTTTTTTTTTCCTCGTTTAAAGCGGACGCAAACTGAATTAATTTTCATGGCTTGGTAGAAAACATTCTGATGAGAAAATTGGTTAGAAAGAAGATTTAAGGAACTTACTCCACATTTTTAAAAAAAATGGGTTGTATAAAATGGATTACTTTTCATTTCATTTACAATTTACATAAATACCACTATGAGCATTGCTTGGCAAAACCCTGCAAGATCTACCAAGTTGCCAGTGTTGTTCTGGAGTTAAAGAGTTAAAACATGTGAGCATTAGACTGCGATATAAACAGCTTTCTGTTAACTAATCTTGTCCCGTCTTTGATCATGTTCGGAATTTTAGACGATGTATCAGGCAGTCTAGCAGTTGATATAGATTACGTGCGTGTTTCATGCAGTCTAGTACTTGATATAGATTACATGCGTGTTTCATGCAGTCTAGTACTTGATATAGATCACATACGTGTCTCATGCAGTTTAGCACTTGATATAAGCTACATGCATGTTTCACTGTTGTTTGTGAATATGTCAGTAGCGAGATGTTGATGCAGCGAAGCTCATGTATGGATATGAGGTACAGGAATTGCGTACATTCTACGTACAAAGTCTCATTATCTGATAGTCAGAATGTACCCGTGTTACAGTGGTAAAGTTTAAAAAAAGGTACTCATACACAAGAGGTAGCTTAGGTAATGTGGTGTTAGTAACCATGTTTATGTTTGATCAGTCGGTACTCTAGAATCCCAACCCAGCAGGCTGAAGGAAAAGAAGAATCGCTAGAGGATGTCAGATCCGCAAAGCATCTGCCTTATCTTTACCTCCTCAGCTCAAAGAAGAATCCAGACTTATTTATATAACATAAGAGACTGGAGTGCTTCCACCGGGACTTGAACCAGCGGCCTCGGCCTGAGATAGTAGCCGATTATCCACTTCGCCACCCAATTTCAGTTGTATACGACAACGATATAACTAGATAACACTATGCAGAACATTTACACACTACAAGAATAAGATAAGAGGAGGTAATTGAATTATGAGGATAAGATAGGAGGAAGTAGCTGAATTATGAGGATAAGATAGGAGGAATTTGCTAAGATGTAGTGCAACCTGGTCAGCGCTTTGGAGCTAGATATAAGCTGTAGCCAGAACAACGCTAGCTTAGCTATTGAGAGGACTTGAGATACAGTACACGTTGAGGGACGACAGCTCCCGAGCTGTGAGTACTGGAGAGAACCTGAACTAAAGCAGAGAGTGAGTATAGACCTGTATTTAATGGTAAGGAAATTGAAGAAACTTCAAGATTCTTACATCTTACACCCTTCCAGTGCCGTTAAATTTCACGTAGGGCTCGCATGGTAGTTCGCCAAGTTTTCCTGTTTTCTGTGAGCTCTTCAACCTCATCAAGGGATGTTATGATTACTAGTCTAGTGTCTCTCTTAAAAATGTCCTCTTCAGACTTTCACGTGGTCGATTTCTTTTTCTGCAGTCTATTGTGATAACTTGTATTGGAATTCTCTGATTGTTTCTTCTCATCATGTGATTTATGTTCATCTCCTTTTTCTGATCACCCATGAGACAGTTTGCTGTTTGCTCATCTGTCTTATCTCTGCGATGTTCTTGAATTCGTTCCACTTTATAACGAGTATTTTCCTTAGGAATTTGTTTTCAAAAGAGTCTAATTTGTTGTTTATTTCTTTAATTGTCTTCCAGCTTTGGCATGCATAAATGAGGGTAGATATTACATTTGAATTAAATAATCTTAGCTTGGTTTTTGTGTTTATAAATTTTGAGTGCCCTATGCTCTCAAGATGCTTGAAGGTCAATGCTGCTTTTCCTAAACTTAAACATTAGCTGAGAACAAAGCATATATTCAGCTAAATGTGAACTGTGTTCGCCTTTTGTAAAGGAACTGAGAAACCTCAATTACGACGACTGAAGCAAGATTTTTTAAATGAAATGTATTTCTTTTATACTGAAATCTAGACAAATAAAACTTCGTTTGCAAACAGCGCGTGAAACTGAAGAGTTCTCGTTTGCAAACGAAACGTAACTGTAAATCTGTTTATCGTGTTTCATTAAAATATTCCTTGTTTATCTCCCTTCTTGTGGCCTAAATTGCCTGATTATAACACCGTGCAACAAATAAAAACACTTTGTTACTCACAAGTTTCCGCCCATTCTAAGCTAAGTAGCGTGTGCTGATTTTTTTTTTTTTATCTAAGGACGAGTTATGAATGTATGGGTTTCTTGCAGAATCTGAGTACAGTAAAACCCGCTGTCCTATGTCAAAGAACTTAGACTCATGTATTCATATTACCAGACATAGTAATGGACTGTAATCTAAGAAAGGGTTGTTGTTACAAAACAATGAACCAGGAATTATGGATAAGCACTGTTCAAAACTTCTTTAGGCAGCTGCTTTGGCGCTTGTGAGTAGTCTTTGTTGCCCGTTGCAAACACCAACAGTACCCACCCATCATATTGGGATGGGGGTGGTAGGGTGCAACGATCTGAATATCAAGATATTTCTATTATGGAATCAAGATATATATATATATATATATCTTGATTCCATAATAGAAATATCTTGATGGCATTATATATATACATATATATATCTTGATGTCATAATAGAACTATCTTGGTGATAACGCTCTACATGTTCATCACTAATATAACTCATAATTGGTGGGAACAATCAAGATTAGAATGCAAGAAATCTAACGCCAGTGATATTTGGCATCCAAGAAGATGGTATGCCATGTTAACAGGTTGTAGATTAGCTCCTGTTACTGTTCAGTTCAAAAGTTGCCAAGAAATTGTTGCACTTCCATAACAAATGCACCCCGTGCCTTATGTTCTAGTTAGCATAAGCTTTGCTCTGAATGTAACAGCATGCACTAAGTTTGCTGATTTCAGGAGCAATTTAAAACTCCTGATTTTATTTTAGCTTTAGTTTTTAATGCCCCAAACTTCTCCTTCAGATAATGAAAACCTTCACCATTATGATCCAGTGCTACAACAAATCCCAGTTTGATGTGAAGCAGTGCTAGAAGTACCATCATAGGATCAACTAGAGGCACATGGTGCACTTTATACCTGCCAACAGTGTTCTCACTTCTCCCACATTATACCTGCCAACACTGTTCTCCTGTTCTCACTTCTCCCACATTATACCTGTCAACACTGTTCTCACTTCTCCCACATTATACCTGCCAACAGTGTTCTCAGTTCTCCCACATTATATCTGCCAACAGTGTTCTCACTTCTCCCACATGATACCTGCCAACAGTGTTCTCACTTCTCCCACATGATACCTGCCAACAGTGTTCTCACTTCTCCCACATGATACCTGCCAACAGTGTTCTCACTTCTCCCACATTATACCTGCCAACACTGTTCTCAGTTCTCCCACATTATACCTGCCAACACTGTTCTCAGTTCTCCCATATTATACCTGCCAACAGTGTTCTCACTTCTCCCACATTATACCTGCCAACACTGTTCTCACTTCTCCCACATTATTCCTGCCAACACTGTTCTCAGTTCTCCCACATTATACCTGCCAACACTGTTCTCAGTTCTCCCACATTATACCTGCCAACAGTGTTCTCACTTCTCCCACATGATACCTGCCAACAGTGTTCTCACTTCTCCCACATGATACCTGCCAACAGTGTTCTCACTTCTCCCACATTATACCTGCCAACAGTGTTCTCACTTCTCCCACATTATACCTGCGAACAGTGTTCTCAGTTCTGCGAGGTCAGACTAATTTTATAGCGCCTACTGTCACATCACGTCTGTTCCATAGGCACAAAAAGCACACGTGTTTAGCATAGGCCCATGTGTAAGTCAAGAAGAAGTGATAAGACTCTGAGATCACCACGAATATTCCAGTATTTGTACTACAAAGTTGACGACCTATTTCAAAATGATCTCCTTTGACTTATGTGTCACTTCGAGACCTACAGCCGTGGCCACAGGTACATAAGGTTTTTCATTATCTTTGTGTAGCTGCACATGTTTGAAACTAGCGCTGCTAGATTTTATGAAAAGTCTCCACTTCCCAGGCACACATTTGCTATCTAATTCAATCATGAGACCACGCAGAACAGTACAGAAACATATCATGAGACCATGCAGAACAGTACAGAAACATATTATGAGAACATGCAGAACAGTACAGAAACATATCATTTTCCAGTGTGTAAAACACAGCTGACATCTTATGGCGGTCTAGAAAACATGGCGCTCTGGTAACATTTGTAGAAGTTTCATTCCTATAATATGGAGGTAACTAGTTCACATTACTTTTCATTACTATATCGATGTATTATTTTAAAAAGAGTGTATGTTAGTAAAATATGCGTTTATGTTTTGTTCTAGGTAGGCATGCTTATGTATGTGTATTTTCTTAAAATTTGGAGGCGATAAACAAATTCTGACTTCAGATTTGAACTCGGCATGTTCGATTTCATATAAATCACAAGTTGTTCTCTAGTAGCAATATCTTTGTTGCACAGTAAAATCAAAGGTAAAAATTCTGTTTTTTTTCGGTTTACACCTGCATTCTGTCTGTTTACCTGAGAAGATTCCGCAAATTCCTGTATTTTTATGCTCCGTAAAATACGAAAGAGAGAGAGAGAGAAAGAGGGAGAGAGGAGAATATATAAAATATATTTCTTCTACTGTAGAAGAGAAGGGAAAGAGAGAAAGAAGAGAGAAGAAATGGGGGATAAAAAGGATGTAAAGAAGAGGGACAAACAGAAAGAAAATATGCGGAGAATAAATTCAAGCAAAAAAAAAAAAAATCTCTGGTCTTAAGAGCAAACATTCCGCTCTCCGTCACCCACCTTTTCCTTTTTATTCATATGTAGTAGTTTTTATAGTCATCTACTTTCACATTTTTCATTCATATATTCAGCTCTTTATAGCCATCTAAAGTTACATGTTTTCGCTCACATACATCGCTCGCTATATACTCATCATCAAAACTAAACGCGCAAACTGACATAGGGTGGGATACTTGTTGATGCCGTTCAATGCTTTGCACGACTGACTTTAGTTAAGTCTTTACGTACGAGGTGTACACACGCGTTAACTAATAACTTCACTTGCTTGTCTGTCTATAACTTTATGTTACATATAACTTAAAGTTAAGCTATTCGGACATATCGTATGTGTGAATCTAGAGCAACCAGCTGCACGTGCAAACAACTCGAAAACACCCAGATAAAGGGACCGAGGTCAGCCATGGAGAGGGTGGATAGATGGGGCGAATGACATACAGAGAAAACATAACATGACAGGAACCTAGGCCTCACACCTTGCTCTGGACCGATGCTAATGGCGTAAGCAAATTATAAGAAGAAAAAGAAGAAGAAAAGAAGAAGAAGAAATAGTCTATCTGTAGCCCTTTCTTCCCTTTTCTGTCATTTTCAGACAATCTTCTTCTGTGCTCATGTTTCTGAGCTTGTCGCTGTACTTTTGGCCCTAAACCATTTAATGAATGGCTCTCAACCTTAGATCACCACCCAGATTAGGGTCATTGGGGGGGGGGAGGGGGCGGGGATGTTTGAGATAGGTAGCGGGGTGTGTCTGAGGTAAGTTGGCGGGAGAGGGAGTGTCTGAAGTAGGATGACCAGGGTGTGTGTCAGAGCAGGGTCTCAAGAGATGCATGAGGTAGGGTCGCGGCGCCGGGGGTGGGGGGGGGTGTAGGGAGGAGAAGGCCGTTGAAATAGAGTGGGAGGGTGTCTGGTATGTTGGCACGGGGAGTAAGAGTCTAAGGTAATGTCACGGGTGGGGGGTGTCTGATGTAGGGTCGCAGGGGTGGGGGGTGTCTGAGGTATGTTGGCAGGAGAGGGAGAGTCTGAGGTAAGGTCGGAGAGTGTGTGTCTAAGGTAGAGTCTCGGGGTGGGGGGGGGGTGGGTGGATGTCTGATCTAAGGTCGGAGAGTGTGTGTCTAAGGTAGAGTCTCGGGGTGGGGGGGGGGGTGTCTGATCTAGGGTCGCGGAGGGTAGTGTGTCTGATGTAGGATATCGGGATGTGTGTCTAACGTAGTGTCTAGGGATGTGTATCTAAGGTAGGGTCGAGGAGTGTGTATCTAACGTAGTGTCTAGGGATGTGTATCTAACGTAGTGTCTAGGGATGTGTATCTAACGTAGTGTCTAGGGATGTGTACCTAACTTAAGGTCGAGGAATGTGTGTCTAAGGTAGTGTCTCTCTCTCTCTCTCTCTCTCTCTCTCTCTCTCTCTCTGAACCTTAAGTGCCCAGGGCACATGGGGCTTCCGCAAGGGTTTTCCACAAATGCCTGTCCTTCGCCTTTTTTCTGCTCTTATCCAGGTGAGCCCTCTATTGCTCAACATCCTTTCTGTTGTTCTTCTCCATGTCTCTTTTGGTCTACCCTTACTTCTGTTCCCCTGTGGTGTCCATCTTAGTGCTATTTTTGGTAGTGAGTTGTCAGTCATTCGGAGCACATGTCCCAACCATTGCCAGCGTCTTTCCTCAATAATTGTTGTCAGTGGTTTCATCTGCATTTCTGCTAATAAGATGTTATTTCTTATGGTGTTTGGCCAAAATATTTTTCTAATTCTTCGTAAACATTTAGTCTGGAAAGACATCAACTTGTTTTCTATGGTTTTGGTGATTTTCTACCATTCACTTCCATAGAGTAGTACACTTAGAACATTACTCTTAAATATCCTGATTTTTATATTTATGCTTAGTTTTTTTTATTTCCATATAGTCTGCAGCATTGCAAAAGCCTGGTTTGCTCTAGTAAGTCTGCTGTTGATGTCCTCTGTGCTGTCTCCATTTTCTACTACTCTAATGCCAAGGTATGGAAGTTCGTTGACGTCCTCCACTAACTTGTTATCTACTCTGAGTACATTTTTGTTGTTCACATTTTGCTTCATTAACTTTGTCTTTCCTACGTTGATCTTTAGTCCTATGTTGTTTGCATTCTGAGTTAGCTTGTTTATTTTCTCTTGCATATCTTTGTGACTGCTTGATAGTAGACAAATGTCGTCAGCAAAGTCAAGGTCCTCCAGCACTGTGTCAAGGGTCCATTGTAATCATCTGCGTTTGTTTGATGTTGCCTCCTTCATTAACCAGTCTACTGCCAAGATAAATAATGTTGGTGATAGTACACATCCCTGTTTCACTCCTGTGTGTACCCTAAAGCTGCTGGAGGTATGTTCTCCACAGATAACTTTGCACTGAAAACCCTCGTATAGGGCTTTGATTACATTCACTATCTTATGGGGGAGGCCATGCCATCTTAGGATTTTCCACAGCGCCTTTCTGTTGACACTGTCAAAGGCTTTCTCAAAATCTATGAACAATGCATATGTTGTGCTATGCCACTCATTTGCCTGTTCTAATATTTGTCTAAGTACAAATATGTGGTCTATGCATGATATTCCTTTCCTAAATCCCGCCTGCTGTTTCCGAAGTTTTTCCTCAAGTGTTAGTATAATTCTGTTGATGATTATTCTGCAAAATACTTTACTGGTGAGTGGCAGTAGGGTAATGCCTCTCCAGTTCCCGCAATCTCTGAGGTCACCCTTCTTTGGTAGTTAAGGTAGTGTCTAGGGATGTGTATTTAAGGTAGGGTCGAGGAGTTTGTGTCTAAGGTAGTGTCTAGGGATGTGTATTTAAGGTAGGGTCGAGGAGTTTGTGTCTAAGGTAGTGTCTAGGGATGTGTATTTAAGGTAGGGTCGAGGAGTTTGTGTCTAAGGTAGTGTCTAGGGATGTGTATTTAAGGTAGGGTCGAGGAGTTTGTGTCTAAGGTAGTGTCTAGGGATGTGTATCTAAGGTAGGGTCGAGGAGTTTGTGTCTAAGGTAGTGTCTAGGGATGTGTATTTAAGGTAGGGTCGAGGAGTTTGTGTCTAAGGTAGTGTCTAGGGATGTGTATCTAAGGTAGGGTCGAGGAGTTTGTGTCTAAGGTAGTGTCTAGGGATGTGTATCTAAGGTAGGGTCGAGGAGTGTGTGTCTAAGGTAGTGTCTAGGGATGTGTATCTAAGGTAGTGTCTAGGGATGTGTATTTAAGGTAGGGTCGAGGAGTGTGTATCTAAGGTAGTGTCTAGGGATGTGTATCTAAGGTAGTGTCTAGGGATGTGTATCTAAGGTAGTGTCTAGGGATGTGTATCTAAGGTAGTGTCTAGGGATGTGTATCTAAGGTAGGGTCGAGGAGTTTGTGTCTAAGGTAGTGTCTAGGGATGTGTATCTAAGGTAGGGTCGAGGAGTGTGTATCTAAGGTAGTGTCTAGGGATGTGTATCTAAGGTAGTGTCTAGGGATGTGTATCTAAGGTAGTGTCTAGGGATGTGTATCTAAGGTAGTGTCTAGGGATGTGTATCTAAGGTAGTGTCTAGGGATGTGTATCTAAGGTAGTGTCTAGGGATGTGTATCTAAGATAGTGTCTAGGAGTGTGTATCTAAGGTAGTGTCTAGGGATGTGTATCTAAGGTAGGGTCGAGGGGTGTGTATCTAAGGTAGTGTCTTGGGATGTGTATCTAAGGTAGTGTCTAGGGATGTGTATCTAAGGTAGGGTCGAGGGGTGTGTATCTAAGGTAGTGTCTAGGGATGTGTATCTAAGGTAGTGTCTAGGGATGTGTATCTAAGGTAGGGTCGAGGGGTGTGTATCTAAGGTAGTGTCTAGGGATGTGTATCTAAGGTAGTGTCTTGGGATGTGTATCTAAGGTAGGGTCGAGGGGTGTGTGTGTGTCTAAGATAGTGTGTAGGGGTGTGTATCTAAGGTAGTGTCGAGGGGGATGCATGAGGTAGAGTTGCGGGGGTATATGTGGTAAAGTCGAGGGGGGGGGGAATGAGAGTTTGATGTTGGATTTCGAGAAGAAAAGAAAAATATTTATTTAGGTTTTGTAAATGACGTTTTTATGATCGTATTTATCTTAATGTTTTACGTTTGTATTTATCTGAATGTTTTAATGAGTGTATTTATTTTAATGTCTATGACTGCATTTATCTTAATGTTTTAAAAATTGTATTTACCTTAGTGTTTATGACTGTGTTGATTTTAATGTTTTATTATTGTATTTATCTTAATATTTTATGATTGTATTTATCTTAGTGTTTTACGATTGTATTCATCTTAATGTTTTATGACTTATTTATCTTAATGTTTTTATGACTGCATTTATCTTACTGTTTTATGACTACATTTATTTTAATGTTTTTGACTGTGTTTCTCTTAATGTTTTTATTATTGTATTTTTTAAAAGCATTATGACTGTATTTATCCTAATGTTGTTACTTTTGCATTTGTCTTAATGCTTTATGACTGTATTTATCTTAATGTTTTATGACTGTATTTATCTTAATGTTTTTATGACTGTATTTATCTTAATGTGTTTATTACTTCATAAGATCTTGAAAAATGATGGATTATGTAGAAAACATCGTTATGTTATATTATATTATATTATATTATATTATATTATATTACTAACTGATTACCTGGCGTTGCCTGGGTAATTATTTATCCCAATCTTCTATTAGGCAGGAAAAGGACTGAATTCTATCTATAGTGTAATATCGAAGTAATTTTATTAGATATTTAAGTATAAGTACAGTTTACAAAGTATTAAAGTAAAGTCTTTTACAAATTCAGTATAATATTAATTTAACTCAAAACTTGATTATATACATTTTTAGTTTCACCTCCATGAGCAAGAATAAATAAATTCTTGCGTGAACCCACCCTTGAGCAAGCAACATAAAATTGTCCGTGGGAGAAACATAACAATCTCAAATCTATCTCTCTACCCTCTCTGTAATCGAATCGCATCATCCCTGTGGTATGATCACTTCACGACTTTGATGGATGAGGTCTCAACCTTTAAGTTCAAAGGTATTATCATTCTTGGAGATTTCAGCATAGATCTAATACAATCAAATCCAGCTTGGAGCAATATGATATTATCCTACAATGTTTGCCAAACTGTCACCAAACCTACTAGAGTAACAGAAGTATCATCCACATTATTAGACCATATATATATAGCCCACTGAGAAAACATCATTGAATGTAACATCCCTCATGCTTCGTTGAGTGATCATTACCCAGTCTGCTGTATGTGGACAAGAAAAGGGTATAAACTTCCAAAACGCAATCACACAGGTATAAAATTTAGACGTTTCAAAAAATGTAACCTAGAATTATTCCTTAATGATCTGCAAGAATCTTCACTTACACACGTGTTCCAACTAACTGACCTTGATGAGGCAATAGAATATTGGCTAAAGATCTCCAGAGATATATTAGACAAACATGTCCCCATGAAAGAGGTGAGAGTAAAACACTAGACGAAGTCACCTTGGATATCTTATCTTATATCTTATATCCTTCCCGTGCCGCTAAACGTCACATAGGGCTCGCAAAGTAGTTCGCCAGTTTTTTCCTGTCTTCGGCGAGTCTTTCAACCTCATCAAAGGATTTTATGCCTGTTAATTTGGCCTCTCTTAACAATGTCCTCTTCAGAGTTTCACGCGGTCTGCCTCTTTTTCTTCGGCACAGTACTGGATAACACCTGAAATATTACATGCCATGAGAGAATGTGACCGGGTGCACAAAATCAAGGACTTTATGACCTCCCGTTCACTCAGAAACAACGTTCAGTATTTAATAAGACAGAAAAAAGGATTGCTTTAGGAATCTAGTACAGAATAAATCAGACAGTAAATCATTTTGGGAAGCCATAAATACCCTATCAAATAAAAGGAAAGAATTTGACTTTCGAACCAGTAATCATACATGTATTAGCGCACAAATCAGTACTCATTTCAGAGAAGAAATCAACGTTCTTAAATCGGCAATACCAGCTCCAGTATGCGACTTACATGAATTACAATCATTCCTGGGCAGCAGATGTAGTGAATTTAAACAGTTACACATTATATTCTTAACAATTTGTGAAGTTTACAGTTATCTTTTATCCTTAAAAAATAACAATACAGCTGGACTTGATGATATTAGCAATAAGATCATACGTTATGCTGTACCTGTCATTTCACATACACTGACATATATTTACAACCAGTGCATTGCAAAATGTTATTTCCTGGAGGCTTTTAAACCGCTAAAGTGTATCCTCTCTTTATATGTGGCTCATCCAACAATCTTACCAACTACAGACCAATATCCATATTATTGTCATTATCAAAACCACTCGAAAAACACATACACACAAAAAAAAATGACTCTACGACACATGCAAGAAAACAATTTACTCATAGACAGTCGGTCAGGCTTTAGACCCAATCATTCCTGCCACACAGTTCTCACCAAAATGACAGAAAACTTGTTAGTAAACATAACTGACGACAGACTATGTGGTGCCATCTTTGTCGACTTTAAAAAGGGATTTGATATGATTGACCACGATATTCTTGTAAGAAAAATTAAGACTTATAAACTGCACTCTGACCTAATAAAATTAATTGCATCATTTCTTTCAGATAAACAACATATATTATTCTTCAACAATTCTCTATCAAATTCTGCTATAGTTAACACTAGCGTTCCGCAAGGTTCTATTCTAGGCCCATTGCTCTTTGCTATCTATATCAATGACCTTTCACTTAATCTTAAACACTCTTCTTGTGACTTTTTTGCTGATGATTGCACAATATACACAAGTGACTACGATTGTATTAATTTAGAATCAACACTTTAGGTCGAGTTAAACAATCTCATCAAATGGGGCAACAACAATGGGATGATTATAAATACTGATTAAAAAAACAAAAGCAATGCTCATAACAACAAGACAGAAACTACAACACGCGACCAAAAAAAAAAAAAAAAGAACAAAACACTTCGGCTCTGTACAGAAACATCACAGATAGAAAACGTTAGCGAGCACAAAACACTAGGTCTTATTATTGACCAACATCTGACCTGGAACTCTCATGTGCAAGGCCTAACAAAACTCATAACGCAAAAAGTATACCAATTAGCCAAAATTAAACACTTCATTGATCAAAACACAAGGAAGATATACTACATATCATATATATAAACACATTTAGACTACTGCTCAACAATCTGGGATGGCTGCTCAGTATAAAATACAAAGAGGCTATACTCACTTCAAAAGCGAGCAGTAAAACTTATTAGTGACAAAGATCAAGCACAAGCAACTAATCACTACAAACGTTTTAGAATACTGCCTCTTAAGAGCAGGTTCCTCTTTAAGAAAGCCAAGTTGGTTCATCAAATTCTTTCACAGCATGCTCCGCCTTATCTATGGAACATGTTTAGATTTAGCCCAAAGTGTAGCCAACACTTAAACAACATATGTCTTCCAAAACCTAGACTTGATCTTTACAAGAAAAGCTTTACTTATTCTGCTGCTCATATTTAGAATACCCTCCCATCCTATATAAAAATATATAAGCTATACTCCTTCCTACAACTAGAAACTCTTCCAATACTTATTTGATGTCGATTACATGTCTCCATTATTTACAAAAGTTATTCTAGACTGCTCTTACAGACACCGAATTGTTTATTATGACTAGTACCAAAATTCTGTTTAGAAGATAGTCATTTATATATGTATGTAGTTACTTTCTGTTGTTATTTATATATTTATGTAGTTAGTTTCGGTAGTCATTTATAAATGTATGTAGTTAGTTTCTGTAGTCATTTATATATGCATGTAGTTACTTTCTGTAGTCATTTATATATGTATGTAGTTACTTTCTGTAGTCATTTATATATGTAAGTAGTTACTTTCTGTTGTCATTTATATATGAATGTAGCTAGTTTCTGTATTGAGTGCATGGATAAGAGTGAAATGTGAATGTTATACTTTAATTTTATTTTATGTCTCTCAGTTTTCCAATGTTAGTTATGTTGGTTATATGAGCAGAATATTTGTAGAATGTCTGGAATAGAGTGAAAGTTGTATGATAAAGGGCAGAATATCAGACGGGGCTGCATGCCTAATTCTTAACCCTTTTGAAATAAAGATCAATCAATCTCTCCCTCCCTCTCTCGCTACCTCTCTCTCTCTCCCTCCCCCCTCTCTCTCTCTCTCTCTCTCTCTCTCGCTTATTAGTGACAAAGATCAAGCACAAACAACTAACCATCACAAACGTATCAAAATAATACCTCTTAAGAACAGGTTCCTCTTCAACAAAGCCAAGTTAGTACATCAAATTCTTTCACGCCATGCCCCGCCTTATCTATGGAACCTGTTTAAATTTAGCCCAAAGTGCAGCCAACGCTTGAACAACATATGTCTTCCAAAACCTAGGCTTGATCTTTACAAGAAAAGCTTTAGTTATTCTGCTGATCATCTTTTTAATACCCTCCCATCCTATATAAAAAACATAAATTATACTCCTTCCTACAACTACAAGCTTTCCCAATATCTATTTAATGTCGAGTACATGCCTCCATGAATTATAAAACTTGAAAGTTATCTTAAGCTGCTCTTACAGACACCGAATACAATTAATTGTTTTCTGAATAGTCTCTAAAATCTTGTTTAGTAGATAGTCATTTATAATGTATGTAGTTACGTCTGTACTGAGTGAATGTTTAAGAGCGAAACGTAAATGTTATATTTTATTTTATGTCTCTCAGCTTCAATGTTAGTTATGTTTGTTATATGAACAGCATATTTGTAGAATGTCTGGAATAGAGTGAAAGATGTATGATAAAGGGCAGAATGTCAGACGGGCCTGCGTGCCCAATTCTTAACCCTTTTGAAATAAAGATCAATCAATCTCTCCCTCCTTCTCTCTCTCTCTCTCTCCCTAGTGTGTAAAAGTAAGAAAAAGGCACTCTGTAACTGAGCAATACGATCTACTATAGAATACAATTAAAAAGCTAATATAAACATAAGGAAAAGACAAAGTTAAAATGTATTGTTACAGATATAATTAAAGCAAAAAGAGAATATCAAAATTATTTGGACTTGCCATGGGAGGCTGCAAATGCTGTTATTAGACTAGTATCGCTCTATTTCACGATTATCTCCCTTAGACCATTTTATTCCTTCAATTTATGAAAAAAATGTCACCCCTTCATACCTCACCCCAGGGGTGCTTGCGGTGTATACCCCCACAGGACTTTTCCCTAGGCTGTAAGCCATATGTGTACCAAATGTGATTGAAATTGCTCCAGGCGTTTCAAAATTATACTGGAACATACACACATACGTCCATTTATATATATGGGGCAATGTAGCCCCGTCTTATGTAGAGCGGCATCTGTACCTTTGTAACGTTAATAACTAGTGGCTTTTCGTAAAATTTAATCAGCTGTACCCTGTCTGATATCGCCTGGTGTTGTTCAACAGTGTCTGAAATTTAATATATGTATGATCCATCACTACACCTCTAAGGCTTGACTCTTCCAGTAACCTCCCCTCGAACAACACACATATCCCGAATTTTAAAAAAAAGATACTGCCTATGATGTTTTCTCCTGTACCCGATCCTTGTATTTTCACACAGATCCTGTACGCGAGTGCTTGGTCTTTGTGTTTGATGTCTGATATTTGATGTTGTGTGTTTTTCTCTGGATTTTTATGTGGCAAAATGTTTCAAATTTGCAAAAGATATGGCTGACTTGACTGCTCACTGCAACTTTGGATATCTTTTTTTTCCATGCATAAAATGAAAAAAGAAGAGTGAAAATAGTGGAAAATGAACTTAAAACAGAAAGCGAAGACAAATAAATAAAAATCCTAGAGAAACATTAAAAAAAGGTATTAAACAGACAGAAGCAGTAAAACAAATGCCAGGGAACGGAACATACAAGGAAGGAAAGAAAAAAAAACCCAGAGAAATCAGTTTAAAAGATTATAAACGAGATAGAAGACAGTCAAAAATAAACAAAAGAGAGAAAAAACGCAGACAGACACAGATAGACAGACAGACAGATAGATAGATAGATAGATAGATAGATAGATAGATAGATATAGATAGATAGATAGATAGATAGATAGATAGATAGATAGATAGATAGATAGATAGATAGGCAGTTAAAATGAATATAGGATAGTGACAGAAGACAATAAAACCTAATGTAAGAGAGAGAAAAGACAGTATAACTAGATATGACAGAGAAATAGAGAGAGACAGAGAGAGACAGTGAGAAAGACACACAGAGAGAGACAGGCACAGGGAGAAACAAAGAAAAACAGAGAGACCGAGAGAGAAAGAGAGCGAGAGAACATTTAAACAGAAATATAAACAACAATGGCGGTAATGACAAATTAAAACGAACAAAATATAAAAAAAAACGACATAAATGAGGCCGAAAACAGGTAAGAATGTGAACCAAAGCGAAGATAGTAAAAAATGAACATTAAAAAGCAGTCAACAATGAATAAGACTTCCTACATGAGCTTGAGAGGGGCAAAATCAAGAACGAGGAACTGGAAGGTCAAGTCAAGAAAGGCAGCGCAGAATTCCAGGCTAATTTATGAACTGCTAATTTGCATTCTTCGCCAATATCCCACAGGCCGTTAGCCGCTTCGTACAGCTTGTCTCCAGCGTTAAGTGAGCACAAGTCAACAGAATGGGTCGGCCAGTTTTTCTGATCCCACCTGAGTTATAAAACAGGTCGACTAATCACCATAGCAACAGGAGTGTTTATATATCGCACATTTGAAACTGGAGTTCATATTTGACTTTAATGAGGTACTTGTTACTAACCGTCATCGCTTAATGTGTTGTCGTGTCGGCTATAAAGATATGATACGCTGCTTTATTTATTCGATTGTCTCTTTGACTATTTTCTCTCTCAAAAAGCAATCTTTTCATCGTGTTTAAAATTATCTATTTAGTTCCCTTTTGCATTATTGTGCTTCTAATTAATTTATTTATGTGTAAATCGTGCATTTGATTCCTCACTAACCAAGCAGCATTGAGTTCTGTCCCTTACTTTAGCTTGTTACTCGATGTCGTAAACTGCACTAGAGCAACAAAATAATTTGATTTTAACCGAATTGTTTCATTTAAGCGGGCTGACCGCGCGACACAGGATCTGATCAGAAATGATCAAGGACTGAGAAGTGAGATCGCCAACCAGCCAATGATGACTTGGTATCACGTCTACCGAACCGAGCTTTTTATGTTTTGTTCTCATTAGCTGCTAACAGAGAGAAAGTATTTCGTTGAATAAATTGCACACATTTCCGATCCAGTGCCCGATGTGAGGTCAAGTGTGTTACCGTTATTAAGCGTTAGTAAGCGTTTGGCTTTCATTACTTTCTCTATCATTCTTGTTAACTAGATCAGGTATTCTTCTCATGACACACACCAGTATAATAGTATTGCATATAAGCGTAGTTTATATGGTACTGGTATGTCTGATGTTGGAGCAGTACATGTTAGTGGTATGTCTGATGTTAGAGCGGTAAATGTTAGTGGTATATCTGATGTTAGAGCAGTACATGCTAGTGGTACGTCTAATGTTAGAGTAGTACATAGTAGTGGTATGTCTGTTGTTAGAGCAGTACATGTTAGTGGTATGTCTAATGTTGGAGCAGTACATGTTAGTGGTACGTCTAATGTTAGAGTAGTACATAGTAGTGGTATATCTGATGTTAGAGCAGTACATGCTAGTGGTACGTCTAATGTTAGAGTAGTACATAGTAGTGATATGTCTGATGTTAGAGCAGTACATGTTAGTGGTATGTCTAATGTTGGAGCAGTACATGTTAGTGGTACGTCTAATGTTAAAGTAGTACATAGTAGTGGTATGTCTGATGTTAGAGTAGAACATAGTTGTGGTACGTCTAATGTTAGAATAGTACGTAATAGTGGTATGTCCAATGTTGGACCAGTACACAGTAATAGTATGTCTGATGTTAGAGCAGTACGTAATAGTGGTATGTCTGATGTTGGAGCAATATCCTTTAACAACGTTTGGAAAGTTCTTGTCTACGATCTCTGACAAACCTCTTTGACCTTTGACATAAATCTCGCCACGGTTTGTAGACTTAAATATAGAGTGCGCATAAAGAAGGGAACTCAGAAAAAAGCACGTAGAAATAAGGGAAAGAACTGCAAGAAAATAACCAGACGGAGTTTAGTTTCCCATAGAGCGAACCACTGTTTCTAGTTGTTTAATTCAGTCATTCTCAGTTAACTGTTTCTTGTAGTGTTATCTTGTTCTCTTTTGTCATTCCCCAGTTAACTGTTTCTTGATGTTTTTTGCTGTTCTCTTTTGTCATCCTCGGTTAACTGTTTCTTGATGCTTTATGCTTTCTCTTCTGTTATACACATTTAATTGTTTCTTGATGTTTATGCTGTTCTCTTTTGTCATCCTCAGTTAACTGTTTCGTGATATTTTATGTTGTTCTCTTTTGTCATCCTCACTTAACTGTTTCTTGATATTTTATGCTGTTTTCTTTTGTCATCCTCAGTTAACTGTTTCTTGATATTTTATGCTGTTTTCTTTTGTCATCCTCAGTTAACTATTTCTTGATGTTTTATGCCGTTTTCTTTTGTCATCCTCAGTTAACAATTTCTTGATGTTTCATGTTATTCTCTGCTGTCATCATAGGAAACTATTTTTAGATGTTCTGTTCTTTTCTGTCATCCTCAGTTAACTGTTTCTTGATGTTTGATGTTGTTCTCTGCTGTCATCCTCGGCAACCTGTTTCTAGTTGTTTCATGTCATCCTTGTATACTGATTTTTAGCTGTTTTATTCATTTCTCTTCTGACATCTTTGGCAAACTGTTTCTATTAAAAAAATTCATTTGTCTTCTTTTCTCCGTAGCACACTTTCTGATGCTCTTTAACCAATTTTTGTTGTGTACCCTCTGCCCTGTATAAGAAAGTTTTCAATGACATGTCTCTATAGGATAAACATCTGTTTTAGTTAGCCACAGATACACGCACAATCAGTGAACTATTTCTGGTTTTACAGGTGTTAAAAAGCCGTTATACAGTTTATTATTTGAGGGACAGTTTTTTTCTTTTTTTTAGTGAAACTAAGCATCAGAAATATTTTCAAAATTCTGATATAGAATGTGACAGATTTGCAACAAGTAATAGACTTGCAGCACGTAATAGACCTGTAGCATGTAATAGACTTGCAGCACGTAATAGACTATCATGGAAAAGACTTGTAGCATGTATTAGACTTGCAGCAAGGTAATAGACTTGCAGTACATAATAGATTTATAGGATCTAATGGACTTGTAGCATGTAATAGACTTGTAGCACGTAATAGACTTGCAGCATGTAATAGACGTGTAGCACGTAATAGACTTGTATCATGTAATATACTCGCAGCACGTAACAGACTTGCAGCACGTAATAGATTTATAGCACGTAATAGATTTTTAGCATGTAATAGACTTGTATCAAGTAATAGACTTGTAGCACGTAATAGACTTGCAGCATGTAATAGATTTTTAGCATGTAATAGACTTGCAACACGTAAAAGACTTGTAGCATGTAATAGACTTATAGCATGTAAAAGACGTGCAGCATGTAAAAGATTTGTAGCATGTAAAAGAGTACAGCATGTAAAAGATTTATAGATCGCAAAAGACTTCTGATATTAATTCTGATGAACTGGCTTTAGAGGTCAGAGATATCTTAATAACGGCAGCTAAAGATATGTTTCCTGTATAAAAAACACAAAAGAATCAATGGATTACAGGAGTCACAACAAAACTAATTTTAAAAAATGAAAAGAAATAAAGACGTAATGTAAAATGACAAATAACAACAGGGTGAAATATAAACCTTTAATAAAAGAAATAAGAAGAAACATAAGAAGAGACCAAAAAAAAAAATACATACAAGATTGCTGTGAAAGAATAGAAGGACATCAGAAATGTGGAAGAGATAGTGAAATGTTTAAAGAAATGAACACATTGACAAGAATTGTCACACCTAAACTAAATATAATTTGTGATGAGATGGGAAAAACCTTGACAGGCACAGAGGAAATTCTAGAAAGATGGAAATAATATTGTAGAGGAATGTATGATACAACTGACTGTGAAGGCGAAAATCGACAGTGTGAATTATTATTGGAGGAGAAAGAGCCCGAACTGACAACTTATGGGCAATAAAGAATCTGAAAATTGGTAAATCACCGGGATGTGATGAGATAACAGCTGAATTTATAAAAACAAGAGGAAAGGAATGTGCTACAGTATATCAGGTACTATTTAAAAAGATATCGCATTCAGGTATTTGGCCAAAAGAATGAAAAGAACTGTATTCATACCACTGCCAAAAAAGGGTAAACTGAAATTATGCACAAACTATAGAACTGTTGCCCTGATTAGTCATGTCAGTAAAATTCTATTAAAAATCATAATTGGTAGACTTTGGAAGAAAATAGAAGAAGAAGTCAATATGGTTCAAGCTGGTTTTTAACAAGGAAAAGGAGCAAGAGATCATATTATCAACATAAGATTAACAATAGGGAAATGCAAAGAGTTTAATGTGAATCTATATTTAGCTTTTATAGACTACTCAAAGGCGTTTGATTGTGTACAACACCAGAAGCTTTGGAAAATAATGGAAAAATGGGATTTCCAAAACATTTGATACAATTAACATCACTGCTGTATCTAGATCAACAAGCAGCAGTAAGAATAAATGGTGAAACAACAACTTGGTTTGACATAAAACAAGGGGTCCGTCAGGGTTGCATACTATGGTCTTACTTAACTTGTAGAACGAAAATATAATGTGGAATGTTAGAGAAGATGTAGACAAAGAATATTACGAAGCCATAACAATTGGAGGTTATGAAATGCCAGAGATTAGATATGCTGATGACACAATATTACTGTCCACAACACAAAAAGGAATAGAAAAACTAATTATGTCTCAGTCTGTAAGAACAATGAAGAGCAAAACCTCTATCTTAATGCGAATAAAACTAAACTGAGGACAACTGACATAGCAAACAAGGCAGCTGATATATGTATCAGTGAGGAAAAATTGGATGAAGTGGAGAGTTTTGATTATCTTAGATCGCTAATAACTAATAATGAAGATACAATGAGGGAAATTAAACGGAGGGAATCTATCACTCTTCAAAAAGTAAAATAACTATAGAAGCTGTGGAGAGGAACAGACAGAACTACAAAAATAAGATTTTTAAGGACATGCGATTTCCCATCACAACATATGCCTGTGAAACCTGCGCATTTAGCAGAACAGCTGTGAAACACATAAATGCCTTTGAATGTAAATGTTACAGAAGAGTTCTTCAAATATCATGGACACAAAAAAGAACAAATCCGCACAATAAAAACTTAATATTGAAGAATGCTGGCTTGTAAGGAAAATTAAACAGAGAAAACATAAATATTCTGGACATATTAAACGTCTTGAGAATTTAGAGAAGACAGTCTTGGAAGAATACATAATGGGAAAAAAAAGAAAGGAAGACCAAGGCGAAGATGGCTGAAAGACATCTTTGGTGATCTGCAAATGGATGCATCAGCAGCAGGGTACCTTGCTTACAACTGAGAGGCCTACTTGAAAGCTGTTAGGGATGCAAAGTTCCTCAAGGGACATGCAAATGACTGAATGAGTGAAAATACTCCAAGCATGTAATAGACTTGTAGTATGGAACAGATCATGTAAAAGATTTGTAGCATGTAAAAGACGTGCAGCATGTAAAAGATTTGTAGCATGTAAATGCTTTGTAGAACGTTGTAGATCTTTGTCCTGTAGCAAAATCTGCTAGTTATACTTGAATTTTAATTGTTTTAAATTTTCCAATCTAGTTTAGTTTTGCTGATTTTCTATTTTTAAAGTGGTTCCCCAGAAGGTTTCTCTTGTCCCTACAATGGCTTCTCTTGTCCCTACAATGGCTTCTCTTGTCCCCAGAATGGCTTCTCTTGTTAACAATTGTTATTATTTACACACTGAAGTTTCCGATGCTTACCGTTTTAGTTTACGGTTCAGAATTTAAAATACGATGTGTGACATAAACATAGAAACATCGACTGTTGACATAAACATAGAAACATCGACTGTTGACATAAACATAGAAACATCGACTGTTGACATAAACATAGAAACAGCTATGTACGTAATGATCCACCACAAATTTACCTTGATATTTTGTACTGGCAGAAATTCGTCAAAAATGACGAGAAAGAAAAGGAAAATGTCCTTTTTTTTTACTTAAATCTAGACAAGGCTTAAAAACCTAAAATACATCACTAATCGTGACATTTTTCATGACTTCATTCGCAAAACAGAAATTATCAGCACGTTCGGCTGATGACACAAATCCTTAAGTTCATGTTAATGATTGTAAAGGACATAATTGATTCCCACTGACTTCAAAATGAAAGAAAAAAAACGTGTAAATATATGACTGGAAAAAAAGTATTAATTGATCAACAACAGTTTAAGTACATTGATATTACAATAATTTCTCTTCCATTAAAATTCAGTCTCACAGATATACACGCAAAGTGTATAAAAATATGGAATTTCATAACTTGTACTTAAAACTACCGTTAAGTTTAGGAGCAGCAGAAACGGTTTCCTTAATACGCGGGAAAAATAAGGCGAAGCACGCTCTGTCACAAAAAAGATTATTCCGAGGAAGAAAATAGACTCTTAACTGCGAAAATAGTGACTGGCACGATGTTAACTGGGAAAATAGTGACTGACAGATTGTTAACTGAGAAAATAGTGACTGGCAGACTGTTAACTGAGAAAATACTGACTGGCACGATGTTAACTCAGAAAATAATGACTGAGAGGCTGTTAAATGAGAAAATAGTGACTGGCACGATGTTAACTCAGAAAATAGTGACAGACTGACTGTTAACTGAAAAAATAGTAACTGACAGACTGTTAACTTAGAAAATAGTGACTGACAGACTGTTAACTGAGAAAATAATGACTGACAGACTGTTAACTGAGAAAATAATGACTGACAGACTGTTAACTGAGAAAGTAGTGGTTGGCAGACTGTTAACTGAGAAAATAGCGACTGACAAGCTATTAACTATGAAAATAGTGACTGACAGACTGTTAACTGAGAAATCAGTGACTGACAGACTGTTAACTAAGAAGTTAGTGGCTGGCAAACTGTTAACTGAAAAAAAATAATGACTGATAGACTTTTTAACTGACAAACCAGGTGACTAATGTCGTTCTTCAGATTGAACGTTAACGACGTAATTAGTCTTTCTGTTGAGGTTTAGTCGACCAAATGAAGAATTAACACAAAAACCTCATTGTTATTGTTCGCAGTCATATCTGTAAGGTCACGAAGATCCACTTCCTTGGAAAGAAAAAACTCAAAATCCCCCCCAAAAAAAGTCCATGCCAAAAATGACCGAGAATCATTTTACCTGCATTATTATTCAGGTGTTCTCAGCATCAGGTAGAAAAGACAAATTTGCAAGTTGCTAGCCAGCAATGCAGTGGTAAAGGAACATCCCACCCCACATGTGGGAGTTTGAACATCCCACCCCACATGTGGGAGTTTTGGTAGAAAGAAGGGGGGCGGGGCTTGTTAGAAACCTGTGTGGGTGTTGAAGAAGAAGAAGAGACAGGAGGTCAGTTGACTGGAGAATAATGTATAACGTGAACCGGTGCCATCTTAACGCATGGGCCCACCTGGGCACTACCCGGGGCCCCCGGTGCATTTTAAATGTGTTGATTAATCTTTACTTTAGAGCGTGGTTTCTTATTATTGAAAGTTAATTTTATTGATAGTACTAATAAAAGTATGCTTAATTCTACTAACTGTGTGTACTTTAATTCACAACATTACTTGCACAGGTTAAAGAGGAATAGTGGGGGCCCAGTGCAGTACTTTACCCAGGGGCCCCCGATAATTTGAAGACGGCCCTAGAGTGAACACGTCTAATGATTATAGATAGGATCAATACTGATGCATATACGAAGACGAGTCAGAAAGTATTCGCAAATCAAGGGATTTAAGCATTGGAAAATAGAATTCGAAAGTGAGCCAAAAAGTAATTTATTTTGTAGGTTAAGTCCCTTGACTTGCGATTACTTTCCACTAGGCTTGTATATGTGTTGTACGCGTTTGTCATGTACGCATTATGCATATTATTTACGCCATATGTTATATTATCTTCCATCCATTCACCCATTAATCTATCAGTGCATCCAGTAATTAATACATTTATCCACCCATCCATTAATCCATCCATTAATGGTTTTATTCATCCATTCATCTATTAACCCATCCATTAATCCATCAATCCAACCAGTAATTAATACATTCATCCATCCAACCATTAAACCATCCAGTAATTAATACATTCATCCATCCAATGATCAATCCATCCAGTAATTAATACATTCATCCATCCAATCATTAAACCATCCAGTAATTAATACATTCATTCGTCCATTAATATATCCAATAATTATTTTATTCATCTGTCCATCCATTAATCCATCTATTAATCCATCAAATCCATCCAGTAATTAATACATCCATCCATCCTTCCATCCAACCGTTCTGTACATCCATACTGTTTCTGACACGTCTAGTTCCATCTGCCTACATCAGAAATGTTTCCTTTATATTTCTGTTTCTTTCGTTTCTCTTCATAATATAACTTTTTTTTTTATTTTTGCTTCATTATGAAAAATAAACCTGATTTTTAACATAATTAAACTGCTACATTCCTCCTGGTTCATGTTTTAATTAAAGTTTAATAAATAAAGACACCAACAAGTGCACGGCTTCCAGTTTCCCTGCACGTAAACAATGAAATTTCCCGCGGACAGATGAAGGGAAGCGGTCGGCAGAAACATATATTTGCACATATTGAACGACCCAGTGGACTGTGCAAGCCAGTGTAATAATCTCTAACATAAACTCTCATTTATGAGAAATTAGACGGTGGAAGCTTAGGTCTCTGCGGACAACAGAAAAGACTAGACGTAAGTCGATATGTCGGGGGAAAGATTACAATGGGGGGGGGGGGTGGGGGGTACATTACCGTAGATAAAAGTTATTGTTGCAGTTAAAATGGTTACAGAAATAACATTATTGCAATGTGGGGGCCGATTCTAAAGGTTATCTCATTTAATATTGTTTATTGATAATGCCAGCAGCCGGAAAAGTAAGTTATCTTCAGAGCATACATCGTCTGTGGGTATAGTTAAGTATTTAATAAGTAGATACTGGTGTCTTAAGATATGCTAGTCCGGTTTTCCCCAAGTTCCGTGAAAGATGTGATTTTATTTGCGAGCTGGTGGGTGGAAGATTTCAGGACAGGATGTGAAATATATTCCTCGGGCGTGTTAGACCGAGATATTTGTGACTTTGACCATTGTCCGCAGATGACAGGTAGGAAAAATAGGCTTGTGTAGAACGGACTGCAGAACATTAAGCTCCGTAGAGTCTGTACTTAGTGGAGTCTGCGGTTTCATTTCACGACAAAATTTGTGATTTTAAAATTATTTATTGTCACGTTTTTAATGTTGATTTTTATTTTAGATATTTTTTTTTTCGGTGGCGTGAAATTATCTGAAAAGAAATATATATGATATGAGAAGGGAAAACAAAATAATCCTATGTGAGACAGATTCCAGGTACATACAGTAGACAATCTTGATTATAGTAATAATGATCTTTTCTTTCTGCGTATTTTGATTCTTTCAATAATTTGGTTCAGAGTAAGAGAATTTATCAGAAAAATGAATGATTTGCTTACTTATGTCTATCTTGGCGGATGTTTGGCCTGTTTTTCTGAATAGCAGGAGACCCAAAAAAAGCTAAGTTTTAATTTTTTCATCTGTTTTTTCGTGTTTTTAGTCGTTGTGTTGTTCTTGTATGCGGCTTTTGCCGAAATATTGGTTTGTTGTATGTTCCTCATTTGTATGTGTTCATCTTACTTTCTGCCATTCTTATTTCTGCTAATTTCCTCACTATTTCTTTGTGTGTGTGTGTGTGTGTGTGTGTGTGTATAAAACTGAACCATACACCTCTTCTACTTTTATCAGTGGAGCCAGTTTTACCTCAGTCGTCATTTCTCTTATCTCCCTGAAGCTCTTGACAGCAGACGCTGTGTATGTGATCTTGTAACACAGACAGACATAATAAGAAGCAGATGTTGTGTATTTGATCATGTAACACAGACATAATAAGAAGCAGACGCTGTGTATGTGATCTTGTAGCACAGACATAATAAGAAGTAGACTCTGTGTATGTGATCTTGTAGCACAGACAGACATAACAAGAAGCAGATGCTGTGTATGTGATCTTGTAATACAGACATAACAAGAAGTATACGCTGTGTATGTGATCTTGTAACACAGACAGACATAATTATAAGCAGGCGGTGTGTATGTGATCTTGTAACACAGACATAACAAGAAGTATACGCTGTGTATGTGATCTTGTAGCACAGACAGACATAACAAGAAGCAGATGCTGTGTATGTGATCTTGTAACACAGACAGACATAACAAGAAGTATACGCTGTGTATGTGATCTTGTAACACAGACATAACAAGAAGTATACGCTGTGTATGTGATCTTGTAACATAAACAGACATAATAAGAAGCATACACTGTGTATGTGATCTTGTAACATAAACAGACATAATAAGAAGTAGACGCTGTGTATGTGATCTTGTAACATAAACAGACATAATAAGAAGCAGACGGTGTGTATGTGATCTTGTAACACAGACAGACATAATAAGAAGCATACGCTGTGTATGTGTTCTTGTAACACAGACATAACAAGAAGCATACGCTGTGTATGTGATCTTGTAACACAGACATAACAAGAAGTAGACGCTGTGTATGTGATCTTGTAACACAGACAGATATAATAAGAGATGAGGATAGAGCCAGCCCAGAGATCATCATTACAAGGTGGGCGTTGACTGACTGTCAATGTTTCAACATCTTACCGTGCCCTAGGGGTTTCAGATAGGATCAGTTGCCTTTCTTTTTTTGCCGTCTTTTGGTCAGTTCATTTACATGGCTTTTTTTTTTTTTTCGTCATTTACATGGTATTTTTCTTTTCGTCATTTATATGTTTTTTTTTCTTTTCGTCATTTACACGTTTTTTTATCTTCGTCATTTACATGTTTTTTTCCTCTTCGTCATTTACACTTTTTAAAAAAATCTTCCTCATATACATGGTTTTCCTTCGTCATTTACATGGTTTTTCTCTTCGTTTCTTTCTCAGGAGTTTTCCAGTAGATGTTTTTAATTCCCAGAGACAGCTTAAGATGCAGTCTTCTCTTCAAGCTCCACAACCTTACTTGATGCTCTGTTTCCTTGTCGTAGTTTATGCTGTAAAACCACAACAATTTACACTCGATAACTCTCTCTCTCTCTCTCTCATAGGGCCGGGCAGGGTGTTGACCAGTAACATTGTAAACGTTGATTTACAGACGTTCATCAAAACGTACAATTTAAAACAAAAAAATAATCTTAGTAGAAAGTTCCATCTTTAGTTCTAGAAAATTTTCTCATTTCTAGCGTCGGCCAAATAAAGCAGGAGAGGAGGTGATACTTCTTACGTAGGTTCGTTATGAGGGGAAGTGATACTTCTTACGTGGGTTCGTTATGGAGGCCATGGCGACGTCTGCAGGCCCACTGTGATCCGAGTCCGTCTCTTCTTCTTCTTCTTCTTTTCGTTCTTCTGTTTGTCCACTGTTCTTTTGTCTATCACGTCATTGTTCCCAGTCTCTGTCTAATCATCGCATTCAGTCTCTGTCTTATCATTGTTCCTAGTCTCTGTCTTATCATTGTCCCCAGTCTCTATCTTATCATTGTTCTCCGTCTCTGTCTAATCGTCGTCTTCAGTCTCTATCTTATCATTGTCCCCAGTCTCTGTCTTATCATTATCCCCAGTCTCTATCTTATCATTGTCCCCAGTCCTCAATCTCTATGTAACCATCGTATTCAGTCTCTGTCCCCAGTCTCTATCTAACCATCGTCTTCAGTCTGTCTTATCATTGTCCCCAGTCTCTATCTTATCTTTGTCCCCAGTCTCTATCTTATCTTTGTTCCCAGTCTCTATCTCACCTTTGTCCTCAGTCTCTGTCTTACGTTTGCCCTCAGTTTCTATCTTATCTTTGTCCTCAGTATCAATCGTATCTTTGTCCTCTGTTTCTGTTTTATCATTGTCCTCATTTTCTATCTTTTCTTTGCCCTCAATCTCTACCCTGTCATTGTCCCCAGTCTCTATCCTATCTTTGTCCTCAATCTCTATATAATCTTTGTCCTCAGTCTCTAATCTATCAATCTCTATCTTATATTTGTCCCCAATGTCTATCTTATCTTTGTCCCCAGTTTATATCGTATCGTTGTCTTCAGTCTCTATCTTATCTGTGTCCCCAATCTCTATCTTATCTGTGTCCCCAGTCTCTATCTTATCTGTGTCCCCAATCTCTATCATATCTGTGTCCCCAATCTCTATCTTATCTGTGTCCCCAATCTCTATCTTATCTGTGTCCCCAATCTCTATCTTATCTGTGCCCCCAATCTCCATCTTATCTGTGTCCCCAGTCTCTATCTTATCGTTGTCCCTTCAAGTGCTGCTTGACATCCACTGTTCTTTCCGTTCTTCATCCCCATTCTCAATCTACATTTATGCCCTGTAAACTAACGTTTTCCTACAATAATCTGTCCTTTTCTCCTATAACATCTCTTTACCTCAGATAATCTATTTTTTCCTCCTCAATTTTGTTTCTTTTCCTCCCAAAAAACCTTTCTGTTCCTTTCAAAACCTGTCTTTTCCTCCCAAATTCTGTCTTTTGTTCCCCTAACATATTTTTTCCTCCCAAAGTCTGTCTTTTTCTACATACTTAATTTTTTTTCCTCCCGTAGCTTGTTTATTTCTCCCGTAATATTCTTCCACTCCTATAACACGTTTTTTTCTTCTATAACCTATCCTTTCTTCCTGTAACCTGTCTTTCCTCCCATAACCTATCCTTTCCTCTCACATCCTATACTTTCCTCTCATATCCTATCCTTTGCTCCCATAACCTATCATTTTCTCCCTTATCCTATCCTTTCCTCCAATATCCTATCCTTTCCTCCCATAACCTATCATTTCCTCCCATGTCCTATCCTTTCCTCCCATATCCTGTCCTTTCCTCTCATATCATATAATTTCCTCCCATATCCTATCCTTTCCTCCCATATCCTGTCCTTTCCTCCCATAACCTGTGCTTTTTTTTCTCTCCTATAACCTTTCTTTTTTTACCATTTTCTTTCATAATTTTCGCTACCGTAAGGTTATAGAGGCAAGGAATTTCCCCACCTTCTAACAGGCTCAAGTGATGTGTGTTCCTGAGATGGATAGTCGTTAGTACACTCATCTCCTGCGATGTTGATCCGAGGGTTCAAATTCAAGAGTCAACATAGCTGTGAAAAAAAGGACCGTCTTCTTCCGGAGTTAGGGAGGCAGGTGTCCATGAATGACATTTGACCACATGACACCCTCAGGTGTGCTCATCATCATCCTGAGCAGTCTCACTAGGGGAGTTTGGCTGCAACTGTCCTCCAGCTTGCTCTTTCCACTGTTTTTACCTGGCCAGGCTGAATCTAGTCTAGTTTGTGTGCTGTCTACCAGTCTAGTTTGTGTGCTGTCTACCAGTCTAGTTTGTGTCCTGCCTACCAGTTTAGTTTGTGTGCTGCCTACCAGTCTAGTTTGTTTGCTGCCTACCAGTTTAGTTTGTGTGCTGCCTACCAGTCTAGTTTGTGTGCTGCCTACCAGTCTAGTTTGTTTGCTGCCTACCAGTTTAGTTTGTGTGCTGCCTACCAGTTTAGTTTGTGTGCTGTCTACCAGTCTAGTTTGTGTGCTGCCTACCAGTTTAGTTTGTGTGCTTCCTACCAGTCTAGTTTGTGTGCTGTCTACCAGTTTAGTTTGTGTGCTTCCTACCAGTTTAGTTTGTGTGCTGCCTACCAGTCTAGTTTGTTTGCTCCCTACCAGTTTAGTTTGTGTGCTGCCTACCAGTCTAGCTTGTGTGCTGCCTACCAGTCTAGTTTGTGTGCTGCCTACCAGTTTAGTTTGTGTGCTTCCTACCAGTTTAGTTTGTGTGCTACCTACCAGTCTAGTTTGTGTGCTACCTACCAGTCTAGTTTGTGTGCTGTCTACCAGTCTAGTTTGTGTGCTGTCTACCAGTCTAGTTTGTGTGCTGCCTACCAGTTTAGTTTGTGTGCTGCCTACCAGTTTAGTTTGTGTGCTGTCTACCAGTTTAGTTTGTGTGCTGTCTACCAGTCTAGTTTGTGTGCTGTCTACCAGTTTAGTTTGTGTGCTGTCTACCAGTCTAGTTTGTGTGCTGTCTACCAGTTTAGTTTGTGTGCTGTCTACCAGTCTAGTTTGTGTGCTGCCTACCAGTCTAGTTTGTGTGCTGCCTACCAGTTTAGTTTGTGTGCTCCCTACCAGTCTAGTTTGTGTGCTGCCTACCAGTTTAGTTTGTGTGCTGTCTACCAGTCTAGTTTGTGTGCTGCCTACCAGTCTAGTTTGTGTGCTGCCTACCAGTTTAGTTTGTGTGCTGCCTACCAGTCTAGTTTGTGTGCTGCCTACCAGTTTAGTTTGTGTGCTGCCTACCAGTCTAGTTTGTGTGCTGCCTACCAGTTTAGTTTGTGTGCTGCCTACCAGTTTAGTTTGTGTGCTGCCTACCAGTCTAGTTTGTGTGCTGTCTACCAGTCTAGTTTGTGTGCTGCCTACCAGTTTAGTTTGTGTGCTGCCTACCAGTCTAGTTTGTTTGCTCCCTACCAGTTTAGTTTGTGTGCTGCCTACCAGTCTAGTTTGTTTGCTCCCTACCAGTTAGTTTGTGTGCTGCCTACCAGTCTAGCTTGTGTGCTGCCTACCAGTCTAGTTTGTGTGCTGCCTACCAGTTTAGTTTGTGTGCTTCCTACCAGTTTAGTTTGTGTGCTACCTACCAGTCTAGTTTGTGTGCTACCTACCAGTCTAGTTTGTGTGCTGTCTACCAGTCTAGTTTGTGTGCTGTCTACCAGTCTAGTTTGTGTGCTGCCTACCAGTTTAGTTTGTGTGCTGCCTACCAGTTTAGTTTGTGTGCTGTCTACCAGTTTAGTTTGTGTGCTGTCTACCAGTCTAGTTTGTGTGCTGTCTACCAGTTTAGTTTGTGTGCTGTCTACCAGTCTAGTTTGTGTGCTGTCTACCAGTTTAGTTTGTGTGCTGTCTACCAGTCTAGTTTGTGTGCTGCCTACCAGTCTAGTTTGTGTGCTGCCTACCAGTTTAGTTTGTGTGCTGCCTACCAGTCTAGTTTGTGTGCTGCCTACCAGTTTAGTTTGTGTGCTGCCTACCAGTCTAGTTTGTGTGCTGCCTACCAGTTTAGTTTGTGTGCTGCCTACCAGTTTAGTTTGTGTGCTGCCTACCAGTCTAGTTTGTGTGCTGTCTACCAGTCTAGTTTGTGTGCTGCCTACCAGTTTAGTTTGTGTGCTGCCTACCAGTCTAGTTTGTGTGCTGCCTACCAGTTTAGTTTGTGTGCTGCCTACCAGTTTAGTTTGTGTGCTACCTACCAGTCTAGTTTGTGTGCTACCTACCAGTCTAGTTTGTGTGCTGCCTACCAGTTTAGTTTGTGTGCTGCCTACCAGTTTAGTTTGTGTGCTACCTACCAGTTTAGTTTGTGTGCTGTCTACCAGTCTAGTTTGTGTGCTACCTACCAGTTTAGTTTGTGTGCTGCCTACCAGTTTAGTTTGTGTGCTACCTACCAGTTTAGTTTGTGTGCTGTCTACCAGTCTAGTTTGTGTGCTGCCTACCAGTTTAGTTTGTGTGCTACCTACCAGTCTAGTTTGTGTGCTGTCTACCAGTCTGTATCATTGCCTTACTCTTGCTCTTTCCCCGTCCACATATGCCTGTTAATAAACTTTTCAGTATTACAGCGCTATCATGAAACTACGCTGTATCTCTTACGTGCTCAATGGGTGGACTAAAGCTGATAGATGCTTAAGTCAAATACCTTGGTTAAAAAGAAGACACTAAACGACAAGATCGTTTCCCAAATTTGCAGCATAATAGCGGGAGGCCGAGATGAGATTTTCTATGAAATATATTAAAGAACAATATGTAATTATATCAGACATTGTCAGCACCTTCTTCATTTATGAATATCCAGCAGTTACCAAAATAGAATACAAACGATAATATGGGAGATTTTTTTTTTCGCTAACCAAAGCTAAATGTTGACTTCCATCTAACGAGTGTAGTATTGAACGTTTTCATGCAAATAAAGTTTCTGTTATTTATTTTTTTTTTTCTCTGAATAAGAACCCAGGAAATAGCCTGCATAATTCACACCGGGCGGAATCGACTTCTGTCGACCTCGAATTGCCAGACTCGGAGCATTAGCAATGAGATACTTTGTGTTGTTGTCAAACATGTTTAGCGGTGAGTGGGGTCGGAGTTTTTGAAACCAGTTAACTTGTACTTTTGCATGAAGTACTTTTGGAATACCGGTTTTTCTAAATACAACACTAGGGTACTTTTTTTTTTTTTTCTATACATTTTTGTAATGTAAAATTAAACAAATAAGTTCGTGTGCACTTTCTCCTGACCTTATCTGCGGAGAGATATAATCTTTACAAAATGCTCACCTGCTGAACCAAAGCCAAAACTGGCTGATTTTCCTTCATACAAACTGAGCGTCATCATCCTACTGGCCTGATTATTCTCCAGCCGGTTTCGATGGTTGCTTTTTTTTTTTTTTACATGGTTTTTGATAATATAAACCGGATGCTTTGATCGACGACCTCCAAAAGTTTCGGATCTTCTCGTTTTTAATCGGTAATTTGCGGTAATTGTCGGTTAAGGGAGTCACTGGTTTAACTTATATTCATATAATTGTTAATTTTATAATTACAGTAATTATTTCTTCCCCTGTGAGAGATTCAGGAGATGATTCATTTCCATTATTTTGATCTGTGGTCTGTATCTTCTCTTCCTCTTCCTATTTTTTCATTTCATTTCTCCCTCCAGTATGCTTTTAATTACTGCCTCCGTCAGAAGACTAACACTTGAACCTCCACTCTGCTCTGTTTCTTGCCAGAGACTAACACTTGAACCTCCACTCTGCTGTTTCTTGCAGAAACTAACACATGAACCTCCACTCTGCTCTGTTTCTTGCCAGAGACTAACACATGAACCTCCACTCTGTTCTGTTACTTGCCAGAGACTAACACTTAAAACTCCACTCTGCTCTGTTTTTTGCCATGGCCGTGCACTAGGCCAAGCTGGTTCTTGTTCATCTCTTGATGTTGTCCACCTTTTTATGTCTACGCCGTCCTCTTGTTCTCTTCCGTCTTGCTCTCAAGAAGGGTCTTCAATATACTGTTATGCGTCTTGACGTGCCCTAAGAATCTTTACTGACTTGTTTGTATGATTTTCAATACTTCTCTATTGTAGCTGGTTTAGCACTTCTTTGTTTGCTTTCATTTCTATCCGCTGGATGCGCCATGTTCTTCTATATATCTAAATATGGATATAGAGAAGAATGCATCATTGGATGGGGGAACGCTGCTGTGTACGGCAGACAGTCTGAAAAACCAAACGAAGGACAGAGCTAACAGGAAGACCATTGGAGCCAACCTTCCCTGTGGAGGAAAGGAAGCAGGATGATGATGACCACACTAGAGGATGATGTGATCAGAGTAATGTTTGGACGCGTGTATTTCCATGGCACCAGGAGAGGATAATTACGTGCCTGCAACGAAAAAGTTTGGAGTTAAAACCAGTGATGGCACTAGGACTTTTTGAAACCAGTAAACTGGTTATTTCTTTCAGCCTGCATGAAGAACTTTCTGAAATACTAGTTTTCTCAATACAAAATTCGGCACTTTATATTTTTATTTAATGTAAAATTACACACACTTTAGAAAAAAAAAGCAGTAGGAAAGGAAACACTCTTGTGAATGTTTTTCTGAGTTATTATTAAAGGCGAGATTTAATCTTTACAAAATGCTGACATGCTGAAGTGATATAAGAACTGGCTGATTCTCCTCTATGTAATACTGAGCATCATTAGCCTTCTAGTCTGATTATCCTCCATGTAAAACTGAGCATCATTAGCCTTCTAGTCTGATTATCCTCCATGTAAATTTGAGCATCATTAGCCTTCTAGTCTGATTATCCTCCATGTAAAACTGAGCATCATTAGCCTTCTAGTCTGATTATCCTCCATGTAAAACTGAGCATCATTAGCCTTCTAGTCTGATTATCCTCCATGTAAAACTGAGCATCATTAGCCTTCTAGTCTGATTATCCTCCATGTAAAACTGAGCATCAGTAGCCTTCTAGTCTGATTATCCTCCATGTAAAACTGAGCATCATTAGCCTTCTGGCCTAATTATCCTCCATGTAAAACTAAGCATTATTAGGCTTATGGGCTGATTATCCTCCATGTAAATTTGAGCATCATTAGCCTTCTGGGCTGGTTATCCTCCATGTAAAACTGAGCATCATTAGCCTTCTAGTCTGATTATCCTCCATGTAAAACTGAGCATCAGTAGCCTTATAGTCTGATTATCCTCCATGTAAAACTGAGCATCATTAGCCTTCTGGGGTGGTTATCCTCAATGTAAAACTGAGCATCATTAGCCTTCTAGTCTGATTATCCTCCATGTAAAACTGAGCATCATTAGCCTTCTGGGCTGGTTATCCTCCATGTAAAACTGAGCATCATTAGCCTTATAGTCTGATTATCCTCCATGTAAAACTGAGCATCAGTAGCCTTCTGGCCTAATTATCCTCCATGTAAAACTAAGCATTATTAGGCTTCTGGGCTGATTATCCTCCATGTAAATTTGAGCATCATTAGCCTTCTGGGCTGGTTATCCTCCATGTAAAACTGAGCATCATTAGCCTTCTGTTCTGGTTATCCTCCATGTAAAACTGAGCATCATTAGCCTTCTAGTCTGATTATCCACCATGTAAAACAGAGCATCAGTAGCCTTCTAGTCTGATTATCCTCCATGTAAAACTGAGCATCATTAGCCTTCTGGCCTAATTATCCTCCATGTAAAACTAAGCATTATTAGGCTTATGGGCTGATTATCCTCCATGTAAAACTGAGCATCATTAGCCTTCTGGCCTAATTATCCTCCGTGTAAAACTAAGCATCATTAGCCTTCTGGGGTGGTTATCCTCCATGTAAAACTGAGCATCATTAGCCTTCTGGGCTGGTTATCCTCCATGTAAAACTGAGCATCATTAGCCTTCTGGGCTGATTATCCTCCATGTAAAACTAAGCATCATTAGCCTTCTGGGCTGGTTATCCTCCATGTAAAACTGAGCATCATTAGCCTTCTAGCCTGATTATCCTCCATGTAAAACTGAGCATCATTAGCCTTCTAGTCTGATTATCCTCCATGTAAAACTGAGCATCATTAGCCTTCTAGTCTGATTATCCTCCATGTAAAACTGAGCATCATTAGCCTTCTGGGCTGGTTATCCTCCATGTAAAACAGAGCATCATTAGCCTTCTAGCCTGATTATCCTCCATGTAGAACTGGGCATCATTAGCCTTCGTGGCTGGTTATCCTCTAACCGGTTTCGCTGTTTGCTTTTTTTTTTCTTTTGCTAGGTTTTTGATATTGTAAACCGGTTTCGATAACCCGGGACTTCCAAAAGTTTCATCTCTTCTGGTTTTTAATCGGTTATTGACTGGTAATTTCCGGTTAACGCGGTCAGAGGTTAAAACTGGTGTCACGTGCAGTCGACAAGTTTGTTGTGTCAGAGTGCTATTAATCTTGAATAAAAAAAATAGTTGTTTAAACACTTATTTTTATTATGAAGTTCAGATTGATATCGAGGGGAAGGGTTTGCTTGTTTTTATTCTTGAATCAATTTAAAAGCTGCATGATGATGATGAAATGCTATGTTAGTCACGGGGACCAAGTAATATAGATTTTCTAAGTTCAGAACATGTAGAACTTCTCGCAAAAATAAGCGTAAATGTTCTGTGGAAAATAAATGTATTAGTTATATGTAGAATAAATGTAGATGTTCTGTGGAAAATAAATGTATTGGTTATATGTAGAATAAATGTAGATGCTCTGAGCAAAATAAATGTATTGGTTATATGTGGAATAAATGTAGATGCTCTGAGCAAAGTAAATGTATTGGTTATATGTAGAATAAATGTAGATGCTCTGAGCAAAATAAATGTATTGGTTATATGTAGAATAAATGTAGATGCTCTGAGCAAAATAAATGTATTGGTTATATGTAGAATAAATGTAGATGCTCTGAGCAAAATAAATGTATTGGTTATATGTAGAATAAATGTAGATGCTCTGAGCAAAATAAATGTATTGGTTATATGTAGAATAAATGTAGATGCTCTGAGCAAAGTAAATGTATTGGTTATATGTAGAATAAATGTAGATGCTCTGAGCAAAATAAATGTATTGGTTATATGTGGAATAAATGTAGATGCTCTGAGCAAAGTAAATGTATTGGTTATATGTAGAATAAATGTAGATGCTCTGAGCAAAATAAATGTATTGGTTATATGTAGAATAAATGTAGATGCTCTGAGCAAAATAAATGTATTGGTTATATGTAGAATAAATGTAGATGCTCTGAGCAAAGTAAATGTATTGGTTATATGTAGAATAAATGTAGATGCTCTGAGCAAAATAAATGTATTGGTTATATGTAGAATAAATGTAGATGCTCTGAGCAAAATAAATATATTGGTTATATGTGGAATAAATGTAGATGCTCTGAGCAAAATAAATGTATTGGTTATATGTGGAATAAATGTAGATGCTCTGAGCAAAATAAATGTATTGGTTATATGTGGAATAAATGTAGATGCTCTGATCAAAATAAACATATTAGTTCTATGTAGAATAAATGTAGATGTTTTGTGCAAAATAGGTGTAATGGTTATATGTAGTATAAATGTAGATGCTCTGGTCAAAATACATATATTAGTTCTATGTAGAATAAATGTAGATGTTCTATGCAAAATAAATGTATTAATTATATGTAGAATAAATGTATAAATCCTGTGAAAAGGAAATGTATTAGTTCTATACAGAATGCATGTAGATGTCATGTGAAAATTAAATGTAGATATTCTATGCAAAAGCGAAAAATATCGAAAATTAACAAAAGCCAAAATGAATAGAAAAAAAAACCAACATCCACATCTTAGACATGTCAGGAGAAGACAGAAGTGACAGAACATGACAGTTACCGGAAAACTCAAAGGAGACAGAGAGAGAGAGAGAGAGAGAGAGAGAAAGAAAGAGAGAGGACGACAAGAAGACCTACATCTGCACGTGTTTATCGAGCCACACGGAAACAGAAAGTTTTCTGCTTAGAAGCATCAAAAGCTTCATCAAGTACAGAAAAATGTTCGCCAACACTTGTCGGTACATCTTAGGCATCTCGCTTAAAAGAATACACATCGCCTGATTTATACCTTCTAATCTGCGCCAGTGTTTTCTCTGATGTTCTGTGCTCCATAGAAGTTAACATCATGAATGAATTATTTGTCACCAAACTTTCTACATTCCGAAGTTGAAAAGACTGGAAGATTTCAGGACAGGATTTTCTTCTGGCGTCTCATACCGGGATATTAGCAACTGTTCACAGAGGCCAGGTACAAAACAGTAGGGTTGGCTAGAACCGAATGTAGAACATAAGCACTGTTGTGTTTATAGGTAGTGAAGTACTGTTATTTCAGTTTGCCATAAACGAACTATAACTCTTATAAGCTAAAGGACTTCGTGATAAAAAAATAATATATAGATGACAGATGTGCCTAACAAGTACTAAAGGGACACGATAACAAACCACATCCAATGATGTTGTATTCAGTCTAAGACAGTCGTTTCAGAAAATACCATCACTTTCCATTTCATTCATTCATTTGCGTGTACTTTGCGGAACTTTGTCTCCCTAACAGTACTCCTGTAGGCCTCTCGGTTGTGAGCAAGATGCCTTGCTGCTGACGCATCCATTTGTAGATCAACGATGTCTTGCAGCCATCTTTGCCGTGGTCTTCCTCTCTTTCTTTTTCCCATTATGTACATTTCCAAGACGGTTTTCTCTAGATATCATGACGGTTAATGTGTCCAAAATATTTAAGTTTTATTTATTTAATGCTCTTTACTAGCCAGCCATCACTTTCCACTCTGTGTAAATATATTGCAGTGCCTGGTCGTGCAGAGAGATATAATCAGCTCTGAGAGGCAGTTTCGTGACACATATCTCACAATACAAATGGTAATCAATGAAAGATTACAGTTAAAACAAACAAGCAATGGAAGGAATCGTAGGATGAGACGAAATAAAAAAGAGATGAGAACGGCTCCATATGAATATCCAGTGGAACATTTGTACTAGGAAAGGTCCACAGGAACATTTGTACTAGGAAAGGTCGACGCCGTCCTCTAAATAACAAAGATGAAAGATACATAAGGAAAACAAGGCACGTGTAAATCTAGGAAATATATCTTAAAACTGACTTTTACATGGTTGGCCAAAAGCTGTATTTAAAATTTACTTTAAATGATTGGACAAAAAGTATATTTACACTTATCTTTTAAATGAATGGATAAAAATATGTATGTAAACTTACTTTTAAATGAATGGACAAAAATCTGTATGTAAACTTACTTTTAAATGACTGGACAAAAATCTGTATGTAAATTTACTTTTAAATGATCAGTTAATAGTCGAGAACTAGTTTTAAATTCACCGTTCGTCTCAAAAAGGGAGTTCACAAAACCCACGTACTTCTGTGAACTCACCCCTTAGAAATAAGGCCATTTTACATGTGACTCCGGGGCCATATACAGGAAACCAGTCTTCGGCTGCGATACTAAAGCAAGTACTAAAGTCCTTTTTTAAAAATTTCCTTTGCTCTGTTGACCTAATTCTCAGTCCTGATAAAAGGAACAAAAAACTGGGGCAGTTGCTCATTTCATTGGAGAGAGTGAAGGAAAATTTCTCCACAGCTCAAGGACAAATAATGAGAAGTAGCTCTAGGGGTTACTATTGTTAATTGACATCTTTTTAACATTAATGGTAGTATTTATGATACTTCACGCTTACTGAAGGCTAGATCTACACTGAGGCTTACATCTTCCCAACAATTAACAAGTGCCACTTCTGGACACAGACCCGGACCTTAAAACCGAGGATCACATTTTCCGACCAGACGTTAGAATTGAAGATCACATCTTTCGATTGGACGTTAGAACTGAGGATCACATCTTTCGAGAAGAGAATAACCAGCAGAACATCTTGGAATGCTAAGAAGACCAAAGAAAAGTTTTCTTAGAAGAACTGAACATTGATGAAAACTGTTTTTCTATGTTGCATCAAGGAAAAGTTCTTTGGCTAAAAACAACACGATGACATAGAGAGAACAGAAATGGTCAGTAAGGTTCGCGAGAAACGAAGAAAAAGAAGACAGCCACGGAGATGATGGAGCTAGGATATCACTGAAACTTTAAAAAAGACATGCTCGCTGAAGTAGGCATCTTGGCTTTAAGTACCAGATGTAAGTAGACATTTTGACCATACGTTCCAGATGTAAGTAGACATTTTGACCATACGTTCCAGATGTTAGTAGACATTTTGACTATACGTTCCAGATATAAGTAGACATTTTGACCATACGTTCCAAATGTAAGTAGACATTTTGACCATACGTTCCAGATATAAGTAGACATTTTGACTATACGTTCCACATGTAAGTAGACATTTTGACTATACGTTCCACATGTAAGTAGACATTTTGACCATACGTTCCAGATGTAATTAGACATTTTGACCATACGTTCCAGATGTTTACAGATTTTCCTACTATTTAGTTTGGAGACATGGGTGATGAGTAAGACAATACAACGGAGGATGCAGACAATCATAAGCCACTGCTTGAGTAGGATTTTAAACATTAAATGACACAACTAGATAAAGAGCAAGGAGGTATGGGAAAAGAGTAAGGCAAGAGCCTTTGAACTGACATACATACATAGGACTGTTGGCCACAAACTGGAGGAACCTGACACGAGCATAACAAAACAGAGGCTATCGCGGAGTCCTCGGGGAAAACAGAAACCAAGGAAGACACAGAACTACTTTGGGAAGGGAAATTTTGGCGGCGCTCAGAGACAAGGGGGTAATCATAGAAGGAAGCAGAGAATAAATCCAAGAACAGGAACGACTGAAGAGCCTTTATCCTTGGCCTTTTCTCCAGAAGGGAGGGAAAGGCGATGATGACGATGACGACGGCGACGAGATGGAGTGACAGTAACACTCTTCTGCGATGGACAGGTCGCTGAATGGAGCATACCCCTGATATAGCTTTTATAACGCTTTAACGTAACAATGCTAATAGACAGAGTCACTAGGGGCATCGTTCTGTGAACCATGGCGGTGTTGTCAGCTAAAGAAGTTCAGCACCTCACACCCCACCCCACCCCACCCCCCTTACTTGTTTATTCCGCTCAGAAACTTGGAAAAAATAGCCGCCTTGACCTGCTCCCAATCCGAAGCTTCTTCACCGCATCCGCTGCAAAGAACACCATTTCGCAGCTCCAGAGAGATAGAAGACGACAAGACAAGACAAGACAAGGCAAGACAAGGCAAGACAAGACAAGACAAGGCAAGAAAAGGCAAGACAAGACAAGACAAGGCAAGACGTTTGGTTTGTTCATTCAGCAGATAATGGTACCAGTGTTGAGGCAATCAAGGAACTCTTTTAAAATATTCTACTTTCCTTATTAAGATACTACAGGACTGAACGGTAATCTGAGTGTAAAATACCTCATCTAAATCATAAAGAGATCATAAAACAGGAAATATGGTAAATACAATTACTTTTATATTTTAGAAAAGGAGCAAATGTGTCACAGCTTTGTGGAGACATCAGGAGTTAAATGTTGATGCATGTTTGAAATGGTAATAAAATAATGTAATATTTCGCCCAATGTCTTCACCGAAGAACATAAAAAAGAGCGAATATACAAAAAGTGAAAGCCTATAATGCAAGAACTGAAAAAAGAACGCTTTGAAAATGTAAATCTTTAAACATTCATAAAAGAACGTTAATAAAAAAAAGACTTGACTAATAAAGTAAGGCATTATTTTTTATTCCTGAATTAACTATTACGTGGTCACGTGGTTTTGATGTTAGAAAGCAAGATGTCTATGTTAAGTTCAACACCTTGATATGATAACACAAGACATGTAGTAATTTCAAGATAGAACCCATTTAAGAAGAGAAAAAAAAAGGACTTGAGTCAGCCTACAATCGTACGTACTGTAGTGACGATGGGTCTAAATAATGCAAGTCTCCAAAGATAAAAGGTTTATTTTTTCTCTTTTCTTTGCTTTGGGGGAGGGGGAGCACAGTTATAAAGATTATTTTTAGCGGCTATCAGCTGTTGAGAGTAGCTGGAAGTGGCGTCAGAGAAGCATCCGGAACTTTTTGTAAGGATGTTCTATATAGCAAGCGGAGAGACATGCATTAAATAACATGGTAAGGAAATATTCTTATATGTTTTCAGGTCCTTTTCATAACAGGTACAAAAATAACTCTAACATATCAAGAAATAACTTTGTGTCTCGTGTGCCTCATCAAGATAGCTTAGAAAAAAAAAACCCAACGATTTTTGATGTTCTAAAAATGTCTTTAAGATTTTCCCAAATATATAAACAATTTTCGATGTTTTAGTGTCAAATATGTTTTATATTGTATTGTCTGAATACTTATGACAAATTGTGTTAAATATCTCCGTCAACTGTCAAAAACTATCAACGAAGAATGGCACCAATAGTTGATGGAAGTTTATAATGTGAGAAAAATAACTTGTTTTCAAGAGACCAATCATTCATTCATTCATTCATTTGCATGTCCCTTGCGGAACTTTGCCTCCCAAACAGCACTCCTGTAGACCTCTCGGTTGTGAGCAAGATGGCCTGCTGCTGATGCATCCATTTGTAGATCATCAACGATGGCTTACAGCCATCTTCGCTTTGGTCTTCCTCTCTTTCCATGTTGCTATTTCGGTTTCTTTGTATATTTCCAGATGATAGTTTACCAGTGCTTTCCTTCCGGGCAGTGACGACACTAGTCAGTGATCGTAGCCATTGTCCATACATTGAGATCATCTGCCTACCATCATATAATGGTGACCATAACCAACATTATCTGTCGGCTGCTCTCCCATTCCATCCACCACCTGCTCCCATTTCAAGAGACCATCGTTTTAAAATATCTGTTAAAGATAATTATCTTTTTCCGCATCAATTTAAGATCACATGTTGCACAAAACAAAGTTAGCTATGTTTTTTATCTAGATCATTACATAATACTGACAGTGTTAGCGCTCCTGTCTAATGGATAGGTTAAAGATAAAGATAAAGATAAGCAAAGCTACATCTGATACCAACTGCTAATAGGATCCCACTTTTAAGGCGCAAGAATACCAGACACGCTAGAAAGACACTGTGCGACACATACAACACACATATAAAAGCATATTTTGCGATAAAAAGAAACAAACACAGCGCATACACAAATATATATCTCAGCACACCACGAAATATTTGACAGGGCAGGAAACACACATGTGTACAAGAAACACACATGTATACAACAAACACACATGTGTACAAGAAACACACATGTGTACAAGAAACACACATGTGTACAAGAAACACACATGTGTACAAGAAACACACATGTATACAACAAACACACATGTGTACAAGAAACATACATGTGTACAAGAAACACACATGTGTACAAGAAACACACATGTATACAACAAACACACATGTGTACAAGAAACACACATGTGTACAACAAACACACATGTGTACAAGAAACACACATGTATACAACAAACACACATGTGTACAAGAAACACACATGTATACAACAAACACACATGTGTACAAGAAACACACATGTATACAAGAAACACACATGTATACAAGAAACACACATGTATACAAGAAACACACATGTATACAAGAAACACACTTACATCAAATAGTTGGGAGGGGGGAGGGGGAGATGATGTCATATTTGGCAGTCAGTGAACCATAGTTGTCATGCTAGCGCCAGGGTTGGTGACCCATAGCTGTCATGCTAGCGTCAGGGTTGGCGACCCATAGCTGTCATGCCAGCGTCAGGGTTGGCCACCCATAGCTGATATGTTAGCGTCAGGGTTGTTACCCATAGCTGATCAAGACCCTGTCCCACCTTTTCATTGGTTCCCTCAGTAACAGGTCTAGCCCGGCTAACGGGGCAGGGATCGCCATAGTCACCACGGTGGTGGAGCCTGCTAAAGAAGTATTGCACACTCTCTGCTCGTTACCTCCACCTAGGAACTGGAAAAATAGCTGCCGTGACCCGCTTCCAAGCCGGCACCATGCATTGCCTCAACATCTTCACCGAGTCGGATGCAGAGAACGCCGGGTCGCAGTTCCAAGGAGACAGAAGACAAGACAAGACAATCAAAGTCTGCAACGTTTGGTCAACTCGTTCCTTGGATGGTGTCTCTAACACAGTGTGCCAAGCATCGCAGTTATCAGTCATCAATATTATCAGATCTTTTCATGCCTCTGTTTCTACGTCAGTCCATTAAGAAATTTATTTTCTCTCTCTCTCTCTTTTCCTTTCTCTCTCTCTCTCTTTTTCTCTCTCTCTCTCTTTCTGTCTATCTTTCTCTCTCTTTCTCTCTCTGTTTTTCTCTCTCTTTCTCTCTCTTACATACACAATTTATGACTTCAGATAGAATTTCTTTGCACAGGAACTTGTGGGAGACTGAATCTAGGCGACGGAATTTCTGTGTCTTGACTTTGTTTCGTTTCCGGGTGTCACAATTTTGGACCAGGCAGGGGCTGATGGCTTCGCTATTAAACTTTTTTTTTGGGGAGGGTGCAAGATAGCGAGGTGTATTAATGCGCTGTACTCCCGCGGCTAGACGCCTGCTCGTCTTACCAGAGCCCGTGGTTCAAGTCCCATTTTGTCATATTTCTTGCTCCCACGTCTAAGAACGCTTTGTTTATGATTTTATCGAGGTCTAACCATACATTACTGTGTTCTGTTGCTGTACGCGGAAATACAACGCCCCGAAGAAACACCAGACAGTGTCACACAATAACCGGTCCCTCATACATTCTTCCACCTCTCAGGTGACCTGACGAACTTTATGTCTTGTTGCCATCTTTTTTGTTTTGTTTTTTTGTGTGGAAGTTTCAGTGTTGGATAAAAGAAAAAATCAAGGATGGTGATTTATGCTCAACTCTTTTCATGTGTTCAAACTATAAAGCGGGTGTTTCTAATGTGCTCTGAATGTAAGTCTGGCATAACGCTTTCTGAAATGAATATAAGACAGGTGTTTCTAGTGTACTCTAAACGTAAAGCGGATATTTCTATTATATTATGAACGTAGATCTGGTATTTATGACGTATTATGAGTGTAAAACGAATATTTTTAATATGTTATGAGTGAAAACGGGTATTTCTAATATGTTTTGATTGTAAAATAGATATTTCTACATTAATTTATGACAGCTAAAATTAGCTTCATTTATTTATAGCCTTACTATCTGAGACAACAAGGTCACGTGACTGTTCTGTGTGTAAAGGTTTCTCAACCTTTCCCTGCTCGTGACCACCGTCAGAGCGTTAATATTTTCTTTTCAACTCACCTCGATCTCTTGAATCGTCACTGTCGTTGTATTCAAGAGAATAGAAAAGTTGAGCCATGCAGTATTCTTTAAAGATAATAATAATGATATTTAACTGAAAAAAAAAAACAAAAAACTTAACGTTGTTTGATAACTTCAGCGATTTCTTTTAGATTTTCTTTCAACATAGAGTTGTAGACTTAATTAGGTTAGATTTGGACTCGAGGAAGATGAAGAGTAAGCGATTCGACTGCGCTCACGACGTGATTGTTACAGAATTCTGTCAGAGTAGAAATAAAAAGCTAGATTGCTTAGTCTAAGGAACAGAATTCTACAATATCGCGATACTTTCTGAATTGTTTCCCTTGGAATGTGAACTTTCAGTGAACTACGGAGGAAGAAAAAACAATAACTGTCGTATTAGGATGTTATAGGTCATGTTTTGACGCCAACTTGACAAAGTTCTCGTGAAAAAGTGACTGTTGGCTCGGTGTAATGTTAAAAACAGTCACAAGAAACTGTGAATTTGGGCACAAAGATTATTTGTTAGAAACTAAAATATTTCAGTAGTTGAAGGTTAAGTAAGCAGTGTTTTTCATGTGAAGGTTTAGACTTCTCGAGACAGAAGTTTCTGGATGGGGCTGATAAAATCCCAGTCATATAAAAGAGGTGGAGCTGACCAAGCAGGAGAATTGATGATTAGGATTATGTAGAGACATGTAGGTTAGGTTAGCACGAGGACTACCTAGGAAGGTGGTCATGTTTGATGAGTGTCTTCAGAATGTTTGCGATCGGGAGGTTTTTATAGGCTTGTTCGGGCAGTCTTTTTAAATCATGACTTGATGTATTCTGGACTACATGTTTAGTAGTTATTCAATGATTCTGCCTCATGTAGTGAAAGTAATAATTGCTGTCCTTCTTAGGGCAGAACAGTAATGGCAGTTTGTTAAGAGTAGAATGTGAGCCTAGTTATTGTAGATAAGAAGTTGTTTACTCATTTTGGTCTGATGTGAGCTTACTAGTTGTAGTTGCTGATGTGAGCTTACTAGCTGTGGTTGCTGATGTGAGCCTACTAACTGTGGTTGCTGATGTGAGCTTAATAGTTGTGGTTACTGATGTGAGCTTACTAGTTGTGGTTGCTGATGTGAGCTTACTAGCTGTAGTTGCTGATATGAGCTTACTAGCTGTGGTTGCTGATGTGAGCCTACTAACTGTGGTTGCTGATGTGAGCTTAATAGTTGTAGTTACTGATGTGAGCTTACTAGCTGTAGTTGCTGATGTGAGCTTACTAGCTGTAGTTGCTGATATGAGCTTACTAGTTGTGGTAGCTGATGGAAGCTTACTAGCTGTAGTTGCTGATGTGAGCGCACTAGTTGTGGTTGCTGATGTGAGCTTACTGGCTGTAGTTGCTGATGTGAGCTTAATAGTTGTAGTTGCTGATGTGAGCTTACTAGCTGTAGTTGCTGATGTGAGCTTAATAGTTGTGGTTGCTGATGTGAGCTTATTAATTGTGGTTGCTGATGTGAGCTTACTAGTTGTGGTTACGGATGTGAGCTTACTAGCTGTAGTTGCTGATGTGAGCGTACTAGTTGTGGTTGCTGATGTGAGCTTACTAGCTGTAGTTACTGATGTGAGCTTAATAGTTGTAGTTACTGATGTGAGCTTACTAGCTGTAGTTGCTGATGTGAGCTTACTAGTTGTGGTTGCTGATGTGAGCTTATTAATTGTGGTTGCTGATGTGAGCTTACTAGTTGTAGTTGCTGATGTGAGCTTACTAGTTGTAGATGCTGATGTGAGCTTACTAGCTGTGGTTGCTGATGTGAGCTTACTAGTTGTGGTAGCTGATGGGAGCTTACTAGCTGTAGTTGCTGATGTGAGCTTACTAGCTGTAGTTGCTGATGTGAGCCTACTAACTGTGGTTGCTGACGTGAGCTTAATAGTTGTGGTTACTGATGTGAGCTTACTAGTTGTGGTTGCTGATGTGAGCTTACTAGCTATAGTTGCTGATGTGAGCTTACTAGCTGTAGTTGCTGATGTGAGCTTACTAGCTGTAGTTGCTGATGTGAGCTTACTAGCTGTAGTTGCTGATGTGAGCGTACTAGTTGTGGTTGCTGATGTGAGCTTACTAGCTGTAGTTGCTGATGTGAGCTTAATAGTTGTAGTTGCTGATGTGAGCTTACTAGCTGTAGTTGCTGATGTGAGCTTACTAGTTGTGGTTGCTGATGTGAGCTTATTAATTGTGGTTGCTGATGTGAGCTTACTAGCTGTAGTTACGGATGTGAGCTTACTAGCTGTAGTTGCTGATGTGAGCGTACTAGTTGTGGTTGCTGATGTGAGCTTACTAGCTGTAGTTGCTGATGTGAGCTTAATAGTTGTAGTTGCTGATGTGAGCTTACTAGCTGTAGTTGCTGATGTGAGCTTACTAGCTGTGGTTGCTGATGTGAGTTTAATAGTTGTGGTTACTGATGTGAGCTTACTAGTTATGGTTGCTGATGTGAGCTTACTAGCTGTAGTTGCTGATGTGAGTTTACTAGCTGTAGTTGCTGATGTGAGCTTACTAGCTGTAGTAGCTGATGTGAGCTTACTAGTTGTGGTAGCTGATGTGAGCTTACTAGCTGTAGTTGCTTATGTGAGCTTACTAGCTGTAGTTGCTGATGTGAGCTTACTAGCTGTAGTTGCTGATGTGAGCTTACTAGTTGTGGTAGCTGATGGGAGCTTACTAGCTGTAGTTGCTGATGTGAGCTTACTAGCTGTGGTTGCTGATGTGAGCCTACTAACTGTGGTAGCTGATGGGAGCTTACTAGCTGTAGTTGCTGATGTGAGCTTACTAGCTGTGGTTGCTGATGTGAGCCTACTAACTGTGGTTGCTGATGTGAGCTTAATAGTTGTGGTTGCTTATGTGTGGATTGTTTTCCATTTGAGGTGTTCTGTGTGTTAGTAAGTATGGCAACATTTTGTTTAATTTTAAATGCTGGTAGTCCTAATCTAGCTGTTAGAGTTGTCCACTACCTCCCCACATGGCAAACTGAGTTCTCGCCGGGGAACGAGCCTGTTATATGTAAATTCTTGAATCTTCCATCCTCATCAGTCACCTTCCATTTGTCCTCATAATTAAACTAGATGCCTAGTTGTACCTTCTTGTTGAATGACTCAACATTGTTTTATGTTGGTTCTGTTGAAAGATTGCCTGTGATTTCTTCTGTGTTGCTATTATCTAGTAGTGGATTTGTGAGTCTGAGTGTCTGTGTTTCTATGTGTTTAACAAGGAAACAAAACTTGTAGAAGAGGACATTACAGATCAACCTTTAATATTTAAGTAATTGAACAGTGCTTTTAAATATATCAGTGTACTCTACTAGACATTTGACATTTAATAGCAGCACAGTTAAAAAAAAAGAAGCTCTGTTTTAGTGATGTTCTGTAGACATTGAGTCGACAACTCTGTCACAGTACAAGTATTATATAGTAAGATATATGAGAGAAGGTTTGTTTCAGAAGCGCTCGGTACACTAATCCGATGGTACGGGGTTGAAATCTCAGGAGCAGTACACACCAAAAAAAAAGGCAATGAGGTCCACCCAGTCTCTGAAACGGGTGTCGGAGAAATCTGGGAAGATAAATGCAGCCAGGCGTGACTCTGATCATATCATGCTTTCATGTGCCGATGGTCTTGGGAATACCGTATCCCCCAATATGCCTTAATGGCATGGAAACGGCGATTTGACCTTTACCTTTGTTTCAGTGACTTAATTAAATATAATCTGAAGTAATACCATGAACTCACAGACTTGTTTTCCTACAGTTAGACAATGTACCCTCGCAGCTGTCTCCTCCTGATTCTGACTTCCGTCTGTTACGGTTTCAACGAAGACCTACAGAGACTTCTCGCTGGTGAAGACGTCTCCTTAGACCTGGACTCCTTCTGGCCAAGTAAGCACGTGTGACGATCTATCTTACAGTAATTTCATTACGTTTCTCTGCCGTGCTGGCTGGATATCCCCAAGGATATGTCTGACCTACTTGTTGTTGAGTGTTATACTGAAATATGTAGAATTCATTACGTGGGTTTATAAAGGATGTGCTCTAAAAAAGATAATAAAAGCAATTCTCTTCCACTATTTTGTTTTTACTTTTATATACGAAGGCGATTTAAAAAAAAACATAAACGTAAATCACGGGACATAACCAATGAAAAAATATAAATGAACAGACTTCTGACTTTCAGCGGTTACCTTCTGACTCCCATTCGTTTTATGCATATCAATGAAAAAGGACAAAAAAATAAATTGATTATCTTGGTATTTTATAGTATTCTCTGTTAAATATTAGCCAAGACTTCACTGAAATTATTTGAAAGTGTTACGTGTAAAGTTTTGTTAAAAGGTTTAAGAAATTTGCAAATATTAGTTTATATAATCCATTAGCTACGGTTACACTTTCTGGTTTTATGTTTTCTACATAAATGGTAATACGGAGTCCAAAAGGGCAGGATTCAGTGGGCGTTTAAAAACAAAGATATTGTGATTTTGTTTCAGTTGGTGCCACTATCAGATCCGTCAGTGACGTGTACTCAAGTGAGTCGCATGCGTCATCGTTTCTTAATGACCTCAACAATGAGCTGCGTCAATGGAAAAATGGTTTGGCGTCGATGGAGTGGCAATACAAAACTAATATCAGCGAATATAACAGAAAAGAGGTAGAGTATCATAGTGCATGAAGCAGAGAATGATAGTATATGAGGTATAGTACCTTAGTTCATGAGGCAGAGAATGATAGTATATGAGGTAGAGAATGATTAATCTATGTGGCAGAATATCATAGTTCACGAAGCAGATGTTTATGAGGCACATAGTTCACGAGGCAGAGAATAAAAGTATACAAGGCAGAGGAAGATAATATGTTACGAGGTATAATAAATGAACTTTTGTCACATCGTGGAAGTTTTTAACTGTTAACAACTTTTGTTATCATTTCAGGGTATGATTTGTATAATTAAGGTTTAAAACCTGTGTTATAATCTCAGAGTAGGGCTCTTATAATTAAGATTTTTAAACTTTTATCATCATCTCAGAGTATAGCTCATATAACTAAGGTCTTGTCTTGTCTTGTCCTTCCTCATTTACTGTTAGGTGTAGAGGTGAAGTGCAGTTGTCTCCCACTGGCTCGCCTGTTGGCTTCGTACATTGAGATATTCAGGGACTCTGCTATACCATCGGTCCATCGTTTGTATGGGCAGCCCCTTAATTCAGGTTTTAAAACGTTTGTTATAACCTCAGAGTAGGGCTCATATAATAAAAGTTTTTAAACTTTTATTATCATCTCAGAGTTGGGCTCATATAATTAAGGTTTTGAAACTTATGCTGTCACCTCAGAGTAGAGCATTCACAACAAGTAAAGTTTTGCAACTTCTACTATCAACCCAGAGTAGGGCATGTATATTTAAGGTTTTGAAACTTCTGTGTGTTGGCTGCTGCTAATCATGCTGAGAATCGTTTTGATGGCAGCCTGCTCTCATGGCTAATTTCATCAATATCTGATCTGTAAAACTGTCCACATGGACAGTAAACAAAGCTTATGTTTCAAGATCTCCTTGGGACATAATCTTTTTCCCCCCTTCAACCTGTACCTCTGAAATAACACAGGCTCCTTACGTGGAGTTGCTTTCTGTATGCCTCAGTCTATCTCCAGCTCATCCCAGTTCTTAAGACTGAAGGATACATCTCTTATCGAAGACTTAAATTTATTCTCTCATATCATCTTTTATTATCGGCACAACCACCAGAGAAGGTTGGCAGTCTCTGCATAGAAATAACCAGAGAAATGAATTCTCAACATGAGCAATAACCCGACAGACAAAGAAGACCTTCAGCTCTATCACGCTAAACAGCTTAGCGTAATAAACACACACAATAAATCATTTCCCGAGAATCACTTGCCACGTTAAAGTCCTCTTAAGACCTTTCTCATAAACTGTTCCTGAAAGTTTTTTTTTATAATTTCATGCTTCAGAGTGAAAACGTTACTTGTAATAATCTGTCTATTCTTACTTTGTTATTTTTTTCTCTCTCTGCCTCAATCCTTTAGCTCTTCAACTTTCCAAACCACATCCAAGACACTCACAAATCTTTTGAAATCAAAGATGGCGAAAAGCCACATTATACTTGAAAATGATGCAATGCCTATTTTTAGTGCTCACTGCAATATAAAAATACAAACTTCCAACAACGGTACAAAATTGTATGACTATGTTTTAATTTTCCTAAACACCGTAGGAATGAGCGAAATCTACGGCTCCTGACAGTTTCCAGGGAAACCTAGCTCTGAAGCAAATAGTAACTCTCAACAGTTCCCCCAAACACCCTCCAGCCACGTGGTTTTAAAATAGTAACTTTCAAATATTTCTAGTATTCTGCTTAGTTAAATAGTAACTTTCAAATATTTCTAGTATTCTGCTTAGTTAAATAGTAACTTTCAAATATTTCTAGTATTCTGCTTGGTTTGTACTTGCTATGTAGACCTCGTATTCTCGTTGTTTGTGGATCCTCCCGTGACCTTCTGTAGATCCCAGGTAAAGACACCTTGATTCAGATCAGCTTTAGTGTCGGCAGCTCAGTTTCCACTTTCCGAGCTCATGTTGACAGTTTTCGTATGATTCCAACAGGTCTTTACCTTTAGCTCCTTCGGCCCAGTACGGGGAGTTAACTCGGGGCCAGGTATTGACCCCAGCCCAGCACTGGACTCATCGTTGAACTCGCGTCCACTAAGGAAGTTTTCTCCCTGGTGAATCATAAATTTGACCTTCTGTATTCATCAAGATCATGTAAAGTGTGGGAATTACAGTATAGATATCGTCTGTATAGATATGATTTGTATAGATATGATGTATATAGATATGATCTGTATATATATATATATATATATATAGACTATATGATCTGTATAGATATGAGCTGTATAGATATAAAATGTATAGATATGAGCTGTATAGATATGATCTGTATAGTTATGAGCTGTATAGATATGAGCTGTATAGATATGATCTGTATAGTTATGAGCTGTATAGATATGAGCTGTATAGATATGATCTGTATAGTTATGAGCTGTATAGATATGATCTGTACAGATATGATCTGTGGAAATGAGTACCTGCCACTCTCTGTAAAGAGAAACTGCCCCCTAGCATTCAAGGAGATGTGCGCTGTGTACATGGTTGTAAGTGCGTGAAGAATGTAAGAATATGTTAACGTAAAATCCTTCTCATGCCAGTGTGTTTATGTCTGTGCTGGAAAGCAGCTGAGTGCCACAAGAGGAGTTCGCTACTTTCATTATCACCCACGGCCATGTCGCTTTCACGAAAAGAAAAACACAAAATATGACTGATGTGATCAATCAACGCTTTTATTGCTAGACAAAGACTAAGTGGCCTGGGCAAGCAAGTATGGTGGGGCCACATGTTCCAGGGTACAGCTTGCACTTCGCCAGTGTTTAATATCAAACGGCGGTTACATTTTAAAATAATGGCCAGAGTATGGAACTGGTGGCGTTTCCAGTAGGATTGTCTGCTACTTATCCCAAATAGCCAGAGTATGGAACTGGTGGCGTTTCTAGTAGGATTGTCTGCTACTTATCCCAAATAGCCAGAGTATGGAACTGGTGGCGTTTCTAGTAGGATTGTCTGCTACTTATCCCAAATAGCCAGAGTATGGAACTGGTGGCGTTTCCAGTAAGAGGATCTGCTACTTCTCCCACATAGCCAGAGTATGGAACTGGTGGCGTTTCTAGTAGGATTGTCTGCTACTTCTCCCAAATAGTCAGAGTATGGAACTGGTGGCGTTTCCAGTAGGATTGTCTGCTACTTCTCCCAAATAGTCAGTGTATGGAACTTATGGCATTTCCAGTAGGATGATCTGCTACTTCTCCCAAATAGCCAGAGTATGGAACTGGTGGCGTTTCCAGTAGGATTGTCTGCTACTTCTCCCAAATAGTCAGAGTATGGAACTGGTGGCGTTTCTAGTAGGATTGTCTGCTACTTCTCCCAAATAGTCAGAGTATGGAACTGGTGGCGTTTCTAGTAGGATTGTCTGCTACTTCTCCCAAATAGTCAGAGTATGGAACTGGTGGCGTTTCTAGTAGGATTGTCTGCTACTTCTCCCAAATAGTCAGAGTATGGAACTGGTGGCGTTTCTAGTAGGATTGTCTGCTACTTCTCCCAAATAGTCAGAGTATGGAACTGGTGGCGTTTCCAGTAGGATTGTCTGCTACTTCTCCCAAATAGTCAGAGTATGGAACTGGTGGCGTTTCTAGTAGGATTGTCTGCTACTTCTCCCAAATAGTCAGTGTATGGAACTTATGGCATTTCCAGTAGGATGATCTGCTACTTCTCCCAAATAGCCAGAGTATGGAACTGGTGGCGTTTCCATTATGATGATCTGCTACTTCTCTCAAATGTTTCGTGCTCTCCTCTGTTCATTTCAGCCAGATCTCTAGCTACACTTATGAAGTTTTTTTTTTAATCTTCGACATCTTCAAATTATCGTCTAGTGACCAACTTGACAGATATCTTCCCCCCTCTCCCCTCCCCCTCCCCCAAGTAATTACCATCACACATTTTGTGAGAGTTTACTTCAATCCCGCGGGAGTGGTGGTGGTGGTGGGGGGGGGGAACTGTCATTTTGTTTTGCTTCCCCCCCTCCCCGTGTGAGAACCTGAGCAGGAGATATCGATTACTGTCGCTGTTCTATCTATAACTGCTCACAACTTGCAGGAGTCGTTAGATGCACTTTTGTAGCTTCCTAATCCTGAGAGTGTGCTTTCGGTGTTCTCAAACTTTTCTGTTATAGCAAGGGACCCGTAGAAAGTTATATGTCTTGTTAATAAACCAGTGTCCAGGAAAGTGAATTCGACATATGTCAAAAATTTCGGTTTCGTACTTTATATCTGTTGTCTCCTATTGGATACGTTGTGATAATAGTTCTTGTTGCCATAGGGCGGGTGAAGATGGTGTCCCATTTGGCGATTAGTGTTACACATTTGTGAAGACGCTGTCCTTTTTAGCGATTAGTGATCCATAGCTGTGAAGATGCTGTCCCATTTAGCGATTAGTGATCCATAGCTAACTCTGAAAACAAGGTTGACGAACCAAAGCCGATCAATACTCTCCTCTACCTATCAGTTAGTACCTCTATAACAGGTCCAGCCTGATGAACCTCTATATCAGGTCCAGACTGATGAACCTCTATAACAGGTCCAGGCTGACTAACCTCTATAAAAGGTCCGGACTGACTAACCTCTATAACAGGTCCGGACTGACTAACCTCTATAACAGGTCCAGGCTGACTAACCTCTATAAAAGGTCTAGGCTGACTAACCTCTATAAAATTCCAGACTGACTAACCTCTATAACAGGTCCAGGTTGACTAACCGCTATAACAGGTTCAGGTTGACTAACCTCTATAAATTGTCCTGGCTGACTAACCTCTATAAAAGGTCCAGGCTGACTAACCTCTATAAAAGGTCTAGGCTGACTAACCTCTATAAAAGGTCCAGGCTGACTAACCTCTATAACAGGTCCAGGCTGACTAACCTCCATAACAGGTCCAGGCTGACTAACCTCCATAACAGGTCAAGGTTGACTACCTCTATAACAGGACTAGGCTGTCTAACCTCTATAAGAGGTCTAGGTTGACTAATCTCTATAACAGGTCAAGGTTGACTACCTCTATAGCATTATTAGGCTGATTAACCTCTATAACAGGTCTAGGTTGACTAACCTCTATAAAAGGTCTAGGTTGACTAACCTCTATAACAGGTCAAGTTTGACTAACCTCTATAAAAGATCTAGGTTGACTAACCTCTATAACAGGTCAAGTTTGACTAACCTCTATAAAAGATCTAGGTTGACTAACCTCTATAACAGGTCCTGGCTGACTAACTGAACACGGAGGGTCACAGATGCGGCGGCACTACAGCCTGCAGAAGGAAGCATTGAACATCCTCGTGTTTCTTTAGCTCTAAGTCAGGCACTGAACATACAGCCCGCCGTTACCCCGTCCCAGACCGACATGAATCAGTCTCAACATCTTCACCGCATCAGCTGAAAAGAACATCGTTGTCGCAGTTCCGGGGAGACAGCAGGCGGTTTTATAGAGGGGTGATGATGTAGGTCTGTGGAAGTCCCAGAGTTTCATCGTGCCAGCCGACTTATTTCATGGCTGTTTCTTTCCATACTTGACTGATATAAACAGCCACAGTAGTAATAATGTGTGGTTTTGCACGATTCATTCTTAGTGCTTAGGCTTTCTATCTTCAGTTTTAGTTAATTATTGTGTCCCATGCACGACTAAGTGCTGCTGCCGGTGCACAAAGTCGTTGTGGCATGGGACAAGACCTTTCAGTAGTTGTTCTCAGAATTTCTGACAGTATCATTTGTTCTCATAGTTTCTGACAGTATCAATTGTTCTCATAGCTTTTGTCATAGTTTCTGACATTATCATTATTTAGAAAGTCATTATGAAAATGGTACGTGCTCTTATGTTTCTCTTTGGAAGTTATATCTCAGCAACAAAGCCATATATATAGAAGCAGAAAAGAGGAAACTGATCAATGTCTCATTCTGTGGAAAGATTTTATAGGATTTTATTCGCCAAGTGAAATAACAAACGTGTAATGTCCACGATAAGCCAAAGCGAAGAACTTCTGACTAAATTTTAAGAAACTGGTTGTCGACTTTTGTTAACGTATAATTAAATAAGGAAATACTTAAAATATCGCAACGCAGAGGATAAATGGAAAAGCTGACAGATATTTCCGTGAGAGAATGTAATAGGCAGTCTGGAAGATACTAGATGGTACGTCAGCAAAGGAGGTACTCAAAAGTTAATGTATCATTTATACATGATAAATATCTTTTATCTTCTTGTGGCGGCGGACCCTTTTTTTCCGGCGTGAGAAACCATCATTAATAATAAAGCAATAACCAAGACGATGCTAAGATTTTAAAAACCAACCCAAACCGTCTCTTGTTTGTGTGGACACCCTGGAGTTGTATGGACCCAGTTGAAGAACCGCTGTCCTACATAATGGTGCGAAAAGCTGCATGCACACTCTGGTGTGGGAGATGATTTCATGTACGTATATAAGAAGAAGAAGAAGAAGTAAAACAGGAGGAAAGATAAGACAGTAAACGGCAGATGTAATTGCATGGAAGGATACGGGGCACCAGGGAGTTTAAAGAGCTTAATTATACCCCAATGTTGTTATGAGGGGAAACTTGACCACTTAAACTGGCCGGACATCTCCTGTGTTGCCAGGCTCTTGCGTCTTTATTCCAAATCAATAAACGTGGGTGTTTTAGGGACACCAGTAAAAAATGTGATCAAGACGTACAAATAGTTTTTACATGCACAAGAAAACTACTTAGGCAAGGAATCATAGCATGAAGAAATATTTTCATGAAAACAATTAACAAAAGTTTATATACTTAGTCTATGAAAACTCTACACATAGCGCTTACGATTGCAGAGACAGAAAAAAAGTTAGAAAATGACTGTGAACTGAGCTCATAACTCCAAAAGGGCAAAAAGAAAACCTTTCTGGATAGAAAGCGGCTCTGCCATGTTCGTAATTCGGTATTTGTATGTAAGTTTTCATGGCCAGTGATTTATACAGCACTTTGTTCTAACACTTTTCTGTACACAAGTCTGGTTGCGACCATGTGCAGAAATAACAAGGAAAAAGTAGAAAAGGATGAAATGATTATAGTGTGAAGAATGTTGTGGGTCCTCCACAGCTGTCTGCCGTGAGCGCTGAGTACCAAGAGTGGCGTCTTCGGAGGAGAGAAGAGGCGAAGAAGTTCGTCCTTGGCTCTCTCCCGGACAATCTCAGTCGACAGATCTCGATGTTCACTCTGTCTGCTACATCAAAGGACATGAGGATTAACTTGTGAGCGAACGTTTGACTACGTCTTTTCTTTTATTTATTGTCTATACGTACAAGATAGTCTTTTCTCCCTGCCTGTCTGTCTGTCTGTCTCTCTCTCTCTCTCTCTGTCTCTCTGTGTCTCTCCGCCTCTCTCTCTGTCTCTTTCTCTGTCTCTTTGTGTGTGTCTCTCTGTCTCTCCGTCTCTCTGTGTGTCTCTTTCTCTGTCTCTCTTTGTGTCTCTTTCTCTGTCTGTGTGTGTATATATATATCCACACATATATACACACACACACATATATATATATATATATATATATATATATATATATATTTCTTCTTTTAATTTCGTACTTTTTCCTGTACTTGTTTGGCTTTGATTGCTTGTCACTTTAAACGATCTAATCAGAGCCACAAAGTAAGTCATCATAATCACTTTACCTTCTTATCCTTCCTTGCACCATCTTGTGCTGTAGCATCTTGAAACATACACATAAGAAGCTCTATGTTCACTTTTCGTTGATGACTACAAGTTGAAATGTGACAGTGTGCAAGGAAATAAATATACATATAGTTATCTTACATCTTTTATCCTTCCAGTGCCATTAGGCAACCCAGAAAGAGTTGCAGTGTGTGTCTCGTCTTGAGTCTACATTCTCGGCCATCTTCCCAGTCTCACCAAGGGATTTAATGCCAGTCATCTTAGTCCCTGTTAAGGTTTTCTCGAGGTCGGGTTCTTTTTTTTTTTTTTCGCTCTTCAGATGTTTCCCATTGGTTGGTCTGGTGTGTGATTCTCTGATAGTTTCTTCTCATCACATGGCCCACATATACTTCTCTTCTTCTGTTTTTTTTTATCACTACTGAGATTGTTTGCAGCATGCTTTTTCTCATACGTGGCCCACATATGCCTACCTTCTTTTTATCACTACTGAGATTGTTTGCTGCATGCTTTTTCTCATACGTGGCCCACATATGCCTACCTTCTGTTTATCACTACTGAGATTGTTTGCTGCATGCTTTTTCTCACAACGTGGCCCACATATGCCTACTTTCTGTTTATCACTACTTAGATTGTTTGCTGCATGTTTTTTCTCACCACGTGGCCCAAATATGCCTACCTTCTGTTTATCACTACTGAGATTGTTTGCTGCATGCTTTTTCTCATACGTGGCCCACATATGCCTACCTTCTGTTTATCACTACTGAGATTGTTTGCTGCATGCTTTTTCTCACCACGTGGCTCACATATGCCTACCTTCTGCTTATCACTACTGAGATTGTTTGCTGCATGCTTTTTGTCACCACGTGGCCCACATATGCCTACCTTCTGTTTATCACTACTGAGATTGTTTGCTGCATGCTTTTTCTCACCACGTGGCCCACATATGCCTACCTTCTGTTTATCACTACTGAGATTGTTTGCTGCATGCTTTTTCTCACCACGTGGCCCACATATGCCTACTTTCTGTTTATCACTACTGAGATTGTTTGCTGCATGCTTTTTCTCATACGTGGCCCACATATGCCTACCTTCTGTTTATCACTACTGAGATTGTTTGCTGCATGCTTTTTCTCACCACGTGGCCCACATATGCCTACCTTCTGTTTATCACTACTGAGATTGTTTGCAGCATGCTTTTTCTCACCACGTGGCCCACATATGCCTACTTTCTGTTTATCACTACTGAGATTGTTTGCTGCATTTTTTTTCTCACCACGTGGCCCACATATGCCTACCTTCTGTTTATCACTACTGAGATTGTTTGCTGCATGCTTTTTCTCACCACGTGGCCCACATATGCCTACCTTCTGTTTATCACTACTGAGATTGTTTGCTGCATGCTTTTTCTCACCACGTGGCCCACATATGCCTACCTTCTGTTTATCACTACTGAGATTGTTTGCTGCATGTTTTTTCTCACCACGTGGCCCACATATGCCTACCTTCTGTTTATCACTACTTAGATTGTTTGCTGCATGCTTTTTCTCACCACGTGGCCCAAATATGCCTACCTTCTGTTTATCACTACTGAGATTGTTTGCTGCATGCTTTTTCTCATACGTGGCCCACATATGCCTACCTTCTGTTTATCACTACTGAGATTGTTTGCTGCATGCTTTTTCTCACCACGTGGCCCACATATGCCTACCTTCTGTTTATCACTACTGAGATTGTTTGCTGCATGCTTTTTCTCACCACGTGGCCCACATATGCCTACTTTCTGTTTATCACTACTGAGATTGTTTGCTGCATTTTTTTTCTCACCACGTGGCCCACATATGCCTACCTTCTGTTTATCACTACTGAGATTGTTTGCTGCATGCTTTTTCTCACCACGTGGCCCACATATGCCTACCTTCTGTTTATCACTACTGAGATTGTTTGCTGCATGCTTTTTCTCACCACGTGGCCCACATATGCCTACCTTCTGTTTATCACTACTGAGATTGTTTGCTGCATGTTTTTTCTCACCACGTGGCCCACATATGCCTACCTTCTGTTTATCACTACTTAGATTGTTTGCTGCATGCTAATTTCTCAAACATTTGTCTTCGAATGAGTTAATTTACACTCTGTTTCTTTGGCTGTTTTCCAGCTTTCATATGTATACGTAAGGATGGGTATTACACATAATCTTAGCTGAAACAAACAGGAACCTCCCTTTGCATATGTAGTAAGCTGCAATAATACCACAGTGTCTGCGCTGTTCATATTTTCTTGAATATTTTTAAGTACGTTTATGTCTTGTTCAATATGTCGATCATGGAAATCTGGGGGTTTTTTTGTTGTTACTACTCTGACTCTATGTTTTGTTGGGTTTTCTGAACCCTGAACACGAGTCTATGTTTTCTTGACTACTCTGAACACGAGTCTATGTTTTCTTGACTACTCTGAACACGTCCATGTTTTCTTGACTACTCTGAACACGAGTCTATGTTTTCTTGACTACTCTGAACACGAGTCTATGTTTTCTTGACTACTCTGAACACGAGTTCATGTTTTCTTGACTACTCTGAACGCGAGTCTATGTTTTCTTGACTACACTGAACACGAGTTCATGTTTTCTTGACTACTCTGAACACGAGTCCATGTTTTCTTGACCACTCTAAACACAAGTCTATGTTTTCTTGACTAATCTGAACACGAATTCATGTTTTCTTGACTAATCTGAACACGAGTCTATGTTTTCTTGACTACTCTGAACACGAATCCATGTTTTCTTGACTAACCTGAACACGAATCCATGTTTTCTTGACTACTCTGAACACGAGTCTATGTTTTCTTGACTACTCTGAACACGAGTCTATACTGTGTTGATTTATCTGAACTTTGAACATGAGTTTATGTTTTGTTGACTATTCTGAATATAAGTCTATGTTTAGTTGACCATTCTGAAGCAAAGTCTATGTTTAGTTGACCATTCTGAAGCAAAGTCTATGTTTAGTTGACCATTCTGAAGCAAAGTCTATGTTTCGTCTCTTTTTTTTTTAAACACGCAGACGGAGGTCTGAGATTCAAGGAATCATGGAGGGCATATATGGGTCTGGACACGCGTGTCTCAGAAACGGTTCCTGTCTGCCTCTGGAGCCAGATCTAACAAACGTCATGGCCCGGTCACGTGATCCTGAGCTGCTGAAGGAGGCCTGGCTTCAGTGGAGGAATGGAGTGGGGCCTAACATTAAGCACCATTACGTGGAATTCATCAACATACTTAATGCCGGGGCAACTGAAAACGGTATTGTCTATGAAAATACTTTTCACTTATAAATGATGTATCCTTGTTGCATCTAACAGATGGTGGAATATGATTTGTTTTTTCAAACAGAGGAGAAAGTTATATTTCCCGAAGAAAAATTTTATAAAGAAAGAATCAAGATGAGTAAACTGCATTTGTGCGCCATTTTGTCTTTTCAAGAAATGATATCTTCATTTTAGCAGTGGATGATATAAGTACTTTGAAGAAACTTGACAGTACTCATATTTCATAAACTGGAGTTCGTGAAGCAAACGTTGCATCAGACATACACTGAAGTAATGTAAAATCTTTGTTTACGATAGTTTGCCTTTCTAGAAATGTTACATGACTCTCTGTTACTAACAGTGTTACTGTCATAAACAGGTGGAGCTTTTGTAATTGTGGGCACCACTACAAAGTCAAATAAGATACCTGCAGACAATGCATGGATGTTGGAGTCACTTGTAAAAATCAGCAGAAAAGTTTTAACCCTTTCGTATTCAATGTCAGATTTATGTTAGACAAATCAGTTTTGGCATTCCAGTACATGCGTGTGTAAAAAAAAGCTTCCTTAGACAAAAAGCTAGCATTAAAAATTGCAGTAATGTACAGGAAATTAAATTATTTAGTTTGGTCATAAATTCATGTATAAACTGTATGAAAAATAAGTGTTACAAGTTACACTTTGAACACCACTTACCATTAATGATTCTCTTCTTTTTTTTCCTGGTCGTTTCTTTTAGCCACCAACGAAACAATCTCTCCGTTATCTTCATTGGCTTTCTCACATGTTCAGAATCATTTGGTCTTTAAATTTTGTCTGAGTTTTCGAGCGAAGTAAGGCATGCCAACTCAGTCGGGTAGATGACTCTCTGGAAGTGAGCTGTGTCAGTGTCGATTTCATAAGTCTAGTTGTTTGTATCCATTTTTTAAAAATAGTTTTATTATACAGTTTCTGGTTACGGATTCACAAGACACTGACGCCATCACAGACTACCTTGGTATTTCCGGTCTCTTTGCAGGATATTCTGACTACAGCGAGTTCTGGAAACAAGATTTGTTCTACGAGACACCAGAACTGGATGGGATGATCAAGAATCTCTGGACAAACATCAGACCTCTGTACATGCAGCTTCACGCCTACGTCCGAAGGAAGCTGCGAGAGGTCTATGGAAGCGAGGTCGTAGGAACAGATGGGACGATTCCTGCTCACCTTCTTGGTAAAACTAGCAACAGTATCAATGTTTAATCTAGACCTTGCACACAAAATAACTATGCATTATTATTATTATTATTAATATGCGCCATGCCGGATAACGTTGATGATCATTTCTCTCCTTGGCGTTTCCTGTTATTTCAGGTGCTTTTATTTTTTCATGGCGTTTGGTCAGGTCCTCTGAGATATCTTTCTCTTGGCCTTCCTCTCCTTCTTTTTCCTTTGAATTTTCCAGTCCTTACTAGGTTCTCTAACTTCCGCCTTCTCAAAGATACTCAGGGAATTTTAACTGTCTTTGTGTTTTTTTTTTCATTTTCACTAGTTTTCTTTGTTCTGGAACTTCTTTAAGGACCACTTCTCGTATTTTTGTGTCTGTCCAGGGCATTTGTTGCATCTTTCTACAGCACCGCATCTCTGTTTCTTCCAGTTTCTTTGTTATATTTTTGTTGACTGACCCAGTTTCATTACCGTATAGCAATAACACAGCAATGACAAGCAATAACACAGCAATGACAAGCAATAACACAGCAATGACAAGCAATAACACAGCAATGATAAGCAATAACACAGCAATGACAAGCAATAACACAGCAATGACAAGCAATAACACAGCAATGATAAGCAATAACACAGCAGTGATAAGCAATAACACAGCAGTGACAAGCAATAACACAGCAATGACAAGTATCACATCTGATTATAACGAAGAAACTTGAATAGCTGCTGTAGTTCTTTTAACGTTTTTAGTAAATTTTGCACAACAAGATAGCAATAATAATGAGTGATAAACCCAGATAATCCTAGCTATAAGCATGTCGTCATGGCACTGGTATCTTACGAAAGCTAGATCTACTTTAAGGTAAAAAAAATGAGTAGATACACAGACACATGCCAGTGTAGACATTAAAGATAGTCCTCGCTTTCCAGAGGGGTGTCGTTACCACGTCCCCGACGGAAAGCGTAATGGAAGGTGAAGGTCAGGTGGACGATTGGTCTACAAGTTTCGAACTGTAACCAACTTCATAAAACCACGTCACTCTTACTGTATTCTAGGGAATATGTGGGGACAGCACTGGACAAATATCTTCGATATAGTCAGCCCATTCCCGGAAGCGAACAGAGAAACGCAGATCGAGGCCCGACTCAAGGCCCGCATCGACGTCATCGGGATGTTCCGATTGGCTGAAAACTTCTACAGATCTATAGGCTTGTTCCGCATGACGCCGACGTTCTGGAAGAAGTCAATGCTGTGGAAGCCGGCGGGACGTGACGTCGTGTGTCACGCTTCTGCTTTCGATCTTTTCTATCCTGGAGATTACAGGTAGCGCTTTTTCTTTCAGATTAGATATAGTATTTGTGCCGCGCAAATGTGAATATTTTATCACATGTTAAAGTATCACCAGAGAAAGTGAGCTCAGGAAGTAAGAGACTTTCTTTATCTTCACATAGAACTAGGCTGTAAGAGATGGTTACGATGACACAACAGGTCAGACAGGTAAAGGTTTGAGTGTTCATAGCTACCATGGTACAACAGGTTAGACAGGTAAAGGTTTGAGTGTTCATAGCTGCCATGGTACAACAGGTTAGACAGGTAAAGGTCTGAGTGTTCATAGCTACCATGATACAACAGGTCAGACAGGTAAAGGTTTGAGTGTTCATAGCTACCATGGTACAACGGGTCAGACAGGTAAAGGTTTGAGTGTTCATAGCTACCATGGTACAACAGGTTAGACAGGTAAAGGTTTGAGTGTTCATAGCTGCCATGGTACAACAGGTTAGACAGGTAAAGGTCTGAGTGTTCATAGCTACCATGGTACCATAGGTTAGACAGGTAAAGGTTTGATTGTTCATAGCTGCCATGGTACAACAGGTCAGACAGGTAAAGGTTTGATTGTTCATAGCTACCATGGTACAACAGGTTAGACAGGTAAAGGTTTGATTGTTCATAGCTACCATGGTACAACAGGTTAGACAGGTAAAGGTTTGATTGTTCATAGCTGCCATGGTACAACAGGTCAGACAGGTAAAGGTTTGAGTGTTCATAGCTACCATGGTACGACAGGCATGGGAGAATATGAATTTGCAAAGAGATAATCTTTGCAAAGAGAACTGGATAATCTTCCAATGGGAAGATTTTGTTTACTTTCTAGAGGAAATAATGTTTGGCTTTATGAGTAAGATTATGTTTAGTTTCTAGAGGAAATAATGTCTGGCTTTATAAGGAAGATTATGTTTACTTTCAAGAAGAAACAGCGTTGTGCTGCATGAGATTATATTTTGTTGAGGATACAGTGCTGTGTTTGGAGGAAGGGATCTCTATGTTGTGTTCCGAGGAGAAGATAGCTATGTTCTAAGGAGGAGATACCTCATGTTCTTGAGGGAGGTAATCACATTCATAAGGAAACCACTAAACGGATGCTTTAAGAACTGCTAGGAGCTGTCATTTAGGAATGATACAGAATTATGGACACTTAGTCCCTTGTATTATATCGAGAGTTCTGGGTAAATTGGGTGCAGGTCTGTGTAAAATCAATAAATCCTGTTGTTCTTGGCAGCGATACCTTTCTTTTCCTATTTTGGTCTCGTTTTAATGGTAGAGCTCATGGGAGAATATGAATATGCTTGCGTCCATGACGCGGGTAGGAGCAGAAAGGTTACAGAGTTCCCCAGGTTAGTGGTAGGCAACCGGCGAGACGACAGGTCACAATCGTCTGTTTTTAGAAGTCACAAATCGTCAGTCCTTGTCCTGCTATCCGTCCTGTCTACGAAATCCCACAGCCACACCCGCCACTCACTGGCATCATGAAAGCGATAACCACGGTGCTTCACTGCAGCAGCACGTTATTTCTCATCACTTAGTATTACATCATCATCATCATCATCATCATCATCATCATCTCGCGCATCCTCACACTCCACCACATAATAATGACAAGATTTTGTCTTGAAACAAAGTTACAACAGGGAGGTTTTAGCTCCGTTTACAGCAGGCCACGAGCATCATTTTTTCTCTGGATTGCTCTACTAGTAACGGACTAGCTTGGTCGGTCACAATGACAGAAAACGATGACTGTATTTCGGGGAGCAGTTGAATTATACCATCGCTTGTAACCACTTTAGTAAAATTCACAGCAACTGCAGCAGCTGTTCACAGCTCCAGTTCTCACCTGGTCTCGATGGAATTAATTATGTTAATCCACGCAAACGTTTATTTTCTGCCAGGATCAAAATGTGCTCAGAGGTCACTTACGCCAACTTCCAGACAGTGCACCACGAGATGGGTCACGTGGAATACTTCATGGCTTACGCTGATCAGCCCACGATCTTCCGCGAAGGGGCCAATGCTGCTTTCCACGAAGCAGTTGGTGATACGATCGGGCTGTCTGTGATGTCTGCCTCCCATCTTCAAGCTTTACAGCTCATGGATGATGACAGGAGGTCTCCGGCTAATGAAGAGTTACGGAACGTTTCCAGAGAACGCCGACGTCAGATCAATAAACAAAGTAAGTATATTCTGTCCAGTCTGGTGTAGTCAGGTGTACGAATAACGTGACAGAGGTGCGCTTCTGTAACGTGTGACCGTGACGTGACGAGACTATGAAGCAAAACCGTGTACGGTGTGAGCTGTGGACGTTTGCTGCTATGTCGTTCATTTGCACCAGCACTTTTTGTTGTTGTTGTTGTTGTCTTTAAGCAAATTTGATATGAGTTTCAATACGGCCACCCTTTTCGTTCTATTTGTACGACCCCCGAGAATCAGCTTATAGCTCAGTTACCATGAAGAGCAACGATCTGGCAACACCTTCACTTTCCTCAGGCTTAATCGGTCATTTAGTCAGTCATTCAGTCAGTTATTTAGTCAGTCAGTTAATTAGCTAGTTAGTCAGTCAGTTAATTAGTTAGTTATTCTATCAATACGTTAATCAGTTAGTTAGCCAGTCAATCAATCAGTTAGTTAGTCAGTTAATTAGTTAGTTAATCAATCAGTCAGTTAATTTGTTAGTCAATCAGTTAATTAGTTATTCAGTTAATTACTTAGTTGGTTACTCAGTCACTTAGTTAGTCACGTCACTTAGTTAGTCACTTAGTTAGTTAGTAAGTCAGTCAGTTAGTCAGTTACTTACTCAGCTAATCAGTCAGTCAGTTAGTTAGTTAGTAAGTCAGTCAGTCATTCAGTCAGTCAGTTACTTAGTCAGTCAGTTAGCTAGTCAGTCATTGATTTAATTAATGTGTTAGTCAATTAGCCAGTCAGGCAGTTAGTTAGTTAGTCAGTTAGTTAACTAATTAGTCAGCCAGCCAGTAAGTAAGTTAGTCAGTTAATTAAATAAATATTTAACGAAATATCAGCTTGAACATGAATACTTGCAAGGCAAAAGATGTTCTCTCTGTGTATTTCAGCATTTCGTCTTCTAGACCTCCAGTTTGCTTTTCCTGTTCCGCTCAGCTTCTCCCTCATTTGTTTACTTTCAAACAGTGATGTTTGTCTGCATAGATTTGTAAGAATTATTCTCATTGTTCTCAATCATTCTCTTATGCGTAGATACCCATGATCGGACTAATGCTGTCTTACTTACATCCTTCCCGTGCCAATAAACGTCACACAGGGCTCGCATAGTTGTTTGCCAAGTTTTCCTATTCTCGGCGAGTCTTTCAACCTCATCAAGGGATGTTATTCCCACTAAACTGGCTTCTCTTAACAATGTTCCCTTTAGAGTTTCATGTCGTCGACCTCTTTTTCTTCGGCCCGTTGTGCTCCACTTGATAGCTTGTTTTGGTATTCTCTGTTTCTTTTCATCACATGGCCTACATATGTCCAGCTACTTTTTCTGATCACCCAAGAGACAGGTTGTTGTTTGCTCATCTGTCTTATCTCTCAGTTGTTCTTAAATTCATTCCACTTTGTACCAAGTATTTTCCCGAGGCATGTGTTTTCAAAAGACTCTAATTACTAATGCTGTCTAGAAACTTTTATTTTTTATTTGTTAGTTGCTTTTATTTGATAATTGGAGAATTTTTTTTTGGAATGTGTTTTAATTTATATGACTTCTAGTAGCTATTTAGTTGTCTTACTTCCACTTGTCTGTCTTGTCTTATTTTCATCTGTCTGCCTTGTCTTGTTTACTTCCTCATAAACCTTTCAGTGTTAAGGTGACTTATAGATGTTTTGAAAGCTCTCAGCCATTTTTGCTTCATATAATGGGATATTCAAGGTTCTGTCTATGCAAATGTGAGATGCTTCATGATAAATGCCTAGCTTATAGATGACTTTGTCTACAGAGGCCACCATAAACAGTTTACTGCACATGGCTTTAGAAAAAATAGCCTTTCTTCCATTTGGGTTACTCGTGGATACATGGCGATGGGGAGTCATGCAAAGGACCATAACTCCTGAAAATTACAACCGGAAATGGTGGGAAATGAGGTACGGGCATAAATGCGCACGTGTGTTTATCTCTGTGTGTGTGTACGCGCGCCAGGTTTATTCTTGCAGTATTCATGCATTTTGTCCATCAAATAGTGAAGGAATGTAGAGAATACAGCAACAAGGAAGGAAAGTGTGATTGAAAAGTATAATTATCTCTCAGGGGTTCATAAAAAAAAACTGACTAATTAACAGAATGTATCAGAGTTTAAACAAAAAACTGAATGGAGGTTGTAGGGGAAAGAAGAAAAAAGCAATCAAAAGTAAAATCTACAGCGACATTTACTTACTTCCAGAAAAAAATTCATTAGTTTTTTTAGCGTTTTGTTTTTTTTGTTGTTGTTGTTAAAGGATGCGGCTTGAAAATGTGAGATACAAAGAGAGTGTAAACGTGTATTTTATCTTTTTTATTTAGATCTATGTAGTTTCAGTCCTCATTTAGATCTATCTAGTTTCAGTCCTCGTTTAGATCTATGTAGTTTCAGTCCTCATTTAGATCTATGTAGTTTCAGTCCTCATTATGCTTCCCTCGGCAACTGCATAGACCAGGATTGGAGACACCAGAAAGGAAGTTAGAATTAGATCTGCAAAGGCAGCATTGGCCTTTTAAAATTTTACGATTAAAAGTCATAAGCGCGAAAACAAAGTTAAGATTCTTCAACTCAGATTTAATATCCAGCCTTATTTATGCGTGTGAAAGCTGGAAAACAACTTGAGAAATAGAAGAACAAATTAGATGCATTTGGAAACAAATGTCCAAGGAAAATACTCTGTAGTTAAACGTATTCAAGACCAACGCAAAGATAAGAAAGATGAGCGAACAACAACCTGTCTCATCACTGATTTTAAAAAAAATGGACATACATCGGTCATAAAATGAGGAGAAACAACCAGAAAATCCTAAAAACAAGCTATCAAATGGGGTACAACAGGACAAAGAAAATGAGGACACCCATGTGGAACTCTGAAGGGAACATTGTGGAGAGAGGCTAAATTGAAAAGAAAGAGGAAGACCAAGGCGAAGGTGGCTGGAAGACGTCGTTGATAATCTGCACAAAGATGCGTCAGCAGCAGAGCATCTTGCTTACGACCGAGAGGCCTACAGGAGAGCTGTTAGGGAGGCAAAAGGTTCCGCGAGAGACGTGCAAATGACTGACTGAAATGACTGAAGATCCCTTGATGAGGTTGAAAAGCTTGCCGAAAACGGAAAATCGTGGGAAACTAAAATGCGAGCACTTTTTGACTTTTAACAGCGCGGGAAGTAAGTTTGAGGTCCGGTGACAGGGGAAGATTTGATGTTAATACTGAACTAGGGAAAACCCAATTAGATGTGAATCTTTACAGCAAATAGTGAATGTTGCGAATCTGTTACTGTGATGTAGAAAGTGATGAAGGTGTAAGGTTACGTAAAAATCACATCTTAAAAAATACTGTCGGATCAGATTACATAGAAAGTGTAAATGATTTAAATAGCTTTGTACACTTTTTTAAATGCATCTATACGGGTTTTTTTTTTTTTTGGTCTGGCGACTCGGGTACACTATGTGAGTCACAAGTAAAGCTATTGTCGTCTATTTTAGTACAGACCAGGCAACTGAGTTTATTAGAAATTTTTTTGTGCGGTCATAAAACAGATTTGTATTCCTCACATTTTCTTTTCTGTATTGATCCCTTACTTTTCCATAAACCTTCGTTTACCTTGTATTATTGTCAGCCTTGAAAACATCCACGGAACTCCCAATTCGACTTCCAGTTTTTATTTAAGCCGAAAACTAATTGTTGTTGGTCGGTTTATCGGTTAATATTTGCTTTCTATTATTGCAGGCCAGATTATCGATTATTACACCGAATACATCAAAGTCGTTCAAATTATTTAGACCGAATCGATACGTGGTTAGTCCCTCTTCCGCATTGATTCTTTTTTCTTTGTAATATTTTGTAGACCTTGATAAACGTATGTCAATTTTCTTATATTTCAGGGTAATTGAAATCAGCTTTCACTGTATTTCAGATTAAAATTTCAAGGAATTAGGTCACCAGTGCCTCGTTCAGAAAATGATTTTGATCCAGGCGCGAAGTATCACATCCCAGCAAATTCAGCTTACGTTAGGTATGTCGTACACGGCTCATGATATTGACTTTTTTACATTTAAATATTATAATTGCTTGATTTTAATTATTGTGTTTCGTTACAGTCGAAATTGCCTGATAAACGTCGACAAGTTAAAAAAGACAGAGCACGTTAGACTTAAGACAGTTTTTTTTCGCTGGGATAACCGTCCATACTTTTGCTCTAATACTTTACCCTAATACATTGCTGTAAAACGTCTCTGTAAAACTGCTCAAACACTTTGATCCAACACTTTGATTTAATGCTTTGATCTAATACTTTGATCTAATAACTTTGTTTTAATAATTTGCTCTGATACTTCGCTCAATTACTTTGCTCTAACACTTTGATCTAATACTTTGCTCTAAAACTTTGCTCAAAAACTTTGATCTAACACTTTGTTCTAATGCTCTGCTCTAATACTATGCTCTAATACTTGTTCTAATACTTGTTCTAATACTTTGTTCTATTACTCTGCTCTAATACTTTGTTCTAATAGTTTGTTATAACAGTTTGTTCTAATACTTTGTGATAATACTTTGGTCTAAAAATGTGTTCTAATGGTTTATTCTAATAGTTTGTTCTAATACTCTGATCTAATACTTTGTTCTAACACTTAGATCTAATACTTTGCTCTAACACTTTGCACTAATACATTACTCTAACACTTTGCTCTAATACATTACTCTAACACTTTGCTCTAACGCTTTGTTCTAATAGTTTGTTCTAACACTTTGCTCTAACACTTTGCTCTAACACTTTGTTCTAATACTTTGCTCTAACACTTTGCTCTAACACTTTGCTCTAATACTTTGCTCTAATACTTTGCTCTAACACTTTGCTCTAATACTTTGCTCTAATACTTTGCTCTAATACTTTGTTCTAACACTTTGCTCTAATACTTTGTTCTAATAGTTTGTTCTAATACTTTGTTCTAACACTTTGCTCTAACACTTTGCTCTAACACTTTGCTCTAATACTTTGCTCTAATACTTTGTTCTAATAGTTTGTTCTAATACTTTGTTCTAACACTTTGCTGTAATCGTGTGCTGAAAGTTTTCTGACCTTGACCTTGTTCTGTCTCTCTGGAACTGTGAACATATTTTCTTTGCAGCCGGTGCAGGAAGGATGTTGAAGCACAGCATCGTCCCAAATAGGGCGAGGGTTTCTGCGGCTTCTTTTTCAGACCCTGAATGGAGCCAGTAAAGAAGATAATGCACAATGCTTCTATACCAGTCTCAACTGTCATGAGAACTACAGCTAATGCACAATGCTTCTATACCAGTATCATGAGAATTACAGCTAATGTACAATGCTTCTATACCAATATCAAGAGAATTACAGCTAATGTACAATGCTTCTATACCAATATCATGAGAATTACAGCTAATGCACAATGCTTCTATACCAACCTCATGAGAACTACAGCTAATGCACAATGCTTCTATACCAATATCATGAGAATTACAGCTAATGTACAATGCTTCTATACCAATATCATGAGAATTACAGCTAATGTACAATGCTTCTATACCAATACCATGAGAATTACAGCTAATGTACAATGCTTCTATACCAAACTCATGAGAACTACAGCTAATGTACAATGCTTCTATACCAATCTCATCTGTCATGAGAACCACAGCGATTACTGTCCTGTTATCCAGAATGAACGTGTTAAGGGCGGGTACTAACAGAGAGGTGGGGCGGGACCTGGTTGATTATGTTCCGTCAGTCGAGCCCAAGCATGCCAGCTATGGCCCATGGACTGCTAGACTGGATCAACGTCTTCATCTCTTCTGACATTGTCAAAGCGGTTTTGGAATTTCATGAAGATGTCTTAATAAAAAGTCATGGAGAACTTTTCTTACGGGTTAATACAATCCTCCGATCCTTGGTAGTGGGACCGAGTTTCCGTGCATCTGTCGCGTGCGTTAACAATTCATTTGCAGTTGAAAATCGCAAGAGGAGGAAGAAGAAGAAGAAGAAGAGAAGAAGAAGAAGATGAAGAAGAAGAAGAGGAGGAGGAGGAGGACAGACGGCATCTGCTGGGGCAAAATTCTAGAAAATCTACCACCAAAATTATCCCTGACGCTTGGAGTGATTATGCTGCCTGCGACACCCCCATTCTGAGGTGATAAAATGGAACGGGCAGCAGAGCGAGTACGGGAATGTCTTGACTGCTTTGAAGACATTTCCGAACAGCTAAACGAAAGAAAGTCACGGGAAATTTGTTTCACATTCATCGTTCAACGACCTGCAAAATGTCTGCCTATGGTTTCTGTTATTTACACCTCGTCCTCCAAACCGATATACTCTTTTGTATTGTTTTTCTTTTCAGAATATGTTTGTCAGTCATAAATGTGAAATAACTTGTCCTGAACATGGTTTCAGTGGGATGCACTAGAGACAGTGGTACCCAGAGGCTTTTACAAACTCGTTATTTTATTTCTTCGATTCAAAAAACGAATCACTGGATTCTTTACTGGAGCCGCCATTGTATACAGATTTATAATATTCTTACCTCTGATACCTAGGCCTGGTCCAGTTGATTGAACCTATAACCAGTTGTATGGACATAAATCTAGTCGAATGAACCTATAACCAGTTATGTGAATATAAATCTAGTCGAATGAACCTATAACCAGTTATGTGAACATAAAACTAGTCGTCTTAACCTATAACCAGTTATGTGAACATGAAACTAGTCTACTGAACCTATAACCAGTTATACGAACATAAAACTAGTCGACTGAATCTATGACCAGAACGAACATAAAACTAGTCGACTGAACTATAACCAGTTGTTTGAACATAAAACCAGCTGTCTGAAGTTATAATCATTTGACCGAACCTATAACCAATAGTCTGAAACTTATAACAAGACTGATTTGCTGGCTGAACTTATAAGAAGTTGACTGGAGACATAGCCAATTAGGCTTGCCTATAACCATTAGACTGAACCTATAACCAGTTGATTGCACTCTTTCTCCAGCTACTTCATAAGCTATATTCAGCAGTTCCAGATGTACAAAGCTTTATGTCAAGCCAAATCGTATGTAGGACCTTTGCATCAGTGCGACTTCTATGGATCTTTTGCAGCTGGAAACAAACTAAGGTAAGAATAGGGAACCTCACATGCGCGTAGCTGTTATTCTAAATTATAGGGAACTTCGTCTGTGTGTTCTTTTTGTTTGTAGATACAGATAACTTCATAGTTTTATCTACGTATTCCTTTTATTCATACATTTACAAATGTTACTGTTATTCTTAAGTACTCTCTTGCTTTCTCTGTCTCTCTCTCCTTTATCTTTCTCTGTCCGTCTGTCGAGCCCAAGCATGCCAGCTATGGCCCATGGACTGCTAGACTGGATCAACGTCTTCATCTCTTCTGACATTGTCAAAGCGGTTTTGGAATTTCATGAAGATGTCTTAATAAAAAGTCATGGAGAACTTTTCTTACGGGTTAATACAATCCTCCGATCCTTGGTAGTGGGACCGAGTTTCCGTGCATCTGTCGCGTGCGTTAACAATTCATTTGCAGTTGAAAATCGCAAGAGGAGGAAGAAGAAGAAGAAGAAGAGAAGAAGAAGAAGATGAAGAAGAAGAAGAGGAGGAGGAGGAGGACAGACGGCATCTGCTGGGGCAAAATTCTAGAAAATCTACCACCAAAATTATCCCTGACGCTTGGAGTGATTATGCTGCCTGCGACACCCCCATTCTGAGGTGATAAAATGGAACGGGCAGCAGAGCGAGTACGGGAATGTCTTGACTGCTTTGAAGACATTTCCGAACAGCTAAACGAAAGAAAGTCACGGGAAATTTGTTTCACATTCATCGTTCAACGACCTGCAAAATGTCTGCCTATGGTTTCTGTTATTTACACCTCGTCCTCCAAACCGATATACTCTTTTGTATTGTTTTTCTTTTCAGAATATGTTTGTCAGTCATAAATGTGAAATAACTTGTCCTGAACATGGTTTCAGTGGGATGCACTAGAGACAGTGGTACCCAGAGGCTTTTACAAACTCGTTATTTTATTTCTTCGATTCAAAAAACGAATCACTGGATTCTTTACTGGAGCCGCCATTGTATACAGATTTATAATATTCTTACCTCTGATACCTAGGCCTGGTCCAGTTGATTGAACCTATAACCAGTTGTATGGACATAAATCTAGTCGAATGAACCTATAACCAGTTATGTGAATATAAATCTAGTCGAATGAACCTATAACCAGTTATGTGAACATAAAACTAGTCGTCTTAACCTATAACCAGTTATGTGAACATGAAACTAGTCTACTGAACCTATAACCAGTTATACGAACATAAAACTAGTCGACTGAATCTATGACCAGAACGAACATAAAACTAGTCGACTGAACTATAACCAGTTGTTTGAACATAAAACCAGCTGTCTGAAGTTATAATCATTTGACCGAACCTATAACCAATAGTCTGAAACTTATAACAAGACTGATTTGCTGGCTGAACTTATAAGAAGTTGACTGGAGACATAGCCAATTAGGCTTGCCTATAACCATTAGACTGAACCTATAACCAGTTGATTGCACTCTTTCTCCAGCTACTTCATAAGCTATATTCAGCAGTTCCAGATGTACAAAGCTTTATGTCAAGCCAAATCGTATGTAGGACCTTTGCATCAGTGCGACTTCTATGGATCTTTTGCAGCTGGAAACAAACTAAGGTAAGAATAGGGAACCTCACATGCGCGTAGCTGTTATTCTAAATTATAGGGAACTTCGTCTGTGTGTTCTTTTTGTTTGTAGATACAGATAACTTCATAGTTTTATCTACGTATTCCTTTTATTCATACATTTACAAATGTTACTGTTATTCTTAAGTACTCTCTTGCTTTCTCTGTCTCTCTCTCCTTTATCTTTCTCTGTCCGTCTGTCTGTCTGTCTGTCTGTCTGTCTGTCTGTCTCTATCGGTTCATATGAAACAGGCGTTGATCGTCATTGATTTTCACAATCATCCATCCTTTGTTCTTTCTATAAGTTGTGTGTTCGACAGTGCTCCATGCCACTCTTTTAGTCCATAAAGTATCTTGCTTCTTTGTCTCCATCTGCCCCTCTTTCCCTCCAGTATTTTCCATTGTCATTGGTTTGTCTTTTCTTAAAACATGCTCTACAAATCTGAACTGTCGTATTCTGAATTTTACGATAATTTTCTGTCTTTTTCTAGCCTCACTCAGAACCTCTTCATTTATTTTCTTGACTGTCCATGGCATTCTCATAATTCTTCTTGGGAACAACATCTCCGCTGCTTCCAGTAGATTCTGAGCACTCTTTGTTACTGTCCGTGTGCTTTGCTTACATGTTTTTCTTATGTACAAGTAGTTTCAAACATGTGTTGTTACCATTCTGTGCTGCAGATAACTTTACCTATGCTCTCTTGCTATTCTTAGCTACAGGTAACTTAGCATATGTCTATGTCTTCTTGCTATTACTAAATATAGGTAACTTGTTATGTTATTATTTTAAGTAACTGATAACTTGGAATACGTATTATAATTGTGAGAAGGAAAAAAATGTCACGAAAATAAATACATAAATAAGAAACTGTCATATATTGCCAAACAGCGCCTCAGATTAAGAGATACTGCCCCATTCAGCCACGCGTTTTAACCTCGAAATACCAACACACGAGAGAGGTCAGTCATTTGTATGTCCCTTGCTGAATTTTGCCTCTTTAACAGCTCTCTTGTAGGCCTCTCGGTTGTAAGCAAGATGCCCTGCATTTGCAGATTATCAACGATGTCTTGCAGCCATCTTCGTCTTGTTCTTCCTCTCTTTCTTTCCCCCATTATGTACCCTTTCAAGACGATCTTCTCTAAAGTTTTATGACATTTAATGTGTCCAAAATATTTAAGTTTTCTCCGAGAAAGAATGGCGGGAAAATAAGGTCTGGATGAGGGAAAGGTGAATGAGTACTCTTCCGTTTATTTCATCCGGCTAGTCTGTGAGTTGTTGGTTCCAAACGTTTATTATTTATTTTTAGCTCAAAATGGGGTTGACATCGAAATGCTCATGTCGTTTCATCAGTTCATTACACGAAGGCAGAATACTGTCTCTGCCAACTTTGATTTCTAGTTCCTGGTGACTCCATCTCAGCTCCTGACTCAAGCCACTTCAGTTCTTGCGTCGAGTAAAAGTTGTAGCTTCGTCCAGATTAAAGAGACTGCAACCATCATGGAAAAATACAAGAACTGTTTAAAACAAACAGTAGGAACAACTTTATTAATTAACGATAACACAGTTGTAACGTTTCAACTTACACCTTAACCATACACAAACATACAGGACAAAGAAATAGGGAAAGACGAAGAAATGTAATTCACGTGAATGATTTAAACAAATAAGAAACAGGGAAAAAAATATTGGAAAAAAACCCCTAGCTATAACTTGTAAAAATCTGCGTCCGAGAGTGCGTGGTAGAGTACTGTGAATGTTTAAATGAAGACTTGTGAAGTGTGATATGCTGGTAGTAAAGAGGGGATTGGGAAAACGAAAAGAGAGAGAGCGAAGCAGTAGTTATCAACCCCCCCCCCCCCAAAAAGGGTAGGTGGAATAGATGAATGTGTCCGGGACAGAGCTTTTGTAACCTAGTACAGTTAAGGGACCGGCATATAAGATACAGGTAAGGAAAGAGCACCACTTAATGTGATTGTGGAGAAAGGGAATGATAAGTATAGCTGAATTTCAGTTTCTAACCATGTGGTTTCAGCATTCCACACTCCTGTATGTAGTGGCTCTCGAGCGTCATACAGCTTCTGTCACAAGAGTGGCATTGTTTAATGGCTGTTACTAGAAAATCAGACTTGCCTCTGTGGTTGAGACGGTTGAAATGATTAGAGATTGGTTTAGAAGCATGTTCGGGGATGTCATAAAAAATATTTCTGCTTGTGGTCACCAATCTATCACACAAAAGGGCAATAACTTCAATTCTAGTAATCAGCAATAACGAATATAATGATATTAATGAATATTTACTTGGCTGTAGTAAATTTCCTTCTCTTCCCCCCCCCCCCCCCCCCCCCCGTTTCCTATATGCAGGCACGTTTTAAGTGAAGGTAGCAGCACCCCGTGGCAAGCACAGATGAAGTACCTGACTGGAAGCGATCAAGTCAAGACTGACGCCATCTTGGAATACTTCAAACCTTTGCACGACTGGCTGACCATGGACAACTCCGTTCACCAAGAAAAGATAGGATGGGATGGGGCAGACATCAACTGGATCGAAGATTAGGCGTAGCTCAAGGCTGGAGGGTGGTCAGTCCACGTTCAAACATAAATCACACTCAAAGCATACGTCCGGCGTGCTTTTCAGTGTTCTATTCCAAAATGGTTATATTTTATTTGTAAATTATGTGTAAAGTTGTATGCCTTAAAAAATATTTTGAACAATTACGAATTCTTGAAAAGAGAACATTAATCTTACAAGTAGAATGTGAGATAAGGTACGTAACTGTGATAATAACACTAATTAAACTGTGTTATGTCCCTTCGAATAGCAAAACTGGTTTTAATTAAGTAGTCTACCACTGAAGATCAACTGAGGTTACAAAAAATATTTTATGAATTGAAAAAAAAAAACAAGAAGTAAACGATGTAATTACTTGTGTAAATAAAGAAAACCACAAAAAAAAAAATGGCAGATACATCAGAAAATTTATACAAGACACAGAGAATGTTTCTTTGGACCGCTGAGGTACTAAAATAACATAGTCAAAGAACAGAGGATTACAAAAATATGTTTACTTTCTTTATGGTAGAAGATTTTTCTTTCTTCTGACACATTCCCAGATCTTTTCTTTTTCTTTGTAACTTTAACTGTCCTGGATGTGTCTGGCAGCATTAGCAGTAAAAAGAAATGGCTATATTCGCTTTGTTTAATAACATGGATTATTGATAAACAATAAAAGGTAATCCTGCCTTAGAGGTACATAGGGATATGGTGTTAGTGCCCATATTTTCCTTGACCTGTCAGCACACTAGAGGGTGATATGGTCAGTATCATGCCTGGCTGCCTTTCCTTCCCCAACTCCAGAAGAAGTCAAGGACCCATTTCTACATCTGGGTAACTGTGGTGCCTCCAGCTTAGATTCAAACTCTGACCTTCACCATGAGAGACCAGCGCATTAACAATTTTGCCACTCAAACATGCAATAAACTATACATATGTATTATTTTCTAATAAACTGAAATTTATAAGCTAGAAACGGCAACAGAGAAATGTCAAGACTGTAAACAAATAACCGTGAAAGACAAGAGAAGAAATGAGGTGTGGAAAAATAAACTAACAAAGGCACCTGAACCAGCAAATCTTGAATGATCTTACTATAGCAAGGGAAGATGAACAAATGAGGCCCTGGAAACAAGTTTACAAAAATGGGAAATGAATAAACCAGTCACTAAAATCATGTTCATATGAAAAGTTAACTAAACATAAGAAGACCTGAAGTCCACATAAAGTAAGGATAACTGGCGAAAAGAAGACTTGAAATTTATAAACAGATTGATAACTGAACATAAGAAGGTCTGAAATCTATAAATAGTATGGATAACTGAACATAAGAAGGTCTGAAATCTATAAACAGTATGGATAACTGAACATAAGAAGGTCTGAAATCTATAAACAGTATGGATAACTGAACATAAGAAAGCTCAAAATCCATAAAAAGTAAGGATAACTGAAACATAAGATCTATAAGAAATATCCCTAAGCTATCATCTGGGGCCATCAGATGGGAGATAACTGCACACTATTGTGGATTAAGCAACAGAGTAATTAAGTCTGGCAAGTAAAGTGGGAATGCTAACATTTTAAAAGGTTACCATTTGTTGTATCTTGGACAAGTGTGTATGTGCTTCAACTTTCTTCTGTGAAAGGAGATCTCAGCATGGTGTATGTACTCCATAGCACCAATGAGAACCAGTTCCATAGTAGACTCGGATTTCATAGAATAAGCATCTCCAGATAGAGAAGTGGTAACATATGCCATTATAAGATGTCTCAGAGAGTTCATACTCAGAAGGAATATGGAATTTATTCTAGGTCTCCCAATGTTAATATTACACTTTCTACGGAAGAAAAAGGCCGGCCTTGCAATATTTTTTAAGTTAAATATGGGACTCTTTTTGGTTTTGGGCGGGGGGAGTGGGGAAGGAGGGAGGGGTGCAGGCATAAAATTGAATTTAAATTTTAAGCCCAACATTTTAAATTTTAGAGGGCTAGATCTGAAACTTTACCTCCTATGTGACAATCGGCCTTCCTTTTTGTACTTCTCTACAAAGCGAGTTTCCTTCTAAACAGTGGGATAAACATTTCCACTAAGATTATTAAAATATTTGGGGTATTTCCAAACATATGACGATCAAAAACTGAGAATATAGAAAACATGGGACGGGGGACATTTAGGTGTCCAGACCAAATTGTTCTGGGATAAATCATTAAAATATGATGCTGTCCCATATAATATGGCACAACTTATCATTTTACATGCCTGCTGAAATTCTATGCCATTTCAATACTAAAAATATGTCACATAGATTTTTTGTTGTTTGCAAGTGTGATACTGAAATAACAAAATTAAAAAAAATAAAGGATTTAAGAAGAAATGATTTTAGGATTACAGAACTGTTTGATTACTTCGTGTTAGAAATGTTGTCTTTTGTGTGAGAAATTCCCATATTTTGTTCTCTTTTTAACCTGCACTGTCTAGGATGTTTCTGGCAGCATCAGCAGTTTTAAAAAAAAATGGCCATATTGGCTTCATGTTAATAAAGCAGAATATTAATGAACAATATTTGTGTTGTTTTCTAATAAAGAAGCATTAAAGAAAACAGCAAGTAGTAACATGCAGTTGAAAGCAAACTTTACATAAGAGAGGAAGTAATAATGCAGAGTTATTTCTGTGAACTTCAAATTTGTGTGAATGGAAAAATCATTGCTACAGGACATTATTTAGAGGATGTAGTATACACATAATTCTTATCAGTGACAATGTGAAATCAAAGCAAGAAAAAACAGATAGCCTGTCTTCAATGGCTAGCAAAATAGGAGTTAAAACAAAAATAATGAAACACCCCATTAATCAAAATGGAAAAATATACGTAGAACGAACAGCTGTTGAAGAAGTAAACCAATTTGCATATCTTGGCAGCTACATAGACCAGAATGGTGACACCAGAAAGGAAGTTAGAATTGCAAAAGCAGCGTTGACCTTCAAAAATCTTGAGAACATATAGCATTCAGAAGTTATAAGCACAAAAACCAAATGAAGATTATTCAATTCAAATGTAATATCCAGCCACTTTTATGCATGTTAAACTGTAAAACAACTAAAGAAATAGACAAGAAATTAGACTCTTTTGAAAACAAATGCCTAAGTAAAATACTCTGTATAAATTAGAATGAATCTCAGAACAACGCAGAGATAAGACAGATGAGCAAACAACAACCAGTCTCATGGGTGATCAGAAAAAGAAGATGGATATATGTCAGTCACGTGATGAGAAGAAACAATCAGAGAATACCAAAACAAGCTATCAAGTGGGGCACAACAGGCCAAAGAAAAATAGGTTGACCACGTCAAATCCTAAAGAGGACATTGTTAAGAGAGGCCAGTTTTGTGGACATAACATCCCTTGATGAGGTTGAAAATTTCGCAGAAAATAGGAAATTTTTCTAACAACTATACAAGCACTTTGAGACATTTAGTGGCACGGGAAGGATGTAAGGAAGGAATTAAGTATACACTGACTGGTTGTGTTAAGTGTGCACAAGATCTTCTCACTAAAAGATGTCCTGCTAAGTCAGGACGTATAATTCAATATTTTCATTCTTGCTGTACAAGAAATTCTATGTGACTTTACTGTGTCTTCAACATCTAGGATCTGTGAGGATGAGGAATGGATTGTGTTTTTGGTAGGATTTCAGTTTCTTATGTACATTCCTTAGCTTTGGTGCATCTTATCTATCTGTGCAGATATATGTTATTTCATCATGTCTGGTTAACAATGTCGTATGGCCCTACATTATGAGGTCCTAACCTGGCGTACAGTGAAGGTCATGTTTGGGTCTGAATATAAAGTTTAGATTTAAAACTATGTGTACATCACAAAGATCCACATCAAGAATATAAATGCAAATATTCAAAAGGTTTTAAATTTAATACCAAGTGATAGAGGAGTGTATGGATGACATGAGTAATTATTGTACTTAGGGGTCTGTGACCCCAAAAAAAAACTGGGAATAACTGACCTCAGTCATTTGCATGTACCTTGTGGAACTTTGCATCCCTAATAGCTCTCCTTTAGGCCTCTCGGTTGTAAGCAAGATAGCCTGCTGCTGATGCATCCATTTGCAGATTATCAACGATGTCTTGCAGCCATCTTCATATCGGTCTTCCTCTCTTTTTCCCCATTATATACCCTTCCAAGACTGTCTTCTCTAAATTATCATGACATTTAATGTGTCCAAAATGTGTCTTCTTTACTAGCCAGCCTTCTTCAATATTAATTTCTTGTAGTATGGATATCCTTACTGCATGAGGAATTCACATATGAGTCCTGTAATGTCGGTTTCCAAAGTAGAGTCAAAGTCACTGCCATTCATCTCTCGATTCATGCTCAAGTGAAGTCTTCAAAAGTCTGAGACCCCCAAAAATTGGGACAACTGACCTACATCTTTATTTTTAATGGTAGTGCTTCTAAAAACACACTGCATATCAAAAAACATTTATAACAAGATTTGGACAGAAGTCTTTGATGTGGTTGTGAGTACTGAAAAAAGTAGCACTGAAGTTCACTGTCACTATTTTTGGCAGCTTCGTTTGGGTCAATGAAGGAAGCTTTGATAAATTATCGTCTTCATTATGTGAGAGAAGAAATGAGCAGACGACCCTAAGATATCTCCAGCTTCAATAATATCCAGCCACTTTTATGCATGTTAAACTGTAAAACAACTAAAGAAATAGACAAGAAATTAGACTCTTTTGAAAACAAATGCCTAAGTAAAATACTCTGTATAAATTAGAATGAATCTCAGAACAACGCAGAGATAAGACAGATGAGCAAACAACAACCAGTCTCATGGGTGATCAGAAAAAGAAGATGGATATATGTCAGTCACGTGATGAGAAGAAACAATCAGAGAATACCAAAACAAGCTATCAAGTGGGGCACAACAGGCCAAAGAAAAATAGGTTGACCACGTCAAATCCTAAAGAGGACATTGTTAAGAGAGGCCAGTTTTGTGGACATAACATCCCTTGATGAGGTTGAAAATTTCGCAGAAAATAGGAAATTTTTCTAACAACTATACAAGCACTTTGAGACATTTAGTGGCACGGGAAGGATGTAAGGAAGGAATTAAGTATACACTGACTGGTTGTGTTAAGTGTGCACAAGATCTTCTCACTAAAAGATGTCCTGCTAAGTCAGGACGTATAATTCAATATTTTCATTCTTGCTGTACAAGAAATTCTATGTGACTTTACTGTGTCTTCAACATCTAGGATCTGTGAGGATGAGGAATGGATTGTGTTTTTGGTAGGATTTCAGTTTCTTATGTACATTCCTTAGCTTTGGTGCATCTTATCTATCTGTGCAGATATATGTTATTTCATCATGTCTGGTTAACAATGTCGTATGGCCCTACATTATGAGGTCCTAACCTGGCGTACAGTGAAGGTCATGTTTGGGTCTGAATATAAAGTTTAGATTTAAAACTATGTGTACATCACAAAGATCCACATCAAGAATATAAATGCAAATATTCAAAAGGTTTTAAATTTAATACCAAGTGATAGAGGAGTGTATGGATGACATGAGTAATTATTGTACTTAGGGGTCTGTGACCCCAAAAAAAAACTGGGAATAACTGACCTCAGTCATTTGCATGTACCTTGTGGAACTTTGCATCCCTAATAGCTCTCCTTTAGGCCTCTCGGTTGTAAGCAAGATAGCCTGCTGCTGATGCATCCATTTGCAGATTATCAACGATGTCTTGCAGCCATCTTCATATCGGTCTTCCTCTCTTTTTCCCCATTATATACCCTTCCAAGACTGTCTTCTCTAAATTATCATGACATTTAATGTGTCCAAAATGTGTCTTCTTTACTAGCCAGCCTTCTTCAATATTAATTTCTTGTAGTATGGATATCCTTACTGCATGAGGAATTCACATATGAGTCCTGTAATGTCGGTTTCCAAAGTAGAGTCAAAGTCACTGCCATTCATCTCTCGATTCATGCTCAAGTGAAGTCTTCAAAAGTCTGAGACCCCCAAAAATTGGGACAACTGACCTACATCTTTATTTTTAATGGTAGTGCTTCTAAAAACACACTGCATATCAAAAAACATTTATAACAAGATTTGGACAGAAGTCTTTGATGTGGTTGTGAGTACTGAAAAAAGTAGCACTGAAGTTCACTGTCACTATTTTTGGCAGCTTCGTTTGGGTCAATGAAGGAAGCTTTGATAAATTATCGTCTTCATTATGTGAGAGAAGAAATGAGCAGACGACCCTAAGATATCTCCAGCTTCAATAATATCCAGTTATTTAGCAATGTTATTTTAATTAATAGAGTTCTAGACTCAGATCAATCCACTGGTACTTCAGATCAAGACTTTTGAAGACTTCACTTGAGTATGAATCGAGAGATGAGTGGCAGTGACTGACTCTACTTTGGAACCCGAGGTACTGGCCTGTGATTCAATTTGAGTCTTTGCTATGGAGAATTTTAATACAAAATTGTACTTCAATGTCCATTCACAGCAATCTGTGCCTCAGATAACATTTCCCAAACCTCTTACATAAAAACTGTTTTTTTGTTGTTGTGCCTTAGATAACATCTTCCATATCTCTTACATAAAAAACATTTTTTGTGTGTCCTTAGATAACATCTTCCATATCTTTTTACATAAAAAACATTTTTTGTGTGTCCTTAGATAACATCTTCCATATCTTTTTACATAAAAAACATTTTTTGTGTGTCCTTAGATAACATCTTCCATATCTTTTTACATAAAAAAACATTTTTTGTTGTGCCTTAGATAACATTTTCCATTATTCTTACATAAAAACCATTTTTTGTTGTGGCTTAGATAACATCTTTCATATCTCTTACATAAAAACCATTTTTTGTTGTGGCTTAGATAACATCTTTCATATCTCTTACATAAAAACCATTTTTTGTTGTGGCTTAGATAACATCTTTCATATCTCTTACATAAAAACCATTTTTTGTTGTGGCTTAGATAACATCTTTCATATCTCTTACATAAAAATCATTTTTTGTTGTGGCTTAGATAACATCTTTCATATCTCTTACATAAAAACCATTTTTTGTTGTGGCTTAGATAACATCTTCCATATCTTTTTACATAAAAAACCATTTTTTGTTGTGGCTTAGATAACATCTTCCATATCTCTTACATAAAAAAAAACATTTTTTGTTGTGGCTTAGATAACATCTTCCATATCTCTTACATAAAAAAAAACATTTTTTGTTGTGGCTTAGATAACATCTTCCATATCTCTTACATAAAAAAAAACATTTTTTGTTGTGGCTTAGATAACATCTTCCATATCTCTTACATAAAAAAAAACATTTTTTTGTGGCTTAGATAACATCTTCCATATCTCTTACATAAAAAAAAACATTTTTTGTTGTGGCTTAGATAACATCTTCCATATCTCTTACATAAAAAAAAACATTTTTTGTTGTGGCTTAGATAACATCTTTCATATCTCTTACATAAAAACCATTTTTTGTTGTGGCTTAGATAACATCTTCCATATCTCTTACATAAAAATCATTTTTTGTTGTGGCTTAGATAACATCTTTCATATCTCTTACATAAAAACCATTTTTTGTTGTGGCTTAGATAACATCTTCCATATCTTTTTACATAAAAAACCATTTTTTGTTGTGGCTTAGATAACATCTTCCATATCTCTTACATAAAAAAAAATTTTTTGTTGTGGCTTAGATAACATCTTCCATATCTCTTACATAAAAAAAACATTTTTTGTGTGTCCTTAGATAACATCTTCCATATCTCTTACATAAAAAAAAATTTTTTGTGTGTCCTTAGATAACATCTTCCATATCTCTTACATAAAAAAAAACATTTTTTGTGTGTCCTTAGATAACATCTTCCATATCTTTTTACATAAAAAAACATTTTTTGTGTGGCTTAGATAACATCTTCCATATCTTTTTACATAAAAAAACATTTTTTGTTGTGGCTTAGATAACATCTTCCATATCTTTTTACATAAAAAAAAACATTTTTTGTTGTGGCTTAGATAACATCTTCCATATCTTTTTACATAAAAAAACATTTTTTGTTGTGGCTTAGATAACATCTTCCATATCTTTTTACATAAAAAAACATTTTTTGTGTGGCTTAGATAACATCTTCCATATCTTTTTACATAAAAAAAAACATTTTTTGTTGTGGCTTAGATAACATCTTCCATATCTTTTTACATAAAAAAACATTTTTTGTTGTGGCTTAGATAACATCTTCCATATCTCTTACATAAAAAAAAACATTTTTTGTTGTGGCTTAGATAACATCTTTCATATCTCTTACATAAAAACCATTTTTTGTTGTGGCTTAGATAACATCTTCCATATCTCTTACATAAAAATCATTTTTTGTTGTGGCTTAGATAACATCTTTCATATCTCTTACATAAAAACCATTTTTTGTTGTGGCTTAGATAACATCTTCCATATCTTTTTACATAAAAAACCATTTTTTGTTGTGGCTTAGATAACATCTTCCATATCTCTTACATAAAAAAAAACATTTTTTGTTGTGGCTTAGATAACATCTTCCATATCTCTTACATAAAAAAAAACATTTTTTGTGTGTCCTTAGATAACATCTTCCATATCTCTTACATAAAAAAAAACATTTTTTGTGTGTCCTTAGATAACATCTTCCATATCTCTTACATAAAAAAAAACATTTTTTGTGTGTCCTTAGATAACATCTTCCATATCTTTTTACATAAAAAAACATTTTTTGTTGTGGCTTAGATAACATCTTCCATATCTTTTTACATAAAAAAACATTTTTTGTTGTGGCTTAGATAACATCTTCCATATCTTTTTACATAAAAAAAAACATTTTTTGTTGTGGCTTAGATAACATCTTCCATATCTTTTTACATAAAAAAACATTTTTTGTTGTGGCTTAGATAACATCTTCCATATCTTTTTACATAAAAAAACATTTTTTGTTGTGGCTTAGATAACATCTTCCATATCTTTTTACAAAAAAAAACATTTTTTGTTGTGGCTTAGATAACATCTTCCATATCTTTTTACATAAAAAAACATTTTTTGTTGTGGCTTAGATAACATCTTCCATATCTCTTACATAAAAAAAAACATTTTTTGTTGTGGCTTAGATAACATCTTCCATATCTTTTTACATAAAAAAACATTTTTTGTTGTGGCTTAGATAACATCTTCCATATCTTTTTACATAAAAAAACATTTTTTGTTTTGCCTTAGAAAATCATAGAAAACACTCACATAAAGAATAAAAGGAAACATGCAAATGTCGCTCACAGAACCTTGCCTCCCTAACAGCTCTCATGTAGGCTTCTCATTGTAAGTAAGATGCCCTGTTGCTGATGCATCCTTTCGCAGATCGTTAACAATAAAAAGACAAAATAAAAAAATGACACCATAAAGACATTGGTAAAAATAACAAATTAAAAACATCCAGTAACAAAATGTCTAATGGTTTGGCCACATTGCACAAACAGAAGCAGACAGAAAATCATAGAAAACACTCACATAAAGAGTAAAAGGAAACAGAAGAAAATGATGTCCATGTAAAGAGGATGATCAGAAGAAATAAGAGAAACTTTAAACATCCACTTACATCAAACAAACTGCAGAATCCTTTCAAGAAAACTAATTGCCCTCTTCAATACTAGAAGGCACTTGAGGAAAGTGACAAGACAAGACAAGACAAGTAATTTATAAAGTCCCTTTACATTACAAGTTCGGACTTGAGGTCTTAGTTAAGAAAACTATTTCAAATTTTAAAACTGTTCAACACATATCTCAAAACCAATAATATATTATAATACTGTAACATGGATGTGTAGGTAAAATTAGGGGATATAGAAATAATAAAAGTAATCTCAGTTTCTGTAACTTGTATAGAAAGAACATATTTTTTCAGACAAAAGGCTAATTGCATCAGACTGGATCAGCTGTCTAATTGAACAAGTAAAAGAGAAATAAAACTCAAAAGTTTCACTGCTCATTCTTTAGTCTCTCAGGTGATGTTTGACTGTTCATTCCTGAGTCTCTCGGGTGATGTTTGACTGCTCATTCTTGAGTCTCTCTGCTCATAATGATCTTGACAATTGTTTCTACAGGCACATCTCTGTCTGAATGTGTGTGAATGAGAGAGAGAAAGAGAGGTGGGGAGGATGAGAGTTAAAGAGCAGGATGAAGGGAGAGAAAGTGGGATATAGGAAGAAATAGGAGGAGGTAGGTAGGGAGAAAGAAAGGTATGACATTAGCGAGAAACAAAGAAGTTCCTAGCATTAAACATATAAAACTTATTAAACATACTCACTTTAGATCACTGTTCACAATGAAGGAGAGAACAAATAATTATATAAGATCAAAAGAAAAATAATAATTTTTATTCTAGTCTTATATAAAAACTATTATTGTTGGCATAATAAGACTATCCACCCATCGCAACATATGCCTGTGAGACCTGGACACTTAACAAAACAGCTGAGAAGCACATAAATGCCTTTGAATGTAAATGCTATAGAAGAGTTCTCCAAATATCGTGGACACAAAAACGAACAAATATATCTATACTGCAAGAGCTTAATATTGATGAAGGCTGGCTAGTAAAGAGGATTAAAGAGAGAAAACTTAAATATTTTGGCCACATTAAACGTCATGATAATTTAGAGAAGACCATATTGGAGGGATACATAATGGGAAAAAGAAAGAGAGGAAGACCGAAACGAAGATGGCTGCAAGACATCGTTGATGATCTGGAAATGGATGCAGCAGCAGCAGGCCATCTTGCTCACAACCGAGAGGCCTACAGGAGTGCTGTTTGGGAGGCAAAGTTCCGCAAGGGACATGCAAAGGAATGAATGAATGAACCCGTTGCCTGTATCTAATGGGAGAAATGTTCCCTATACTCGTATTTTGCCCTTGTATACGATAATACAAATAAAGAATCTGTGGAGAGGAGCAGACAGAACCACAAAAATAAGATTTTTAAGGGCATGCATCTTTCCCATCGCAACATATGCCTGTGAGACCTGGACACTTAACAAAACAGCTGAGAAGCACATAAATGCCTTTGAATGTAAATGCTATAGAAGAGTTCTCCAAATATCGTGGACACAAAAAAGAACAAATATATCTATACTACAAGAGCTTAATATTGAAGAAGGCTGGCTAGTAAAGAGGATTAAAGAGAGAAAACTTAAATATTTTGGCCACATTAAACGTCATGATAATTTAGAGAAGACCGTATTGGAAGGATACATAATGGGAAAAAGAAAAAGAGGAAGACCGAAACGAAGATGGCTGCAAGACATCGTTGATGATCTGGAAATGGATGCAGCAGCAGCAGGCCATCTTGCTCACAACCGAGAGGCCTACAGGAGTGCTGTTTGGGATGCAAAGTTCCGCAAGGGACATGCAAAGGAATGAATGAATGAATACGGTAATACAATGATCAGTTTCGTTATTCTAATAGATAAGCAATCAGTTTTTCTACACTCCCACAAGAGAAAACAAATCAGAATTCCCTGAACATTTATAGAATAATTTTATTATCAACACATTTCACAGTCAAATTCTTGTCATTCTTGCTCATATAAAGTTCTGTAGAACATCCTCAGTCTCTTCCAAAAGCACGAAAGGTACATCATATCGTTATTTTCTGTCTGTTTTTCATTCTTGAGTACACTTCGTTCAATAAAACCGTAGTTCAGTACTATATACAGTATTATATAGTAGAGGGTGATACTATAAACGTTTCCTGTTATAGTTATACTGTCGGCTGTTGGGACCAAAGCCGATGTCTCCGTCATTAGAAGATTTACTGTGATGGCAGCACGGGTAAACGTGAAGAATTCTTCCAGGAATGTATGAAACAAGAGACTGCCCCCGGGAGGCAAAGCAAACTGTGGCAATGACTGGCAACACTGTCAGCTGGGCCACCGTTGGCATCATGTCCACAAACGTGCCCAGCAAGGTATGTTCTCTATTAATGGAAAGAAAGAAACTTTTATGTCTCGATAATGTGATCAAATAGAAAAAAAAAACTCTTTACATTTTGATATGTTTCTGCTGGTTTCCCTGAAAACTATTAACCATTTTGCTGTTCACAACTTATGAGCTTGTTCTGACCCAGCAATACACTCATCAGACAAAACAGGAAACAGACTGGACAATAAATATAAACATAGGTCGAGGTTCCGCAGTAAAATAATTGGAGATCCCACCGTAGTTTTTACCCCCTATCACCCCCCCCCCCCATGCCGATAGAGGCTGAACTTGGACATAAACGGCTTCGGGAGTGTCACTACTCATCTCAGCGACACCGAAAACTATGGACTCGACACTAATATCGGTGGTTTTCGATTACTTTTACATGTCACCTCTTTCTCACCCCACCCCTCTCTTCCCCCCCCCCCCATGCCGATGGAAGCTGACTAAGAGACCATCATAATTATGTGAACGATATATCATCATCATCATCATAATCATCATCATTGACTTTCACTCCCCCGAGAGCATAGGCCATGAACAAGGACTCTCCAGTCATACCTGTTCTCGGAATTATTTTCTGCTTCCTTCCATGTACGTCCCTTGTCTCTGAGCACTGTCATCATTTCTCTTCTCCAAGTAAGTCTAGGTTTTCCTCGTTTTCACTTTCCTTGAGGATTCCATGTCAGTGCATGTCTTGCTATGCGGCTGTCGGATTTCCTCAGAGTGTGGCCAATCCACTGGTTTTCCTCTCCGTGTTTCTGCAACACTCCAGTTTTTTACAGGGAACAGGTCGTTGGCCTATCCCCCAACCTCCTTAGTCGTCTCTTACGACATGAGTGGTAGGCGGCAGTGGTCCTATTCTTTTCTCCTCAGACATAGATCTGGGCCCCGATAACCACACGGGGCTTGCCATGGGGGCTACAAATGCCGCTCTTAGACCAGCACCGCTCTATTACATGATTATCTTCCTTAGACCAATTTCTCTTTCTTGAATTTAGTGGATAGTATGTCACTATGTTGATCACTTGATGAGAAGAAATGATCAGAGAATCCCAAAACAAGCTATCAAGTGGAACACAACAGGCCGAAGAAAAAGAGGCAGACCGCGTGAAACTCTGAAGAGGACATTATTAAGAGAGGCCAAATTAACAGGCATAAAATCCTTTGATGAGGTTGAAAGACTCGCCGAAGACAGGAAAAATTGGCGAACTACTTTGCGAGCCCTATGTGACGTTTAACGGCACGGGAAGGATATAAGATATAAGATAATATGTCACTATCTTCCCACCCCCACCCCTAAGGATGCTAGGTGTGTCATACCCCACAGTACTTTTCTCCAGACAGAAAGCCATATGTTTTGGGCTAAAAATTCCTGTTCAACTATCATCCAGTGAGCCGGTGCATTGTCATGAAGAAGGAAAAAACTGCCAGGTGTTGAATACTCGGGTCATACTCGAAAAGTCCTTCTCAATAGGAGTTTCAAAATACTTAAATAAACTTTGGCAGTGACAGTCTGTCCCTCTGGAATAAATTCTTTGTGAATAACTCCTTTGCTGTCGTAGAAGAACACCAACATTGTCTTCATTTTCGACTTTTGAAGACAACTTGCTTTACCTTTTGGTGATGATGATGACTTCCACTGAGCACTTTGGCGTTTAGTTGTGGGATCATAGCGGAAACCCTATGTTTCATCCTGTGCAACAATCAAATTTAAGAAATGTTTATTTCTGCAACACGTTTTGATGATGTCTTTTGCGTACTCAACACGTGATGTTTTTGGTCATCAGACAACGAATGTGGTACAAACTGGCAAACAACTTTTCTCTTGCCCAAATTTTCCAATAAAAGTTTACGAATGGATTCTCGGTTAACACCAAATTCATCTGCCATCATCCTCACAGTCAAACAATGATCTTCTTGTATCCGTTCGCTGATTTTGCAATGAGTTCCTAATTCTTATCTTATCTTATCTTATATCTTATATCCTTTCCTTGCCGTTAGACGTCACATAGGGCTCGCAAAGTAGTTAGCCAATTTTTCCTGTCTTCGGCGAGTCTTTCAACCTCAACAAAGGATTTTATGCCTGTTAACTTGGCCTCTCTTAATAATGTCCTCTTCAGAGTTTCACGCGGTCTGCCCCTTTTTCTTCGGCCTGTTGTGTTCCACTTGATAGCTTGTTTTGGGATTCTCTGATCATTTCTTCTCATCAAGTGACCAACATATGTCCATCTCCTTTTCCTGATCACCCATGAGACTGGTTAGTTCCTAATTACTAATAGAAATTAGGCATCTATGTCTCGGTGCATTTGTAATCCTTTTCACACCACTTTTGAATCGTGAATACCACCAGAATACCTGTGCACGAGATAAACAATTATCCCCATAAACTTGTCGCATCAATTCAACTGTCTCAGTTGCACTTTTTCCGAGATTTAAACAGAATTTAACGTTATCTTTTTGCTCTATGCTGTTTACGTGACAATGCAACTCTGACTGTGTTAACAAAATGGCGCCTTGTTTGTCGACTGCTTATCGGGTGGCGATGAAAAGTTGCCAGATCATAGATGAAGACTACCTCTTTGGATTCCATGCGTTGCTTCATAGATGTCATTTTTGTCTTAGGCATAAAAAAATCAGTCTCATTACTTAACTGTCGGACCTTGCATAAACCAAAATTCGAATGTTTCTGCCAAGTGGTAGGATTACTTTTCGACTATGATGGATGATGCTCTAACCTATAAATTCAAGGACATAATCATTCTCGGGGCTTCTATAACGATTTTACACAGTCCAATCCCACATGAAGGAACATTTTAACATCCTACAACTTCTCACAAATTATCAACAATAAACCTACTAGGGCAACTGAAACGACATCGACATTAACAAATATCACTAACACACACACACAAACACACACACACTCCCACCCACCCACCCACACGCACACACACACATTATATATATATATATAGCTCATCCAGAGAGCATTACTGAATATACTGGCCCTCATATGTCGCTGAGTGATCACTACCCGGTCTGCTGTACGTGGTCTCATAAAAGTTATAAAATGCTTAAACACAAACATACCAGAACCAAATATAGGAACTTTAAAAACTTTAACTTAGAATTATTTTAACTGATCTAAAAGCTTCGTTTCTTACGTACGTTATTAATTAACCGATCCAGATGAGGCCATCGAATACTGGATCAAGATATTTCGAAATATTTTTGACAAGCATGTCCCCATCAAAGAAATGAGGGTAAAACAGGTAACAAAAACCATGTGGATAACTCATGATATATTGTAACTCACGAGGAAACGGGACGAAGCTCATAAAAAACATAACATTTTTAGTAGATATCGTTCACTTAGGAATAAGGTTCAGTATTTAATAAGGCAGGAAAAGAAAAATTGTTAGAAATTTAGGTAAAGACAAAGCTGATAGTAAAACGATCTGGATAAATACTCTGGTAAATAAATGAAAATAATCTCACATACAAACACTTAATTATGAACAAACTTGCACTAACTTCAGTGAAAATTTTAGGGAAGAAATTCATATTCTAAAATCTTCAATACCGACCTCTACTTGCGACGTGGGCGACAGTAAAGGTGTAAAGCTAAAATAATTAAGTATCTCTTTCCTCACAGCCTGTGAAGTTTACATCTACATCCGGTCTTTAAAAACACTAACTCTGCAGGACGTGATATTTTTCATCTTCTTCTTCTTCCGCTTCTACCATCAAGATCGCCCCGTGATCCCACTGACTTAACTCCTGTGGTTCTCGCGATACTCTCATTTAGGATGGAGGCTCAGAGCATCGTGGGGCTTGGGCCTATATTCTCTTCGGCATTGCGTGACACCGTGGTTTCCATTGCACCAGTTTAGTCTAGAGTTGAATTTCCTCACCGGAAAACCTTACGTGTTTTGGATATCAGTATATCCCCGCTGGGTGAGAGGTGGTTGCCCATCAAGTCCAGAGTTGGACTTTCTCATCAGAAAACCTCAGCATGATTTGGATATCGTCGAGTGAGAGGTGAGAGACCCTAATCGCGTTTTTCTTCATTGGCTGGGAGGAGTTTCACCCCACGCACGGCAGCTGAAGAATCTCGCCTTCAGTGTGCAGGATGTGATGACATTAGAAACAAGATACTACGCTACGCTGCACCAGTGACACAATAAAATACATGTGCAATTTGTGCAATGATAAAGACTGACGCTTTTAAACTCGCCAACGTATTTACTCTTTTGAATTCTGGACAGACTAGTGACCTCTCAAATTATAGACCTATGTCCATTTTGTCATTATTATCTAGACCTCTTGAAAAACATATGCAAAAGTTAACACTTCTACACATGCAGGAAAACAATCTACTGAAGTCAAGTTTTAGACCAAACCACTCCTTCTACACAGCGTTAACTAAAATGACTGAAAACTGGCTATCTGACATGATAATGTGTGTGGTGCTGTCTTTGTTGATTTCAAGAAAGTCTTTGATATGATTGGTCATGAAATTCTTGCAAAAAAGCTGGAAGGTTATAGATTACACCTTGACTTGATAAAACTTATTACATCTTTTCTCTCAAGTAGAAAACAAGTAGTTTGCACCAGAAATAAAATAGCTGACTCATCTATAATTGATAACGGCATTCCTCAAGGTTCCATTCTTGGTCCTCTTCTCTTTGTTGTCTATGTTAACGATTTACCACTTCATTTAAGCACTCTTCGCGTGATCTTTTTACCGATGACTGTACTGTTTACAGTAGAGGCTATGACATCAATAACCTACAGACAACGCTACAAAATGATATAAACAGGTTGATTAAATGGAGTAATAATAATTATATATTGATTAACACCGATAAAAAAAATCCTATGCTTATCACTACAAGACAGAAACTACAGAAAGCAACAAAAACTACCATGAAGCTTTGTGCTGGAACTACGGAAATAGAAAACATTTATGAGGGTAAAACTCTAGGGCTCATCATTGATCAACATTTAACCTGGTATTCTTATGTACATAACCTAACAAACGTGATACCATACCACAGACAGTTTACCAACTAGTCAAAAATAAACACTTTATCCATTAAAAACATAAAAAAGACATGATACATATTACATATAAAAACACACTTAGATTATTGTTCCAGAGTATGGGATGGATGTTCCATCTCAAACACAAAAAGGTTGCACTCACTTCACAAACGAGCATTAAATCTGGTTTATGGTAACTACCCAGTACAAACTGCAGACCAGCACAAAGAACTAGAAATTCTACCCCTCAAATATAGAGTCATTTTAACAAAGTTAAGATTGTTCACAGAATATTCTGTTGCGCAAATGCTCTGCCTTACTTGTGGTCACTGTTTACATCTAACACAAAACAGCCGGCGTTTAAGAAACTGCCTTCTTTCAAATCCCAGGCTTGAACTCTGCAAGAAAATTCTTGCATGCTCCGCTGTACAGCTCTGGAATTCACTCCCATTTAAAATCCTTTACCAATACTTCATCCGTTAACTCAAGCATTTTTCAATATATACTGGCACGTAACTATATGCCACCATAGAATAAATCTAATAGCCTCTCATACTATGACTTGCCAGCCATCCACTGACTCTAAAAGAACATAGTTCTAAACGTTATTTGTTAGAACTTTGTTAGAAATTATCTTAATGAATGTGTAAGAGTGTGATATTAGAAGAACTTCATTTAAAATGTTTGTGTGAGTGTGTGTGCATACGCGTGTGTGCGCGCATTATCTTGTTAGATTAGTTACCTTTCATGTAGGAGGGTCATACCGAAAGTCGTGAGCAAAAATGTTTTAAAAATCAGAATTTAAAAATTGAGAAAATATAACTGTATCACCTTAATCCGTATCCTTTGCACTTCACGTAAAGGTCACATGACGTCACCATCATTTGGCACGTGACCACGCGGAGCGGGAACAAAATGGTGGGTGCTGAATTTTCGTTTCACCGTGCTTTATTGAGTTCTTTGTTAAAGAGGAAATCCCCGCTGTTGAAATTCACCAAAGACTTCAACTTCATTATGGAAATGTGTGTATGGATGTTAGTAGTGTTAGGAGGTGGATAAAACATTTCAAAGATGGAAACACGAGCATACAAAATATGCCTTGCAGCGGTCGCCCTCGAACTGCCTCCATTGAACGCAACGTGGAAAGGGTTGATGACATCATTAAACAAGACAGACGTGTCACAGTATCTGAAATCGCTGTAAATCTTGGAATAGGACACACAGTGGTACAGGAAATGATTAAAACCCTAGAGTATAGAAAACTTTGTGCCCGCTGGGTTCCATGTTTGTTGACTGAAGATCACAAAGCTGTGAGAAAAACTCTGCTCACCGGACAACTGAGGAAATTAAGAAAATAGGTCGGGAAATTCTTCCACACCCTGCCTATAGCCCCGATCCGGCACCACGTGATTACCATCTTTTCGGTTTTGTGAAAGAACAAATGCGAGGCCATCACTACGACACAGGAGAGAACTTCTAGAAAGCAGTGCGTCTGTGCCTTCGATCAGCTGGAACGGAATTCAACCGGGAAAGTATTTTAAAACTTGTAGAGCGATGGGGAAAATGTGTGCAGAGAAATGGAGATTATGTTGAAAAGTAAAGAAAAGGATGCAGAATGAGGTGATATATTTACATTTTCTCTATGAATAAATTCTGATTTAAAAGAAAATTTTATATCTGTGAATGTAATAGTCCATTGTCTTACATTTGTGGATCTAAAAGTTTCGTCTTGTTTTTTTTTATTTTAAAAATGTAATTCGTATACTTGTATTAAATCGAATGTTTGGGAAGAATGAAAGATGGAGTGATGATGGGCAGAGTTTAAGTCGGGTCTATGCGCCTAATTCTTCACTTTTTTGAAAATAAATATCATTCATTCATTCCTGTCTGGCATGAAGGTTGTGCCAGAGTTACCGTTCAGTTCCCTTCCTGTAGTACAATACTGCCATACATTTATCTTTCAATTTACATAACCGTCACCTAAATCTTTGACAGTGATGCATCATCCAGGCCTAGACAATCCATCCATATCTTTGGCCAGACATCGACTAAGCAAACACCGCCCAGTGCATCACGTGGCGTCTTGCAGGCCAGCAACAAGTTCTCTCCATCTCTCACGGTCTGCGCCCATCCTGTGTATTGTGGCTCAGCTGTGCTGCATGCTTTAAAGAATATGTTCAAATATATGAGACATACGTCCAAGAGACTGTTCAGGCAATATTTTGAGACGCACAGTGAAATATTTTCTTTGGTATGTGAAATTACACCACGGATTTGATATATGCAGGAAACTCTCTACCGTAGAGAGCGGAACAACAACACAACTCCTTCAGATCATCAGAGGAAGTATGGATATATTTGTTCTTTTTTGTGTCCACGATATTTGGAGAACTCTTCTGTAGCATTTACATTCAAAGGCATTTATGTGTTTCTCAGCTGTTTTGTTAAGTGTCCAGGTCTCACAGGCATATGTTGCGATGGGAAAGATGCATGCCCTTAAAAATCTTGTCGTTGTAGTTCTGTCTGTTCCTCTGTGGCTTTAGTTGTTTTACTTTCTGAAGAGCGACAGATGTCCTCCTTTTAATTTCCCTCATTGCATCTCCATTATTATTATAGGTTCTCTACTGGAGCAAAAACCCGGGTTAAAAGCAGGAGTGTGGATTATGGTCAAAGGAAGATGACTCATGTAAATCTTTTTAATGAAATGAAATAATTATTACTTGATTAATTCCCTTGAACAGTATTGATTGTTCAGACGAGAAAATTCTCCTTGTACCAGACGTGCAGGTCATATTTTTCTAGAAGGTCCGGTGTGTATATATGGTATTAAGAGTGGCGTATTTATGTGATCTTGGTGTGTATATGTGGTATTAAGAGTGGCGTATTTATGTGATCTTGGTGTGTATGCATGGTATTAAGAGTGGCGTATTTATGTGATCTTGGTGTGTATACATGGTATTAAGAGTGGCGTATTTATGTGATCTTGGTGTGTATACATGGTATTAAGAGTGGCGTATTTATGTGATCTTGGTGTGTATACATGGTATTAAGAGTGGCGTATTTACATGTTAACATGCAGACTGGACGATTATAGGAATCTGCATGGAAAAAGTCTCGGGGACAGGAGAAAAAGCCCAATTCGTTTGATCTCTAGTAGAATCTGGAGGCTGAATACCAGAAACAAAGGGCTGACTGGCTGGAGTCTGAGCACTAAGAATATATGGTTGACTGGCTGGAATCTGGGCATTAAGAATATATGGCTGACTGGCTGGAATCTGAGCATTAAGAATATATGGCTGACTGGCTAGAGTCTGAGCACTAAGAATATATGGTTGACTGGCTGGAATCTGGGCATTAAGAATATATGGCTGACTGGCTGGAATCTGAGCATTAAGAATATATGGTTGACTGGCTAGAGTCTGAGCACTAAGAATATATGGTTGACTGGCTGGAGTCTGAATACCAGAAACAAATACCTGAGCACAAGAACACAGCTTACCCATCCTTACGTATGCATGTCAAAGCTAAAAAAGAGCAGATTGAACGCATTTCAAATAAAAACAATTGTTTAAGAAATGTACTGTGCAAGTAAAGGAATGAATTCAAGACTAAAGCAGAGATAAGAGAAATGATCATGCAGCAAACAATCTCAGCAGTGATCAAGATAAGAAAGTGGGCATATGTGGGCCATGTGATGAGAAGAAACAATAAAAAAATCACAATGCCTTCAGATAGGAAACATCTGGCAAAGAGGGTCTCTATTTGAGCAGGAGAGTGAATGATTGAAGGTTACGGCCTGTTGGAGCCTGAAGGTCAGAAACCTCGAGGAACCCTAAAGAGAATACTGTCAAAGGAGAATAAAGGATTGTCATCAAATTCCTCTATGATATTATGAAGCTCGACGCCAATACCGACTCATGGCGAGACACACTGCGAGTCTCAGCGTTTCGTGACGGCACGGAAAGGATGTAAGATGTTATCTGGTTCTTTGTAGGATGTAAGATGTTATCAGGTTCTTTGTAGGATGTAAGATGTTATCAGGTTCTTTGTAGGATGTAAGATGTTATCAGGTTATTTGTAGGATGTAAGATGTTATCAGGTTCTTTGTAGGATGTAAGATGTTATCAGGTACTGTGTAGGATGTAAGATGTTATCAGGTTCTTTGTATGACGCAAGAGGATATCAGGTTCATGTAGGATGTAAGATGTTATCAGGTTCTTTGTAGGATGCAAGAGGATATCAGGTTCATGTAGGGTGTAAGATGTTATCTGGTTCTATGTAGGATGCAAGAGGATATACGGTTCATGTAGGATGTAAGATGTTATCAGGTTCTTTGTAGGATGTAAGATGTTATCAGGTTCTTTGTAAGATGTAAGATGTTATCAGGTTCTTTGTAGGGTGTAAGAGGATATCAAGTCCTTTGTAAGGTGTAAAATGTTATTAGCTTCTTTGTAGGATGTAAGAGGATATAAGGTTTTTGGAGGATGTAAGATGTTATCAGGTTCTTTGTAGGATGTAAGATGTTACCAGGTTCTTTGTAGGATGTAAGATGTTATCAGGTTCTTTGTAGGATATAATATGTTATCAGGTTCTTTGTATGATTTAAGATGTTATCAGGTTCTTTGTAGGATGTAAGATGTTACCAGGTTCTTTGTAGGATATAAGATGTTATAAGGTTCTTTGTAGGATATAAGATGTTATCAGGTTCTTTGTAGGATGCAAGAGGATATCAGGTTCATGTAGGATGTAAGATGTTATCAGGTTCTTTGTAGGATGTAAGATGATATCAGGTTCTTTGTAGGGTGTAGGATGTTATCAAGTTCTTTGTAGGATGTAAGAGGATATCAGGTTCTTTATATGATGTAAGATGTTATCAGGTTCTTTGTAGTATGCAAGATGATATCAGGTTCATGTTGGATGTAAAATGATATCAGGTTCTTTGTAGGATGTAAGAGGATATCAGGTTCTTTGTAGGATGTAAGAGGATATCAGGTTCCTTGTAGGATGTAAGATGTTATCAGGTTCTTTGTAGTATGCAAGAGGATATCAGGTTCAAGCTGTATGTAAAATGATATCAGGTTCTTTGTAGGATGTAAGAGGATATCAGGTTATTTGTAGGATGTAAGAGGATATCAGGTTCTTGTAGAGTGTAAGATGTTATCAGGTTCATGTAGGATATAAAATGTTATGAGGTTCATGTAAGATGTAAGATGTTATCAGGTTCTTTGTAGGATGTAAGATGTTATCATGTTCTTTGTAGGATGTAATATGTTATCATGTTCTTTGTAGGATGTAATATGTTATCATGTTCTTTATATGATGTAAAACGTTATCAGGTTCTTTGTAGGATGGAAGAGGATATCAGGTTCATGTAGGATGTAATATGTTATCAGGTTCTTTGTAGGATGTAAGAGTATATCAGGTTCTTTGTAGGATGCAAGATGTTATCAGGTTCTTTGTAGGATACAGGAGGATATCAGGTTCATGTTGGATGTAAAATGATATCAGGTTCTTTGTAGGATTCACGTGGATATCAGGTTCTTTGTAGGATGCAAGAGGATATCAGGTTCATGTAGTGTATACGATGTTATCAGGTTCATGTAGGATGTAAGATGTTATTAGGTTCATGTAGGATGTAAAATATTATTAGCTTCTTTGTAGGATGTAAGAGGATAACATGTTTTTTGAGGATGTAAGATGTTATCAGGTTCTTTGTAGGATGTAAGATGTTATCAGGTTCTTTGTAGGATGCAAGAGGATATCAGGTTCATGTAGGATGTAAGATGCTATCAGGTTCTTTGTAGGATGTAAGATGATATCAGGTTCTTTGTAGGGTGTAGGATGTTATCAAGTTCTTTGTAGGATGTAAGAGGATATCAGGTTCTTTATATGATGTAAGATGTTATCAGGTTCTTTGTAGTATGCAAGATGATATCAGGTTCATGTTGGATGTAAAATGATATCAGGTTCTTTGTAGGATGTAAGAGGATATCAGGTTCTTGTAGGATGTAAGAGGATATCAGGTTCCTTGTAGGATGTAAGATGTTATCAGGTTCTTTGTAGTATGCAAGAGGATATCAGGTTCAAGCTGTATGTAAAATGATATCAGGTTCTTTGTAGGATGTAAGAGGATATCAGGTTATTTGTAGGATGTAAGAGGATATCAGGTTCTTGTAGAGTGTAAGATGTTATCAGGTTCATGTAGGATATAAAATGTTATGAGGTTCATGTAAGATGTAAGATGTTATCAGGTTCTTTGTAGGATGTAAGATGTTATCATGTTCTTTGTAGGATGTAATATGTTATCATGTTCTTTGTAGGATGTAATATGTTATCATGTTCTTTATATGATGTAAAACGTTATCAGGTTCTTTGTAGGATGGAAGAGGATATCAGGTTCATGTAGGATGTAATATGTTATCAGGTTCTTTGTAGGATGTAAGAGTATATCAGGTTCTTTGTAGGATGCAAGATGTTATCAGGTTCTTTGTAGGATACAGGAGGATATCAGGTTCATGTTGGATGTAAAATGATATCAGGTTCTTTGTAGGATTCACGTGGATATCAGGTTCTTTGTAGGATGCAAGAGGATATCAGGTTCATGTAGTGTATACGATGTTATCAGGTTCATGTAGGATGTAAGATGTTATTAGGTTCATGTAGGATGTAAAATATTATTAGCTTCTTTGTAGGATGTAAGAGGATAACATGTTTTTTGAGGATGTAAGATGTTATCAGGTTCTTTGTAGGATGTAAGATGTTATCAGGTTCTTTGTAGGATGCAAGAGGATATCAGGTTCATGTAGGATGTAAGATGCTATCAGGTTCATGTAAGCATGTTGTGATGATGTGTGTATATGTTTTCAGGGAGTGGCATGTATATGTTCTCAACACTTTAATAGTGTTATGGTGAGTGTATATATTAACAGGGAATGGCGTGTATATGTTGTCAACAATTTAATATCAATGTTATGGTGTATGTATATATTAACAGGGAGTGGCGTGTATGTTCTCAACACTTTAACAATGTTATGGTGTGTATATGTTACCAGGGCGTTGCGTGCACATATTATATCAGAGTGTGTATACATATTATTAAGTCGTGGGATTTAGGCATGTTATCAAAACGTGTAAACGTGTTGTCACACTTTTTATATATTATGTTCCTCTTTTGGGCACATGCCACAATCTGGATTTATTTCCCATCACATGCTCGAACCATCGCCTTTCATGAAACAACCTGGCTCATATCTTACTATGTCTAAAAAAAAGAGATCAGAAGAAACATGGTCGGTGATAGCAATAATTAGTTTATTAGACCAGTAAGAAGATTTTAATTACTGGTACATAACTTTGACCAGAAGATTTAAAAAAATCTTTCATGCGTGTATTAGTTCTCTACAGATGCAATGACAATAAAAGTCTGTATAATGGAAATCTGTTATAGGATATTTACCTGAAGTAGCTGATTGTGAACGTTCATCTAGTGCTAGTTTCTGAAAGTGGGACAAGCGAAGTTACATCTATAGCTACAGTGCCTTAGGTCTCTAATAACGTCACCGTACCGTGATGTCTGCGACCTTATTGACGGATACCGAGAGATAGGGGATAGCGTCGGCTTCAGGCAGCAGCAGCAGCAGCACATGACTGGAACATAGCAGTGTCTGTACTCACAGACTCGACGTACTAAAACTTTTTCACGTCGCGGCTGGCAGAGATCATCTTGTATGTCCTGCAGGAAACCTTGGTCTTGTGAATCCTCCAGAGCTTTGCTTGCCTCGGTAAACGAGCCTTGTTCTGCTATGGCTGTCTGCTGGTACATATCAGTGGCGCTGGCTGAAACATTCTGACTTACTGCATCCGTTTCCGATATTCCATTTTTATCTAGGGATCGACCCTCACTTGCTGGAGAATGTGGACGTGTGGCACTAAGAGCACCCGTTTGGCCTTGCTGTGATGAATTTTTGGAGTAACCAGTAAATTCTTCTGTACGTGTTCCAGAAAGTGCAGAGTAGTCTGTCATACTTGGACCGTCAATGTTTATCTGAATATCAGTAACATGGGACATTTGAGCAGGAGACTGAACAGCAATTTGAGGGCTACGGGCTGTTGCAGCCTGAAGGTCAGAAAGTGCTTTCATACTTGCAGGAGAACGTGGGGAGGCGGTTTGGGCCAATGCAGAGTGAGCGCTTATAGGAATCTGCAGGGAAGGAGACTTGGGGACAGGAGAAAAAGCCCAATTCGTTTGATCTCTAGTAGAATCTGGAGGCTGAATACCAGAAACAAATGGCTGACCAGGCGGAGTCTGAGAACCAGAAAGAGTAGGCTGATCACTTGAAGTCTTAGGAATAGAAATAAATTTTTGACCAGCTGAACTCTCAATGGCAGAAACAAATGACTGACCAGTTGGATTCTGAGCAGCTGGATTCTGAGCACCAAGAACAAATGACTGACCAGCTGGATTCTGAATATCAGAAACAAACTGCGGACCAGCTGAAGTTTGAGAACCAAGAACAAATGGTTGGCCGGTTGGATTCTGAGCATCAGGAGCAAACGGCTGACCAGCTTGAGTCTGACGAACTGTAGAAGAGATTTTACTTATTTGAGTGTCAGCCGCAGTAATAAATGACTGAGCCACTGATGTCTGAGAACTGAGCAGAGCACTCCCAAACCCAGGAGACCGGAGGTAGGGAGAGGGGATTTTGCTTCCAGGAGTTCTGGCACTAGAAAGCACCGACTGACCTGCAGGACTGCGTGGATGACCTGCTGGTGCTCTTGCATCGGGAGTATAGTGGTGAGGTGATGGTGACCTTAGAGTCGGGACTTGGTGAAGATTTTCTTGATATAACTCTGCATGTTCCGAAGGAGACTGGATACCAATAGAAGCTACCTCAAGGAGCTGCTGAGGATCTGTTTCTTGTGAATATCTTTGAGGAGCCTGTGAGAAGTACTCTGAACACACTAGGGGAATTGGAGACAGCCTTCTAGAATTGTACCGGGAAGGTGTGAAATTCGAATATGGACTTCTAACACAGGAACATCGGCTCGCACCTGTGAAAGCACACGGCCGAGACGAACCAGTACAGTAATCTGTCAGACTGCATGCCGTGTGAGCACAGTATGGCCTTTGCATAGGGCCATAAGACATTATGGACGGCTGGCAGGCGGTAAAATGCCGACACTGACAGCGGCCAGCCGAGGGTTGTCTGTTCCATATCCTACATGGCTTTGAAGAGGACACGTCCTTATTTAGTCCAGCTAAAATACTGCATGGATTTCTGTCAGTGGATGCCTCTCTCTGAAGTCTCATTGGCAGGCGTCAGATGCAGTTTCTGCGGTCGCTTCTTTCTCGTTCACCAACTCCCAAGTTCAGCTCCACCTTGATCACCTGCAAGACTCCCAGAAGAGTCTAGAAATGCAAGTACAAGAGACTGTAGATGCATATAATCCACATTATTTAGAAACAATGTCGCTGACTACGAAATATAAATAGCAAAATCTTCGGTATTTTCAATCTTTACTGTGACATCAAACTAAATTTTGAAAGATTTTAGTGGCATCTAGAATTTTTTTTTATTTATCTCTGCCACTAAATAGCCTGGCGAGCAATGGATGACATTTGGTGGATCAAATGAAGAAAATGTGTCTAAGAGCTTACAACATCATTCTGAGCGGTAGCTTCAGCTGCGTCGATATGTTTAATTACTAGCCAGCGCTGTCTGTGCTGCGGCTCGAAATGTGTCACTGAATCTAGATTTAGCGATCTGTTCTTGCTGAGACGGGGCCAATATCCAGTCTTCATTCGACTTTCGTCTGAAACAACTCTCTCTGTGCGTGCTTTAAGCTTGCAGAAGTGATTAATTAAGGGCAATTTGTTGAGAAATTTAAACATTTCTATTTTCATACAAAACTTTCTAGTCTATTGATATCAGTAAACAAATTCTAAAAAAAAAAAATCCACTTTCATCAACTTACATGAGTTAATGGCTTAATAAAACTAGCGTCAAGACAAGAAGAACATTATGTAAAAAGGCAACCCAGTTTTACTGAGTACTAACAGGTACCAAAAATAAAAATGTGCAAACCTATTGCTCATCTCCTGAGCTTTGATGTTCCCATGTTTTAGCTGTAAGGACTCCTGTGCAACGAGGGCATGGCTTTCTAGTAGGCAGCTAGTAATGCCTGAGTTCCAACTATATTATAGAATATGACAGTCTAGAAAAATCTGAACATCATCGAACTAGGAGTGGCTGTGTAATAACCTTACGTAATTAGCTACCATTTGCTGAAACGTTGAAGGATTACATGTATAGATGGTGCAAGAAGCCATCTGACGTCTACTCAAGACATTCTGAATGGCGCGAAATGCTGCGATGGTCATGAAGAATTCCTGTGAGTGCATTCAGGATTTTTACACATGTATTTTGGTGCTAAGCATTTTCGCTCTTGTAGTGTTCATTCACTCATTCATTCATTCATTTGCATGTCCCTTGCGGAACTTGCCTTACTAACAGCACTGCTGTAGGCCTCTCGGTTGTGAGTAAGATACCCTGCTGCTGATGCATTCATCTTGTAGTGTACGGATTCAAAAGTTATAAGCACAAAAACCAAGTTAAGATTATTCAGTTATTCACATGTAATATCCACTCTGATTTATGGATACGAAAGCTGGAAATCAAATAAAGAAATAGACAAGAAATTGGACTCTTTTTAAAACAAATGCCTAAGGAAAATATTCGTTATAAAGTGGAACGAATTCAAGAACAACGCATAGATAAGACAGATGAGCAAACAAACCTATCTCATGGGTGATTAGAAAAAGAAGATGGACATTTGTCGGTCATGTGATGAGAAGGAACAGAGGTTCCATAAACAAGCTATCAAGTGGAATACAGCAGGCAAAATAAAAAGAGGTAGACCACGTGAAACTCTAAAGAGGGCATTGTTAAGAGAGGCCAGTTGAGTGGGTATAACATCCCTTGATGAGATTGAAAAACTCGTCGAAGACAGGAAATCTTGGCAACTGCCATGCGGACCCTGAGCGACTTTTAGCGGCACAGGAAGGATGTAAGTTGTAAGAAGAAGTGTTCTGATCCCTTCCATCGATGTTCGCAGATTCCCAAAATATGTATCATCGTTCATTCCATCTCGTCACGTAGTAGGTGATACTTGTCTTCATACTTACTTCTCACATTCCATGTTCCTGATTTTTTTATTTTGATTTTGATGCAGGTTTTTAACTTGGTAAAGGTGTCAGGATTTTGTCTGTCATCACAATTACTAGTGCACTACAAGAGCGAAAATGACAGTATCTTTATATACTCTGGTGGTGAATTAGGAGGAAAGAATGGCTTCTTACTTGGACAAATTAATATCACACGCTTTACCAGGTTATTACCCAGTAAGTGATAGAATCCTGACTATCACACTTAGGGGCAGCCCTAGAAGTGTAACAGTCATCCAGATATATGCACCTACATCAGCAGCAGACGAAGAGAAAGTAGAAAAGTTTTATAGCACACTGCAAACGACGATAGACCAGATACGAAAAAATGATATGGAATTAATAATGGGCGATTTTAATGCAAAGATAGTTTAAAAAAAGAGCAGAAGACAAGGGATATGTTTTTGGAAAATTTAGTATAGGACACAGAAATGAGGCAGATGACAACCTGGTGCCCTTTTGCATGGAAAATGAGCTAATGATCGCTAACACACTTTTTAGACAACATCTAAGAAGACTTTACACATGGACATCACTTGATGGTAAAACCAAGAATCAAATAGATTACATTTTAGTGCAAAGAAGGTGGAGATCAAGTATAACGTCAGCAAAAAACGTTACCAGGTGCTGCTTGTGACACGGACCATGAGTTATTAGTAGCAGACATGAAGATAAAGACAAAAAAGATGGTTACAGGATCAAGACACTCTGTTTTGACCTTACAAAAATACCAGAATAATATCGTATCGAAGTGAAAAACCGTTTTGAGACACTGATGGCTGTACAGGAAGAAATGGCACCCGTTGAATTGGCTACATAAGCCAGAGATAGCTTAATAACGGCAGGTAAAGATATGGTACCAATAAAGAAAGCACAAAAGAGTGAATGAATTACAGCAGGCACATTACAACTGATAAAACTAACATAGAGAAATGAAGAAGAAATGGAAAATGACAAATAACAACATGGAGGAATATAAATATTTCACACAAGAAATAATAAGAAACATAAGAATAGAACAAAAAAAAAACCAATACATACATGATTATTGTGAAAGAATATAAAGATATTAGAAGTGTGGAAAAGATGGAGTAATGTTGAAAGAAAGTAAGGCATTGATGAAAAATGTCACATATAAGGTAAATGTCAATTGTGACGAGATGGGGAAAACATTGACAGAGACAGAAGAAATCCTAGAAAGATGGAAGGAATATTGCAGAGGAATGTACAAGAATGATACAACTGACTGTGAAGGTGAAAATCAACAGAGTGAATTGGAAGAGAAAGAACCCGAACCGGCAATTGAAATCTTATGGGCAATAAAGAATCTGAAAAATGGTAAATCACCAGGATGTGATGAGATAACAGCTGAATTTATTAAAGCAGAATGAAAAGGAATGTGCAACAATCTATCATTTACTATGTAAAAAAATATGGCATTCAGGTATTTAGCCAAAAGAATTGAAAAGAACTGTATTCATACCACTGCCAAAAAAAGGGTAACTTCAAATTATGCACAAACTACAGAACTGTTGCCCTGATTAGTCATGCCAGTAAAATTCTATTAAAAATCATAATGGGTAGACTTCGTAAGAAAATAGAAGGAGAAATCAGTATGGTCCAAGCTGGTTTTAGGCAAGGAAGAGGTACAAGAGATCATATTTTGAACATAAGATTAATGATAGAGATATGCAGGGAATTTAATGTGAATCTATATTTATCTTTTATAGACTATTCAAAGGCATTTGATTGTGTACAGCACCAGAAACTTTGGGAAATAATGGAAAAAATGGGATTTCCAACACATTTGATACAATTAACATCACTAGACCAACAGGCAGCAGTAAGAATAAATGGTGAAACAACAACTTGGTTTGACATAAAACAAGGGGTCTGTCACGGTTGTATACTTTCACGTGAAATACCAGAGATTAGATATGCTAATGACACAGCATAACTGTCCACAACACAAAAAGGAATGGAAAAACTAATTATGTCAGTCAGTAAGAACAGTGAAGAGCAAAATCTTCATCTTAATTGAAAGAAAACGAAATTGATGACAACTGACAAAACAAATAAGGCAGCTGAAATATGTCTTATCTTATCTTATATCCTTCCCGTGCCGTTAAACGTCACATAGGGCTCGCAAAGTAGTTCGCCAATTTTTCCTGTCTTCTGCGAGTCTTTCAACCTCATCAAAGTATTTTATGCCTGTTAATTTGGCCTCTCTTAATAAAGTCCTCTTCAGAGTTTCACGCGGTCTGCCTCTTTTTCTTTTGCCTGTTGTGTTCCACTTTTTGTGTTGTGGACAGTTATGCTGTGTCATCAGCATATCTAATCTCTGGTATTTCACGTAAAAGTATGCAACCCTGACAGACCCTTTGTTTTATGTCAGACCAAGTTGTTGTTTCACCATTTATTCTTACTGCTGCCTGTTGGTCTAGTGATGTTAATTGTATCAAATGTGTTGGAAATCCCATTTTTTTTCTATCCTACACATTAAGTGATATCTCCCGTCCTTCTTTGATTGGACATTTTTTTGTCAGTTTTTGTTCCATCCGTGTATTTTCGGGATACGATAAGTGTAAACAGCTGGGCAAGAATGCCTGCACTGAAAAGGCTAGCAGAAAGAGCAGAGAAGGCTTCGTGGTGGATATGGCACAAACGTGGAGAACAATGGAACACTGACCCGTGAAAACTTATAAATTCGTCATGCCCCTATACAGCAGCACAGTAACACTGATAAAGGCTATTTTTGGACGCCGAGAGTGACTCGTGTATCTGTTCCTCTCAGAATGCGTCATTCAAAATCGTCAAGCATGACGTGCTGGACAAGCAAGGGGCGACAAACGCGAAGCATGGTCACGTACTTGCTCACATAATGTAAGGAAGTTGATCAAAATCCACCAAACAGATAGGAACGTTGATGCGTTACAGATGTGGACATTCGAACAGTGTTTTCAGCTTCGTTATACACCATCAACTCACATACCCCTGGGGGTCGTGACCCAGAGGGGGCCAACTCCCCTTAGAGCGTCTGAAGTTTAAAGGGCCCAAACGCTTGCATGAAGGGGTGGGGAGGGGGGTATAATTATCTGAGGAGGTGTGTTGTTCTTTTGCTATCTACATCAGAGTTTCCTGTTTAAATTGCATTGTCTATGAAAGGAACAAGTCACCATCTTCCGTCTCTGAACAGGACACAGCCGACTCCGAAGTCATATGTATACAAAGTTTAAGGTTGGTACTACTAATCTATGTACATGTGCCCAGGTGCCCCAAACTGTGGAACATATCCTCCAGAACTGCATCAACTATGAGACACTGAGAAATAATTACTGGCCCAGTGAAACCACTAAAGAAGATAAGCTCTACGGTTCCATACATGAGTTACAAAAAACAGTGAAATTTATCCAAGAGACAGGACTGCAGATATAGACAGACAGTGCGAACGAAGAAGAAGAAGAAGAAGAAGAAGAAGCATTGTCTGTGTATGCTCAATCCACTGATTGTCTTTATGTAACGATTTCAGAACTAGCCAGTGCAGTATCGTTCTCCTTTCTCCTTGTTCCAACTACATCCAATCCACCTTTTCCAACTACCTCCAATCCATCTTATCCAACTACTTCCATTCCACCTTTATGAGATGCACTCCTTATAATGACTGATCATAGGGAACATCTTTATGAGATGCCTTCATCATAATGACTTACCATAGGGAACATCTTCATGAGATGCCTTCATCATAATAACTGATCATAGGGAACATCTTCATGAGATGTCTTCATCATAATGAATGACCATAGGGAACATCTTCATGAGATGCCTTCATCATAATAACTGACCATAGGGAACATCTTCATGAGATGCCTTCATCATAATAACTGACCATAGGGAACATCTTCATGAGATGCCTTCATCATAATAACTGATCATAGGGAACAACTATATAACATGCACTGATCATAGGGAATTCCCGCTGTTGCTAATTAAGAGCACTGCACAGCATTGTTCAGAAAGCATCCGTTTGCACAAGACAAGCAAATTTGTTGAGAACAGAAATGTCGGTTGTGTTGATTCTTCATAGTTTATTTGATACGTGTAGAATTTAATGTTCTTTGAGGCTTAGATATGTTCTGTATATTCATACTGGTGGCAGTTATTGCGTTGCTACCTGAAGACAAACTAACTAGCGGCATAGAGAAGCAAGGGAGAAGTAAATACGTCTTCTTCTCTTCTTTGTGTAGAATATAATAGGCCGTTTGTTATTTTAAAATGAAAACAGGAATAGTAAAAAAAAACAAGTTATCAAGTGGAGCACAACAGGCCAAAGAAAAAAAGAGGTCGACCACGTGAAACTCTAAAGAGGACATTGTTAAGAGAAGCCCATTTAGTGGGCATAACATCCCTTGATGAAGTTGAAAGACTCGCCGAGAACAGGAAAACTTGTCAAACAACCATGCGAGCCCTATGTGACGTTTAACGGCACGGGAAGGTGTACGATGTAAGAATGGAGAGCACAGGGGAATGTGTTACTGTTTATTATTTCACTAAAATAGTATTTTGTATGCCCGAGATAGGCAATGATAGAAGGTAGAATTCTTGATTCAACCCGTAAATTGACAAGTGTTATTTCGTAATTGAATTCAGAACAGTCTGCTGTATTACATTGACCCATGCGTTCCTAACTAGACACAAAGAACCCCTACAATTCAGGCATCTCACGCTAGGACATTATAACAAAGACTGAGCATGGCACCCGACACTAAGACAACAATATAACAAAGTCTGAGCATGGCACCTGACACTAAGACAACAATATAACAAAGTCTGAGCATGGCACCTGACACTAAGACAACAATATAACAAAGTCTGAGCCTGGCACCCGACACTAAGACAACAATATAACAAAGTCTGAGCCTGGCACCCGACACTAAGACAACAGTATAACAAAGTCTGAGCCTGGCACCCGACACTAAGACAACAATATAACAAAGTCTGAGCATGGCACCCGACACTAAGACAACAGTATAACAAAGTCTGAGCATGGCACCTGACACTAAGACAACAGTATAACAAAGTCTGAGCATGGCACCTGACACTAAGACAACAGTATAACAAAGTCTGAGCATGGCACCTGACACTAAGACAACAATATAACAAAGTCTGAGCATGGCACCTGACACTAAGACAACAGTATAACAAAGTCTGAGCATGGCACCTGACACTAAGACAACAGTATAACAAAGTCTGAGCATGGCACCTGACACTAAGACAACAATATAACAAAGTCTGAGCATGGCACCTGACACTAAGACAACAGTATAACAAAGTCTGAGCATGGCACCTGACACTAAGACAACAATATAACAAAGTCTGAGCATGGCACCTGACACTAAGACAACAGTATAACAAAGTCTGAGCATGGCACCTGACACTAAGACAACAGTATAACAAAGTCTGAGCATGGCACCTGACACTAAGACAACAGTATAACAAAGTCTGAGCATGGCACCTGACACTAAGACAACAGTATAACAAAGTCTGAGCATGGCACCTGACACTAAGACAACAGTATAACAAAGTCTGAGCATGGCACCTGACACTAAGACAACAGTATAACAAAGTCTGAGCATGGCACCTGACACTAAGACAACAGTATAACAAAGTCTGAGCCTGGCACCTGACACTAAGACAACAGTATAACAAAGTCTGAGCATGGCACCTGACACTAAGACAACAGTATAACAAAGTCTGAGCATGGCACCTGACACTAAGACAACAGTATAACAAAGTCTGAGCATGGCACCTGACACTAAGACAACAGTATAACAAAGTCTGAGCATGGCACCTGACACTAAGACAACAATATAACAAAGTCTGAGCATGGCACCTGACACTAAGACAACAGTATAACAAAGTCTGAGCATGGCACCTGACACTAAGACAACAGTATAACAAAGTCTGAGCATGGCACCTGACACTAAGACAACAGTATAACAAAGTCTGAGCATGGCACCTGACACTAAGACAACAGTATAACAAAGTCTGAGCATGGCACCTGACACTAAGACAACAGTATAACAAAGTCTGAGCATGGCACCTGACACTAAGACAACAGTATAACAAAGTCTGAGCATGGCACCTGACACTAAGACAACAGTATAACAAAGTCTGAGCATGGCACCTGACACTAAGACAACAGTATAACAAAGTCTGAGCATGGCACCTGACACTAAGACAACAATATAACAAAGTCTGAGCCTGGCACCCACAAGAGACTTAACAGTTAACGTTAAGAGAAAAACTAACAGAATCAACATTTATGGCAGACAGACAAGAACTATAATATGAGTAAAAATGAGAACGAATCTTGTATGAAGTATGAGGAAAATAATCAGCTACTGTCACACGCCAGGAAGAATTTACAAGCGCAAACAAAAATAATCTTCCGGGCAAGGCAGGTTTGCCATGGGAAGCATTGAGAGTACAAATACAATCAAAAGGAACCAAAGCACATACTTACAGAGATATGGAAACACACAATACTTCCTGAAGTGGAAGAAAAACACATCACTCACAACTCACTGATATCAGTAACTCAAATAATCTACCTGCCCGAAAACTTCTACATGTTCAGAAACACTGTCAAAAATCTCCACTTACACAAAAAACAACGTAACTTGAACTTCCTAACCCATGCTAACTTCCTAACTCATGCTAACTTCCTAACCCATGCTAACTTCCTAACTCATGCTAACTTCCTAACCCATGCTAACTTCCTAACTCATGCTAACTTCCTAACTCATGCTAACTTCCTAACCCATGCTAACTTCCTAACTCATGCTAACTTCCTAACTCATGCTAACTTCCTAACTCATGCTAACTTCCTAACTCATGCTAACTTCCTAACCCATGCTAACTTCCTAACTCATGCTAACTTCCTAACTCATGCTAACTTCCTAACTCATGCTAACTTCCTAACTCATGCTAACTTCCTAACTCATGCTAACTTCCTAACTCATGCTAACTTCCTAACCCATGCTAACTTCCTAACTCATGCTAACTTCCTAACTCATGCTAACTTCCTAACTCATGCTAAATGAGTTTTAAAAAACCCAACAAACTATTTCTCTCTGTAAACCCAGTAACTAAGACTGATCTATTTCGCGTTCAGTCATTTGCCACCCTAACACCTGTCTTGTAGGCCTCTCGGTTGTGAGCAAGATGTCCTGCTGCTGATGCATCTATTTGCAGATTATCAACCATGTCTTGCAGCCATCTTCGCCTTAGTCTTCTTCTCTTTCTTTTTTCCATTATGTACACTTCTAAGACGGTCTTCTCTAAATTATCATGATGTTTAATGTGTCCAAAATATTTACGTTTCCTCGGATTAATTTTCCTTACTACCCACCCTATTGTGTATTATGAAGTGTTAATACTGATTTGTACATTATTTTGTAATAATTTTATCATCGTACTGTCGTATTGTCATCGCTTTCAGAGCATATCCAAAGGTACTGCGGTCTTATTTTCAGTATATCATTCACTCACCGTCAACAGGTCTCGCTGTCATTGCCCGTCATCAAATCTTGTGCTATCATTCCCAGCCATCAAATCTTTTGCTATCATTCCCAGCCATCAAATCTTGTGCTATCATTTCCCGCCATCAAATCTTGTGCTATCATTCCCTGCCATCAAATCTTGTGCTATCATTCCCTGTCATAAAATCTTGTGCTATCATTACCGGTCATCAAGCCTTGTGCTATCATTCCCTGCCATCAAATCTTGTGCTATCATTACCCGTCATCAAATCTTGTGCTATCATTACCCATCATCAAACCTTGTGCTATCATTACCCGCCATCAAATCTTGTGCTATCATTACCCGCCATCAAATCTTGTTCTATCATTACCCATCATCAAGCCTTGTGCTATCATTACCCGCCATCAAATCTTGTTCTATCATTACCCGCCATCAAATCTTGTGCTATCATTACCCGTCATCAAATCTCGTGCTGTCATTGCCCATCATCAAATCTTGTGCTATCATTACCGGTCATCAAGCCTTGTTCTATCATTACCCGTCATCAAGCCTTGTGCTGTCATTGCCCATCATCAAGCCTTGTTCTATCATTACCCATCATCAACCCTTGTGCTATCATTACCCGTCATCAAATCTTGTGCTGTCATTACCCATAATCAAGCCTTGTGCTATCATTGCCCATAATCAAGCCTTGTGCTATCATTACCCATAATCAAGCCTTGTGTTATCATTACCCATAATCAAGCCTTGTTCTATCATTACCCATAATCAAGCCTTGTGCTATTATTACCCATAATCAAGCCTTGTGTTATCATTACCCGTCATCAAGCCTTGTTCTATCATTACCCGTCATCAAATCTTGTGCTATCATTACCCGTCATCAAGCCTTGTTCTATCATTACCCGTCATCAAATCTTGTGCTATCATTGCCTGTCAACAGGTTTACGGGGTCATTCTCCGTCAGAAGTCTGTCATTTTCATTCTCCTTCAGCACATGCGTTCAATCGTTCCAGTCAACAGATCTACTCTTTCATTCCATTAAATAGATCTACTCTATCATTCCAGTCAACAGATCTACTCTATCATTTCAGTCAACAGATCTACTCTATCATCCAGTCAACAGATCTACTCTGTAATTCCTCGTAAACAGATCTACTCTATAATTCCAGTCAACAAATCTACTCTATCATTCCAGTCAACAGATCTACTCTATAATTCCAGTCAACAAATCTACTCTATCATTCCAGTCAGCAGATCTACTCTATAATTCCAGTCAACAAATCTACTCTATCATTCCAGTCAACAAATCTACTCTATCATTCCAGTCAGCAGATCTACTCTATCATTCCAGTCAACAGATCTACTCTATCATTCCAGTCAACAGATCTACTCTATAATTCCAGTCAACAAATCTACTCTATCATTCCAGTCAGCAGATCAGCCCTGTCATGTCCGTCAACATCAATTATGACTTCGACATTCTCTATCAGTATATCAGTGCTATCATTCACTGTCAGTATATCAGGCTATCATTCAATTCTTTGTCAGTATATCAATGATAGCATTCCCTGTCAGTATATCAGTGCTATCATTCCATTCCCTGTCACTATATCAATGATAGCATTCCCTGTCAGTATATCAGTGCTATCATTCCATTCCCTGTCACTATATCAATGATAGCATTCCCTGTCAGTATATCAGTGCTATCTTTCCATGTCAGTATATCAGTGCTATCTTTCCATGTCAGTATATCAGTGCTATCTTTCCATGTCAGTATATCAGTGCTATCTTTCCATGTCAGTATATCAGTGCTATCTTTCCATGTCAGTATATCAGTGCTATCTTTCCATGTCAGTATATCAGTGCTATCATTCACTGTCAGCGCATCTACGCTTTTAATGTAAAAGAAAATCTGCATGCCCTGTGACAAGTTCCAGTACTTTTCCATTCCCCTGAATGTAGTTTTGACCCACGCCGTCTTTGAAAGCTGTTTAAAATATTTATAAAAATTAGCATATGGACTTATTGGCTTAAAATATAGGCATGAGTATAGTGTTGTATTCACAACCAATCCATTTCCTTTGTGAGAGCCATTATGTCTGTTGTAAGTCTGCTTGTGGGACAGCCATAACAGTCCTTCCATGCCAGAACGTTGGCCCTAACAGGACTCTGTAATCTTTATACCTTAACAGGTATTGTATGATGGTTTACGTCACGATGTGTGTTCTTCATGTTATGTTCTTTGATGTTCATCCTTTGTTGCTTAAGGCATATCTTGAGTTAAAAAGTTCTGAAATGTTTAGTGACATACAGAATGTATCTGTTGAGTTGTTTAATGCTCTGAGCCTGTCTTTTAAAAGCATCAATTCATTATTTCAGATTTCGTATTGGAGACAGATAACGAGACCGTACTACCTGGGAGAGTTGTGTTCTATATCTCTTACGCAGGCGACATGTTTCCCACAGACATTCCAGAGTTTCTTGTGACCGTGGTGGGTTCATCTGGGTAAGCCGCTTTTATCACAGTGAGAAGTTTAGATGTTATAGCTAGTTCATCTTCCTTATAAACGAGCACAAACTGATACACTCTTGAGATGTGGAGTTTTTTTTTTGGGGGGGGGGGGCGGGGCCAAAACACCAAATATGATAAAGATCCTGGACAAATGAGATGTGGAGTTCTTGGAGCCAAAACAGCAAATATGATAAAGATCCTGGACAAATGAGATGTGGAGTTCTTGGAGCCAAAACACCAAATATGGTAAAGATCCTGGACAAATGAGATGTGGAGTTCTTGGAGCCAAAACACCAAATATGGTAAAGATCCTGGACAGATGAGATATGGAATTCTTGGAGCCAAAACACCAAATATGATAAAGATCCTGGACAAATGAGATGTGGAGTTCTTGGAGCCAAAACACCAAATATGGTAAAGATCCTGGACAAATGAGATGTGGAGTTCTTGGAGCCAAAACACCAAATATGATAAAGATCCTGGACAAGTGAGATGCGGAGTTCTTGAAGCTAGAATGCAACATCTTACAAAGAGCTTATACAAATGAGATGTTGGGTTTTCTGGGCTCGAACACCAGATCTGAAAATGACCTTACCACAGTGAGATGTGGAGTTTAGTGGGGCCAGAGAACTAGATCTGCTGAAATCAAGCCCACGTCTTTGCGATGACCAGTGTCAATACTGTTATGGACCTTCATCTGAGTAATCTAACAGAACATCTACAACAGCTACATCTCTTGACGGACTCTGTTCAGAAGCATCTTCTTAGGTCTACTTCAGACTGGCGGCTGCCATCTAGTTTTCATCCAACTTGTCATCGAAATACTGGCGGCTGCCATCTAGTTTTCATCCAACTTGTCATCGAAATACTGGCGGCTGCCATCTAGTTTTCATCCAACTTGTCATCGAAATACTGGCGGCTGCCATCTAGTTTTCATCCAACTTGTCATCGAAATACTGGCGGCTGCCATCTAGTTTTCATCCAACTTGTCATCGAAATACTGGCGGCTGCCATCTAGTTTTCATCCAACTTGTCATCGAAATACTGGCTATACTACAAGCAACTAACGTTTGCAGATTCGGTGATACAGAAAGATGAAGAAAAGAAGACTTAAGAGGAACAGAGAAAAGAAAGCGTAGATGAATAACGAGCTGGTTTTTATTTTCTAAACTGACAGTTGTACTCAGAGATCAAAGCAAGTGTTTTCTTTTCAGGTTATTATATTATGTATTTTTTTCCAGACTAAATGTTTACGAAGAATTAGAAAAAATATTTTGGCCAAACACCATAAGAAACAACATCGTGTTGGCAGAAATGCAGATGAAGCCACTGACAGAAATTATTGAGGAAAGACGTCGGCGATGTTTGGGACATGTGCTCCGAATGACTGACAACTCACTACCAAAAATAGCACTAAGATGGGCACCACAGGGGAACAGAAGTAAGGGTAGACCAAAAGAGACATGGAGAAGAACAACAGAGAGGATGTTGAGCAATAGAGGGCTCACCTGGGGAAAAGCAGAAAAAAGGCAAAAGGACAGGCATTTGTGAACGACCCTTGTGGAAGCTCCATGTGCCCTGGGCACTTAAGGTTCGAAAAGAGAGCGACAGAGAGAGAGGGAGAGAGAGAGAGATTTTTTTTGTTTGTTTTCCTTTGAAATGATATTCAGTTTTCACGACCAAATATTGGCTCACCTGGTCTACCATAGTCTAAATTTAGAAGGGTAATTTGAGAAACCACAGTGGTGTCATGATGATGTCACAGATGGCATCAGTGTTGGCAGCTGTACGTTTACGAGGTCTTTAACTCAGCTATGGGACTCTGCTTCACGCACCTCTTCACCTCCTGATTCACGAACCTCTTCACCTCCTGGTTCACGCACCGCTTCACCTCCTGTTTCACGAACCTCTTCACCTCCTGATTCACGCACCTCTTCACCTCCTGATTCACGCACCTCTTCACCTCCTGATTCACGCACCTCTTCACCTCCTGATTCACGCACCTCTTCACCTCCTGTTTCACGCACCTCTTCGCCTCCTGCTTCACGCACCTCTTCGCCTCCTGTTTCACGCACCTCCTCACCTCCTAATTCACGCACCTCTTCGCCTCCTGTTTCACGCACCTCTACGCCTCCTGTTTCACGCACCTCTTCGCCTCCTGATTCACGCACCTCTTCGCCTCCTGTTTCACGCACCTCTTTTCCTCCTGATTCACGCACCTCTTCGCCTCCTGATTCACGCACCTCTTCGCCTCCTGATTCACGCACCTCTTCGCCTCCTGTTTCACGCACCTCTTCGCCTCCTGTTTCACACACCTCTTCGCCTCCTGTTTCACGCACCTCTTCGCCTCCTGATTCACGCACCTCTTCGCCTCCTGTTTCACGCACCTCTTGGCCTCCTGATTCACGCACCTCTTGGCCTCCTAATTCACGCACCTCTTGGCCTCCTGATTCACGCACCTCTTCGCCCTCTGATTCAAGCACCTCTTCGCCTCCTGATTCACGCACCTCTTCGCCTCCTGATTCACGCACCTCTTCGCCTCCTGTTTCACGCACCTCTTCGCATCCTGATTCACGCACCTCTTGGCCTCCTAATTCACGCACCTCTTCGCCTAATGATTCACACACCTCTTGGCCTCCTAATTCACGCACCTCTTCGCCTCCTGATTCACGCACCTCTTCGCCTCCTGATACGCACACCTCTTCGCCTACATGATCCATATGTATCTAACAACCATAAGTTTCAGCAGTCTGTAAATGAACTTATTCGTAAGCGTGGTCTCTATCTGTGACTCAAATGAGTCACCGATAGGACATCTGCCCTGGTACACGGTCCTTCTATTTGCTTGCTTTCTTAGATCCAAGAACTGACGACATCTGTCCAGGTAAACGGTTATTCTGTTTGCTTGATTCCTTATATATTTTCTTTCTTTTTCGCCTGCTTACTTAAATCTAAGGACGCATGACATCCGCCAGTGTAAAAGTCCTGCTTGCTTGCTAAGATTCAAGAAACCAGTGTCCAGGGGAGTTGATTTTAGATGGTCTATAGTTTCGTCTTTTGGAGTTGAATTCAGATTCCTTAGATAGTGTTTCGTATCTCTTCTATAGTTTCTGCTTTCTTTTGTCTTGCGGAGTTGATCTCAGATTCCCTAGAGAGTATTTCTCATCTTCTCTTCATCAGTTCAGGTACTTACCTTAAGGACATTAATTATGCAGTCGTTAAACTTAAGGCAGTTCTTCTTATTCCGTTTTCAAGGTTGTTGGTAACATCAGACCCTGATCCTTGTCGACATGGCAAAGCCCGCAGTCCTCTACAGGTCTTGATAGGAGCCCCAAAGCTTTTGCTTGTGTCCTCTGGCCATGTCTCACGCCTAAGGTCTGCATGGTTTGGGCACTCTTGAAGGATATATTCTGGAGTGTGAACTCCACTTCAACATGGACACTCGTCTGTGTGAGATATTTTAAGTCGATGCAGGTGGCTACATCCAGATTTACTTCCAGTAAACTACTAAGAGGCGAACATTATAATCCGTAACCAGTGAAGATCTGAATGGAAAAAGCGACTGAAATGCAACAACGAACCAGATCCAATACACCAACTAAAAAGTCATCAGCAAACCATCCTCTTCCGCCTAAGGACAGTCTACTTCAGACTACTAAGGACGGCCTGCTTTAGACTACTAAGGACAGCCTACTTGAGACTACTAAGGACAGCCTACTTGAGACTACTAAGGACAGCCTACTTCAGACTACTAAGCCAGTTCAATATTTTATAGGTTTTAGTGATTTGGGAAATAATGGAAAAAATGGGATTTCCAACACGTTTGATACAATTAACATCACTGCTGTATTTAGACCAACAAGCAGCAGTAAGAATAAATGGTGAAACAACAAGTTGGTTTGACATAAAACAAGGGGTCCGTCAGGGGTGCATATTGTCACAATACTTATTTAACTTGTATACTGAAACTATAATGAGGAATGTTAGAGAAGATGTAGACAAAGAATATTACGATGCCATAACAGTTGGAGGTTATGAAATACCAGAGATTAGATATGCTGATGACACAGTATTGCTGTCCACAAAACAAGAAGGAATGGAAAAACTCATTATGTCAGTCCGCAAGAACAGCGAAGAGCAGAACCTCTATCTTAATGCAAAGAAAACTAAAGTGATGACAACTGACAAAACAAACAAGGCAACTGCAATATGTATCAATGAGGAAAAACTGGAAGAAGTGGAGAGTTTTGAATATCTTGGATCACTACTAACTAATAATGGAGATACAATGAGGGAAATTAAAAGGAGGACATCTATTGCTCTTCAGAAAGTAAAACAAATAAAGAATCTGTGGAGAGGAGCAGACAGAACCACAAAAATAAGATTTTTAAGGGCATGCATCTTTCCCATCGCAACATATGCCTGTGAGACCTGGACACTTAACAAAACAGCTGAGAAGCACATAAATGCCTTTGAATGTAAATGCTATAGAAGAGTTCTCCAAATATCGTGGACACAAAAAAGAACAAATATATCTATACTACAAGAGCTTAATATTGAAGAAGGCTGGCTAGTAAAGAGGATTAAAGAGAGAAAACTTAAATATTTTGGCCACATTAAACGTCATGATAATTTAGAGAAGACCGTATTGGAAGGATACATAATGGGAAAAAGAAAAAGAGGAAGACCGAAACGAAGATGGCTGCAAGACATCGTTGATGATCTGGAAATGGATGCAGCAGCAGCAGGCCATCTTGCTCACAACCGAGAGGCCTACAGGAGTGCTGTTTGGGAGGCAAAGTTCCGCAAGGGACATGCAAAGGAATGAATGAATGAATGAGTGATTTTTTAAAATCTCTTGTGTTTTTATCTTTTGTGCTGTATTTGTCTCTTATGTTGTTCTCGATATAAGCTGTATTTCTCTATTGTTTCCTTGTTGTGTTCTGTGTGTTTTTTTGTTTTTTTTTGTCAGCATGAACTAATTTAGATATATAATCTATTTGATTTACAATTGGACATTATGCCATCATCTCAGAGTTTCCTTTCTACAGCATTCATTCATAATTCACTCATGTGTGAAAGATCGCAGAAAATAGTTCTATAGCTTGAATTATGAAGCTGATGAACGGTATTTGCTTGTTGATGGATTATACAAGAAACTTTTTTTTTATTTAGGTAGGCCATTGCTTTCAGCGCTGCCAGCGATTTGTGAAAGAAATGATTGTTGTTTGTCATATTTCATATTTTCATCGCTTTAATTAGCATGTCATTTAGTATACCCAGTTTTAACGGCTTTAACTCTTTCATTCCGAAGCAGCACTACCAGTGATGGTGGTCCTTGCACACCCCTGCCAGTCAATGCTCAGAGCCATATTTATTCAAAGTCAAAATTAAATGAAAAGTATCACAATTTCTAGCCCAATTCGTTTCTTATATAAACTTACTTCCAGTTTCTTTCTCACAGAATTTCTCATCAAAATGTACTCTATCAGAGCAAGAAAATTTACTAAGAAGTAAAAGGGTTAATTAGCATATGTTAATTAGCATATACTACTTTACCGAACATTGGAACTTGACAACAAAAATTGCCTTGAGTAAAATATAAGTAAAAGTAACTTCAGCAAGTAAAAGTAATCAATATTTCCAGCACGATGTATTGAACAATTTCTTTTTTTTTCCAAAACCTCTCTCTTTCTCTCCCTCCCTCACAATCCTCTCTCTCTTTCTCTCTCTCTCTGTGTCTCATTTCAAACTGCTATTGATAGCATTGTTAACAGATTAGGATAATTATGTTGAAGTTAACATTAGTTTTATGAAAGCTCTTTTCCTCTGCAGAAACTCTACGTGCCTGTGCGACATTCATAATAAATGGTCTTCCAAGAAAAGTCACTTAAGGTTGATCTGTCCGTCTGCCTGTCTGTCTTCAAACTTGCCTGTCTCTTTATATCTGCCTGTCTGTTGCCTGCCTGTATGTCTGTCCTCCCCATTTTCCTTAGTCAGTGCGTAATCATATGTATCTATATTCAGTACCGTATTAACGCATAGGCCCACCTGAGCACTGCCCGGGGGCCCCAAGTTCATTTTAAATGTGTTGATTAATCTTTACTTTAGATCATGTTTTCTCCTATTAAAAGTTAATTTTATTGAAAGTACTAATAAAAAATATTCTTAATTCTAATAAATGTGTGTACTTTAATTCCTAACATTACTAGCACGGGTTAGAGAAGAATAGTGGGGCCCCAGTGAATTACTTTGCCCAGGGGTCCCCGATACTGTTAAAAGATAGCATCTATATTCTGACGAAATACAATAGGAAAATGAAATGGCATCTTATTAAGAGACACAAATATGACACCGATGTCAGCAGTGAATGAAAGGAGGAGGTGGCACTGGATTTGGCCACATTATGACAGAGAATGGCAGAGGAATCCTTATCATGAACAGCTCTGAAGTGGATATCGCAGGGCAAAAGAGGCACAGGACGACACAAAGAGACACGAGGACGTACAACAGAGATAATGTCAATAAACAAATGGCGAAGGAGACAGCCAAGGAGATAAACAAAGTGTAAATCTCTTGCTACCAGCAGACTCGTTAGTCGAGAGAGAGAGAGAGAGAGAGAGAGAGAGAGAGAGAGAGAGAGAGGAGAGAGAGAGAGAGAGAATGTTCCTGTGTATTTCTTTGTATTATGTTACTGATCTGGTAAATCTATAATTATACCATACACTGACATAGACTAATGTATCTTGTATTTGTCTAGAAGAGGCATGACTTTCACTCTTGACTTTGAAAATGAAGGAAACTATGACATCTTTGTCAGACCATATATCCCTTTCCAAAATGTAAGTCTCAGTGTTTATAGTTTTTTTTTTCCTTTAATTTTGACCACTGGAATATTTTCAGATGTAAACTTCGTAAGTTAAACTGGAAGGTAACATGTACATGTAAAAACGGATTACATTAAAAAAATATCTTTCTATGTTTGCAGACTTTGCTGAGGTAGGCAACACGCATTTTAAAATTAATGACCTGGTTAGATACTTTTTTTTTTCTAACTTTACCTGATGGCGTAAAAAAAAAAAATAAACAAAGCACTGTTTATAGAAATGAGAGAAAGGTAAAAAGGTAAAGGTAATCCTGTCATGCCTTAGAAGCACATAGGGATATGGTGTTAGTGCCCATATTTTCCTTGACCTGTCAGCACACTAGAGAGTGATATGGTCGGTATCACGCCTGGCCGCCTTTCCTTCCCCAACTCCAGAAGAAGTCGGGTACCCATTTCTACAGCTGGGGTGACTGGGGTGCCTCCCGCCAGATTCGAACCCCCCGGCCTTCGCATATGAGAGACCAGTGCACTAACCACTTCGAAATAGCAAAAGAAATATCTGGGACTTGAACCACAGATTCCAGTAGGACGAGTAGCCGTCTGGCCACGAGAGAACAGCGCATTAATCAGCTTAGCCATCTAGTACCCCCACCATCTAGTACCCCTGACCCCTTCCACATAAAAAGGTGCTTGATAGTTAAGCCATCGGCTCATGCTTGGCTAAACATTGTGACACCTGGAAGGGAAGCGAGACTATGACGTAGAAATTATGGTGACCAGAATGACGGCCGGGTGACTTGAATGACAGGTGGGCAACTAGAATGACGGCTTGGTGCCTGGAATGACAGGTGGGTGACTAAATTGACGGCTGGTTGACTAGAATGACGGTTGAGTGACTATAATGACGGTTGGGTAACTAGAATGACGGTTTGGTAACTGGAATGACGGCTGGGTGAGAAGAATGACGGTTGGGTGACTAGAATGACGGTTGGGTGACTAGAATGACGGTTGAGTAACTAGAATGACGGTTGGGTGACTAGAATGACGGTTGGGTGAGAATAATGACGGTTGGGTGACTAGAATGACGATTGAGTAACTAGAATGACGGTTGGGTGACTAGAATGACGGTTGGGTGACTAGAATGACGGCTGGGTGAGAAGAATGACGGTTGGGTGACTAGAATGACGGCTGGGTGAGAATAATGACGGTTGGGTAACTAGAATGACAGTTGGGTAACTAGAATGACGGTTGGGTAACTAGAATGACGGTTGGGTAACTAGAATGACTGTTGGGTAATTAGAATGACGGTTGTGTAACTAGAATAACGGTTGGGTAACTAGAATGACGGCTGGGTGAGAATAATGACGGTTGGGTAACTAGAATGACAGTTGGGTAACTAGAATGACAGTTGGGTAACTAGAATGACGGCTTGGTGCCTGGAATGACAGGTGGGCAACTAGAATGACGGTTTGGTAACTGGAATGACTCCAACCTGACTTGAACCACTAGTTGTGAGTACTTTCCTTGACTTTCAGGCAAATATATTTCTGCTCTAGCCTACTTCTTAATGTATGACCCAGATTACAGCCACCAATGGCATCAATTCTATGTTGATTGACAGTTCTCGGTGTGCCCTGAACATTATGTTTGCCTCCCAGGATCACGGCGCTTTACTTCCAGCACGTTCATCCTCGGCAGAAATGTTGTTCATGTCACACAGTACTGCAAGTATTCTTCCTGTCCGCCTTCGTGAGGCTGCTGTATCTGTCCGAACTATAACTGTCTGCCTTCATGAGGTTGTCTGCTGTGTCTGTCCGAACTATAACTGTCTGCCTTCGTGAGGTTATCTGCTGTGTCTGTCCGAACTATAACTGTCTGCCTTCGTGAGGTTGTCTACTGTGTCTGTCCGAACTATAACTGTCTGCCTTCGTGAGGTTGTCTGCTGTGTCTGTCCGAACTATAACTGTCTGCCTTCGTGAGGTTGTCTGCTGTGTCTGTCTAAACTATAACCTGTCCGCCTTCGTGAGGTTGTCTGCTGTGTCTGTCCGAACTATAACCTGTCCGCCGTCGTGAGGTTGTCTGCTGTATCTGTCCGAACTATAACTGTCTACCTTCGTGAGGTTGTCTGCTGTGTCTGTCCGAACTATAACCTGTCCTCCTTCTTGAGGTTGTCTGCTGTGTCTGTCCGAACTATAACCTGTCCGCCTTCGTGAGACTACTGTGTATATCCGAACTATAACCTTTCTGCCTTTGTGATTCTACTATGTTTGCCCGAACTATAACTTGTCCTCCTTGTTGAGGTTGTCTGCTGTGTTTGTCTGAACTATAACCTGTCCGCAGTGTGCGTTCGAAGAAGTTCTGATCTTTCCTTTATAGAACTTCATGAGCTGGGGAGAAGTTGAATGCAGAATGGGCAAGGAATTCCTTCTCAGTACGTGCCCGTTATGTAGGTAAAAGGATAAGAAGACAGCCCTATCACATCATACAGGTGCCTAGAGGATAAGGTGTTAGTGCCAGTATTTTCCATGACCTGTCATCACACTAAAAGATGCCTGGTCAGTATCAAACCTGGTTGGTTGTTTTGCTTTACACCTCACCAGAAGGGGTCATTAATGCATTTCTACATCGTAGTTGGTTGGGAAGTCTCCTACTCCGATATAACCCACCCAATATAACCCACGGACTTTACTCATACCAGAAGAGCCCATTAACTATTCTGTTTCTGTGATCCCCAGTATTATATTGAGGAGTTATCATTACTTGCTTCAGATTTTCATTTCCTGCACTTGTTTCCTGCTTTACTTGAATAATTTGTTATAAACATAATATTAGATGCTTTCTATGTTAATGTTTCTAATTTTTGATGTTTTTCGTCTTTCATGAAGCCTGCATCGATCAAGTTGACGGTCAATGTGATCCTACCGTCACCAGATCTATGTCCCAATGTTGGAGAGTTTCTAATAAACAATAGACGTGCGTATAGAAACCAGTCCCTGTGTTGTAATCGCTCGGCTGTCTTCTTGTGTTTTTCAGTGAAGTTTATCTTGTCACACAAAAACTTTTAAGCTTTAAAATTTTTAATAATAACGTGGAGTAGTGGCTCCCAGGCAGACAGAACTACAAATATAAGATTTTTAAGGACGTGCATCTTTCCCATCAGAACATATGCCTGTGAGACCTGGACACTTAACAAAACAGATCCGAAACACATAAATGCCTTTAAAAATAAATGCTACAGAAGAGTTCTTCAAATATCATGGACACAAACAAGAACAAATATATCTATAATACAGGAACTTAATATTGAAGAAGACTGGCTAGTAAAGATGATTAAACAGAGAAAACTAAAATATTTTGGACACATTAAACTTCTTGGGAATTTAGAGAAGACTGTCTTGGAAAGTTACATAATGAGAAAAAGAAAGGGAGTAAGACTAAGGCGAAGATGGCTGCAAGACATCGTTGATGATCTGCAAATGGATGCATCAACAGCAGGGCATCTTGCTTACAACCGAGAGGCCTACAGGAGAGCTGTTAGAGAGGCAAGTTCTGCAAGGGACATGCAAATGATTGACTGACTGGTTCCAACTTAATAAAAGTCCATAGACCCCCCTGCTGTTTCGAAATCCAGGTCACAGAGCCCTATACTTTGGAAAAATGTCATATCTGTATGGTAGTTATGTGTTTTAAATGCAAAAAAAAAATTAAGAAAATGTAGGTAACCTTTACTGAGTAAACGCTACTCTATAAAAACAGAGTAAAAATCAAGCTATTCCTCCACACATGGTTCTTGGAAACATGACTTGCTAAACATTTCACAGTGAGAAAACAATCTTGAGATTTTCCCACGGACCCCCACGGCAGGTTGGGCCACCAATTGAGAACCACTAACAAAGAGTAACTGGCTACATATGAGCAAAAAAAAAATAATTACATGCACAAATTCTTGTTGACCGCGTCACATCATCTCAGTGTAAACTGACTCGAAAAAGCAATTAGGAAAAAAAAAAAGATTTGTGACGTAGATAGATGGAAGCACAGACACACGGACATAGGAAATTATGTAGTTTTATTCACGCTTTTTTTCGAAGAGAAATGTTTTGGAGGCTCGACTTCGTAATCTGTGAATGGCAACAAACCGAGGTCTATTTCTTATCATAACATGAAACTCCCGGACGTAGACTTTTGTGTTGTTTCTAGATGGTCAATGCTGTCTTGGTCACTATGCTGTGACTATCGTTATATGGTACTTATTTCTTCTCATAACGTTGGCTGATATTAAGTTCATAATTCTGTTTGTCTACACGACCATGCTCCATGTTAGAGCGGGATGAATATAAATAACTTGCGCACATTCCTCCATCGAACATTAAAATAAACGAAGAAATAAAATAAATGCCAGTTTAGAAAAAGAAAAGATTTAAATCCTCAGAAAACAGCAATCCTAGGAATTATTGCAGCCAGTAATAATGTTGATGTAATACGTAGAGATTTATTCCTGGACTGATCTCTTGGACCTATAGAACATAGTATGTAGGCTGTTATATACAACTCGAATAATAAATTACGTCATGGAGGAAGTAGTTTGAGTTCATTTAGTGAAAACCATAAGAGTTTTGGAAGAGATTCTCACCAAACAACTAATCGTGTTATAAGAGCATCAGCATATACAAGGTGTGTCCTTATTTTATTCAACCAATCAGCAGGGCCGGAGGTGGGGGGGGGGGGCGGACTCTCCAGGCCTGAAGGTTAGTGCGGGATGTTAGGTAAAGGGACGATGTCTCGTCATTTAGCTCTGAGCTTTTACAAAGTACGGATCGCTTCATCATCATCATCATCATCATCATCATCATCATCATCATCATCTTCTTCTTCTTCTTCTTCGTTCGAGGTTGTTGGTCACATCAGATTCTGATCTCTGTCGACATGGCAAAGCCTGCAGTCCTCTCCAGATCCTGATAGGAGCCCCAATGCTTTCCCCCAAGCTTGTGTCCTCTGGCCATGTCTCACGCCTCAGGTCCACATGGCTTGGGCACTCTTGAAGGATATGTTCTGGAGTCTGGACTCCACTGCCACATGGACATTCGTCTGTGTGAGACATTTTGAGTCTACTCAGGTGGCTCGGTAGTCTGCAGTGGCCTGTCCGGAAGCGAAAGAGGATGATTTGCTGATGTCTTTGTAGTTGGTGTATTGGATCTGGTTCATTGTTGCATTTCAGTTGTTTCTTCCATTCAGATCTGTACTGGTTACGGATTATGGGTTTCTCTTCTTGGTATTTTGCTAAATGATTTGTTTAATCTTGATCGATTGCTAAGTGGATAGCTGTTTAAGCGTCGGTTAACGGTCAACATGTAGAGGAGTGTCGAGCAGAGATAAAGTTTTGTGTTAAATGAAAAACCCGCGACCGAGACGCTATAATGCAGAAAGCCTACGGAAAGGATGCTTTATCGGTGTCACAAGACGTTCGCCAGAGTAAGACAATGCGTCGAGCATGAACAAAGCACAGAGGTCCCATTAACGTCTCACACTTCCGACAATGCTGATAAGGTGAAAGTGGTTTTGGACTATGACCGACGTCTGAGTCTTAGATTGATAGCAGATCAAGTGGGACTTTCAGAATCCATTGTGGATGAAATCGTCACGAAAGAATTGCACATGCGGAACATTTGTGACAAATTGATTCCTAAGGAGGTTTTGAGCGACGAACAGAAGAAAAACCGTGTGTCGATTTCTCGTGAACCTTTGGACCGTGTGAGGAGCGGAACTGTATGTTGGAGCAAGTGATAATCTGTCACGAAACGTGGGTCTTTTAGTACGGCCCGTAGACGAAGCGACAGAGCTCTGAGTAGCTCACTGCCGAGTCTCCTCGCCGAAAGAACGCTCGAATGTGCAAATCGAAGATGAAATCGACACTCATTATCTTTTTTTACTTTAAAGGTGTTTCCTTAGGGAGTTCGTACCACCTGGACAAATGATCAGCGCAGCATTTTACGTGGAAGTGCTTAAACGGCTGAAGAACAGAGTAGTGCGCGTCCGCCCAGAGATCGACAACACCTGAGTTCTTCACCACGGCAATACGCCGAGTCATTCGTCGCTTCTAGTGAGAGAGCTTCTGGCGAAAAAAAAAACCGTGGCGACGCTGTGCCAAACCTCCCTACAGCCCGGACTTGGCCCCGGCAGACTTGTTTCCCCGACTTAAATCATGCTTGAAAAGCCACCATTTTTGGATTGTTAATGACGTACTAGCTGCCGTGACCAGTGCTTCGAAGGAGATCCCTGTTCAAGACTTCCAGGTGAGCTACAACGTGCGGCATAACCGTTGGCAATGGAGTATTGATGCTCAGGGATGTTATTTCGAGGAATTTTAAGTATATATAAATATATACTGAACAAATCGAATTTTATGGAATCAGTCTCATTACTTAACGGACACACCTAGTATATTATATATATATATATATATATATATATATATATTATATATATTATATTATATTATATTATATCCTTCCCGTGCCGTTAGACGTCACATAGGGCTCGCAAAGTAGTTCGCCAATTTTTCCTGTCTTCGGCGAGTCTTTCAACCTCAACAAAGGATTTTATGCCTGTTAACTTGGCCTCTCTTAATAATGTCCTCTTCAGAGTTTCACGCGGTCTGCCCCTTTTTCTTCGGCCTGTTGTGTTCCACTTGATAGCTTGTTTTGGGATTCTCTGATCATTTCTTCTCATCAAGTGACCAACATATGTCCATCTCCTTTTCCTGATCACCCGTGAGACTGGTTGTTGTTCAGTCATCTGTCTTATCTCTGCATTGTTCTTGAATTCATTCCACTTGATGCCAAGTATTTTCCTTAGGCATTTGTTTTCAAAAGAGTCTAATTTCTTTTCTATTTCTTTAGTTGTTTTCCAGCTTTCGCATGCATAAATGAGAGTGGATATTACATTTGAATTGAATAGTCTTAACTTGGTTTTTGTGCTTATAACTTTTGAATTCCATATGTTCTCAAGATTCTTGAAGATTGATGCTGCTTTTGCAATTCTGATCCTAACTTCCTTTCTAGTGTCACCATCCTGGTCTATGTAGCTGCCAAGGTATGCAAATTGATTGACTTCTTCAATATCTGTCCCTTCTATGTGTATTTTTCCATTTTGATTGATGGGAATTTTCATTATTTTTGTTTTGTCCTTGTTAATTTCAAGTCCTATTTTGCTAGCCAGTGAAGATAGGCTATCTGTTTTTTCTTGCATGGAATTCACATTATTACTGATAAGAGGTATGTCATCAGCAAAATCAAGATCTTCTAGTTGGGTCCCATGTACCCAGTCAATACCTGTGTTACCTGTGCAGCATTTTGTCATTATGAAGTCTATTGTAATCCCAAAAAGTAAAGGAGACAGTATACATCCTTGTTTCACGCCTGTTTCAATCTGGAACCATTCACTCATCCCTTCTTCTGTCTTGACTGCACAACCATATCCATTGTATAAGTCCTTAATGATGTTGACAATTTTAGATGGTATTCCATATAGACATAAAATTCTCCATAATGAATCTCTGTGTATGCTATCAAATGCCTTCTTAAAATCTATGAAATTCAGTATTAATGGTTTCTGCTTTTCAATATGTTCTTCAAGTATTATTCTGAGAGTAAAGATCTGGTCGAGACAGCTTCTCCCTTTTCGAAATCCTGCTTGTTCTTCTCTCATTGCAGTATCCACTATATCTTTGAGTCTATTCAAAATGACCTTGCAAAATACTTTTGACACAACTGATATTAAGGTTACTCCTCTCCAGTTGTTACAGTCACTAAGGTTGCCCTTTTTTGGTATTTTCACAATGATTCCCTTCTTCCAATTAGAAGGGACCTTTTCTTCTTTCCAAATCTTGTTAAACATTCTCTGTAGTTGTCTCATGTTGTCACTATTGATAACTTTTAGCATCTCGGCTGTTATTTCATCTTCACCTGCAGCTTTGTTGTTAGCCATTAAATTCACTGCTGTTTCAATTTCATGCAATTTAATTTCATCTAGATTGACATTTAGTTGTGGGGCTGGTAAGTCAGTTTCAAGCTTTAACAATTCTTTTGGGTGTGGTCGATTGAGTATTTCTTGGAAGTGTTCAGCCCATCTTTGCTTTTGGTCTTTATTTGATGTTAATAGTGTTCCACTTTTGCTAAGGATTGGTCTTTCTTTAGATGTAATAGTACCTGTTAGCCTCTTTTGTATGTTATATAAAGTTTTGCTGTCTCCTGTTTTTGCTGCTTTTTCTGCCTCTTTCGCCATAATGTCTATGTATTCTCTTTTATCCCTTCTAGCTGAACTTTTTACTTTCTTGTCTATGTCTTTGTATTTTGCTTTTGCCGAATCTCTTTCATGATCTGCTTTTGCATTCAACATGTTTAATTTGACTGCTCGTCTTTCATGTATATACTTCCATGTTTTATCTGATATCCATGCTTTTCTATTTGGTTTTTCCAATCCAGCACTTACTTTTGCTGCTGTGATTATGGCTGTGCTGTAAGTATTCCATAACTCATCTATACCTATCTCCTCAACTTCACTGGGTGTTTTGGAATGATTGGCAAGTTCCTGATTGAAATTAATGTTAGTATTTTCTTCTTGTAGGCTGTGGATGTTTATCTTTCTGTGTACTGATTTCTTGTGTTGACTTTTCAATTTTAGTTTTATTTTCCCTATGCACAGGTTGTGATCACTGTTGACATCTGCACCCCTATAAGCCCTTACATCCATGAGAGATGTTCTGTATTGCTTTCTAATACAAAAATGGTCTATCTGGTTTCTAGTTCTATCATCTGGAGATATCCACGTTGTTTTATGTATCTCTTTGTGTGGGAATATTGTGCCTCCAATGACCATGCCCTCTGTTAGACATATTTCAATTAATCTTTCTCCATTCTGATTAACCATGTCAATTCCTTCTTTCCCCATCACTTTTTCAACGTCGGTATTATCCTTCCCTACCTTAGCATTGAAGTCCCCCATAGCAATTAGGATGTCGTGTTTAGGGACTTTGTTGATGATTTGTTGTAGTTGGTGATAGAAGTCGTCTTTCACATCATCATCTGCATCATTCGTGGGTGCATAACACTGTATTATTGTCATTCTTCCGTGTCGTAGGTTGTATCGTGCTCTTATTATACGACTGTTCACTGGTTCCCATTCTACAAGGCTCTTTGCAGCTACATTTGACATAATAATGCCCACTCCGTCTCGGAATTTATTGTCATTTCTACCTGAATGTATAATTAACTTACCGTTTTCCGCCGATCTTTTACCTGCTTCTGGCCATCGCATTTCGCTGATGCCCAGTATGTCTAGATGGTATCTCTCCATTTCTTTGATGACCTGGGTAGTTTTTGTTGGTAAGACTATGCGAAAGGTGAATAACGAAGGGCAGTGGCAGACATTCAGAACTTTGTGGAAAAGATAGAGCTGTATTCAGTCAATGTGCCATTGGCATTATCACCCAACACACAAACAACACTGAGGTTAAAGGCCGAGCACATATGGGAGTGCCCTGAGTGAATGAGGCCCATCTCTAGGCTAGCAGCGGAGCATGGCTGTTCTTCATGTTCCATTTCAACTTTAAAAAAAACCTGTTCTTTTGCCTTAGAATTTTATGTGAATAAAATTAACATGTTTTATTGTTATCTGTTAAACGTCACATAGGGCTCGCAAAGTAGTTCGCCAATTTTGATATAAGATAAGATAAGACTGTCATGTGTGAATCAATAAAAATATTGTTCTTATCATCAGCTGCTGTATCACACTGGACAAATGCAGTTCAAAGCCTGAATATGGGAATGTGGATATTGGTAAGAGAATAGAGAAGAATTAACTAGACCAAAACACTCCCTCTACAGAAAGTCATTCGTTATAAATATATCGGCGTGAAATGTAAATTTTTGAAAACATAACTTCATGCAAACCTGTCATATACTTACATTCATCGCAATGTAAACCTGTTAGAGAATATCGTCACCTTCTACAGCAGGTGTGTCCAACTGTCGGTACTTCAGGGTTATTATTGATAGTGTACAACAGATTATCTGATTAAAGTGAACATTTCTTGTCTTTAAAACATTTAAAAACATTTTTAAAAGACCTGAAGACGTAATTAAATGCAGTCAGTTCACCTTTACTTCACAACGGTTACCTTTTTTTTTCTCTATGCTAGATGGCAAAAACTAGTTGATTTATATCTTAGATGGCAAAAACTAGTTGATTTCTATGCTAGATGACAAAAACTAGTTGATTTCTATCATAGATGCCAAAAAACTAGTTGATTTCTATCATAGATGGCAAAAACTAGCTGATTTTTATCATAGATGGCAAAGACTGGTTGATTTCTATTATAGATGGCAAAGACTGGTTGATTTCTATCATAGATAACAAAAACTAGTTGATTTCTATCATAGATGCCAAAAAACTGGTTGATTTCTATCATAGATGGCAAAAACTAGTTGATTTCTATCATAGATGACAAAACTGGTTGATCTCTTTCATAGATGACAAAACTGGTTGATCTCTGTCCTAGATGCCAAAAACTAGTTGATTTCTATCATAGATGGCAAAACTAGTTGATCTCTATCCTAGATGCCAAAAACTAGTTGATTTCTATCATAGATGGCAGAACTGGTTGATCTCTTTCCTAGATGGCAAAAACTAGTTGATTTCTATCATAGATGACAAAACTGGTTGATCTCTGTCCTAGATGGCAAAAACTAGTTGATTTCTACGCCGTTCGCCACTCGATATCCGCACACACCAGAGACCACTGAAGTTAAAAATCGCATTTATGTAAAGATATTTTACGTGTGTGTCTCCAACATTTAAATGTGTACATGTTTTTGTTTTCTCTTGTCCTTTGTGTACATGTTTTGGGTTTTTTTTACTCTCTGTACACATATTATCGTTTCCATAGAATATGAATACATGCATATCCATCCATCCATCCATCCATCCATCCATCCATCCATCCATCCATCCATCCATCCATCCATCCATCCATCTCATACACACTAAGGTGTATAGATAACCATCACCTGTCATGATTCTCACCAATAAATCTGCATCTCACGTGTAAAACAACGCATCTGTAAACAAACACAGGTAACCAGGAAGAGTCACAACTGCACAGCCTGGCAGTCAAGGAAGCCTAAATGGACTTTCGAGAAAATAAACAGTACCGTTCAAGAACTCACAGGCCACTATGTGCCGTGTCTGAACGTGTACCGTATCCGAGAGGTAGGTTAGAGACTAACAGTGATAACCAGTGACTTTCAGAAGAAATAATTGTGGAGGTCACACGTGTCGTTACTTTAACTGAACAGGTACAATTACAGATCTACGCGTCCATGTTAGACCACGTCAATGCTGACATAGACGTCCGTTATTTTTTTTATTTCACAGATAAATATTACTATTCTGCACATGAGGTATTTATCATACATATAAATAATATGTTTCAAACGTCCAGTTTTTTTTTAATCACACCGATAAAATTAGGAAAATTAGAAAATGTAACGATGGAAATGGAACGGATGAAGATCAACATATTAGGAATGAGTGAAGTTAGATGGACAGGTGCAGGGAAGATAAAATCAGATAAATGTACAATAATATATTCAGGAAGTGAGAAACGTGAACGAGGAGTAGGAATTATATTTGATGAACAAACGGCAAGGACAATTGTAGGATATTTGAACATCTCGGACCGAGTCCTGCTAGCCCAACTGAAAGGACAACCAATAAACATAAATATTATACAAGTGTACGCTCCAACATCTGAAAGCTCTGAAGAAGATGTACAGCATTTTATAATGACATAGAGACAGCAATAAAACGCACAAAGTCACATGAAGTTACCATAGTCATGGGAGATTTTAATGCCAAAGTTGGTAAAAGAAGAACTTCAGACATCGTTGGTGACTATGGACTGGGGGAGAGGAATGACAGAGGTTATAAATTAATTGAATGGGCAAGAATAAACAGCATGGTTGTAGGAAACACCTGGTTTAAACAACATCCTCGAAGACTGGCAACGTGGTGCAGCCCAGACAAAAAGACTTTTAACCAGATAGACTACATATTAATCAACAAACGATTCCGCAATGCATTACTGACAACAAAAACCATGCCAGGAGCTGGCTGCAATAGTGACCATGATCCACTCTGTGGAAAAGTTAGAATAAAACTAAAGAAAGCAGGCAGAAAAGTGAGAAACATCAAACTGAATACAGAACTTCTTTAAAATGACCAAGAACTGCGAGAACAATACAAAGTTATTATAACAAATAGATACAATGCAATAGCAAAGATAAATAGTATAGATGAACAATGGGAAATGTTAAGAGATTCTATCCACCAAACTGTTAAGGAGATAATACCACCAAAAAAAAAAGAAGCCCCTAAAAATAAATGGATGACAGACGGCATCTTAGGACTGATGGACAAGAGGAGGAGGAATAAAAATAACGAGGAAAAATATAGCAAGATAAATAAACAAATAAGACGCAAATGCAGAGAAGCAAAAGAAGTGTGGTTAAATGAGCAGTGCAGACAGATAGAGGACTCTCATATTAAAGACAGCAAAAACATGAATTCACAGGCAGGAAAACAAAATATACCACACGATGCCTGAAATCGAAAGAAGGTAAAATGTTAATGGGAAAAGAAGACATTGTGGACAGGTGGACAGAGTATATCAGTGAGCTATATGGGGGAGAAAGACCAGAATTAACACCAGATACTGAAAACTGTGACGGACCACCAATACTTGAAGATGAAATCATAGATGCCATCAAACACATAAAGAAAGGAAAAGCGACTGGGCCTGATAATATAACAGTAGAAGAAATAGAGGCACTAGAGGAGACAGGAATAAAAATAATAACCAATTTACTGAATGACATTTACAACAGTGGTATATTCCCAGTGACCTGATTAAATCCACATTTATAGCATTACCAAAGAAACCAGGTGCAAAGGAATGTGACGACCACCGGACTATCAGCCTCTCATGTCACATAACGAAGCTACTTCTGAGAATAATTATGAGAAAAACAAGGAAAAAGATAAAAATGGAAATAGCAGATGAACAGTTTGGATTTCTTGAAGGAAAGGGAACACACAATACCATTTATGCTTTACGAACACTAACAGAAAGAGCTTTAGAAGTACAGAAAGATCTCTACTTATGCTTCATTGATTACACCAAGGCATTTGACAAGGTGAAACATAATGAAATTATTAAAATGCTTGAAGACATCAATATAGACGGCAAAGACCGGAGGATTGTAAAACATCTATACTGGCAGCAAGAAGCAGCAGGTCGAGTTGAAAATAGAAATGGAAAATATCAACCTATAAAACAAGGGGTGCGAAAAAGATGTGTACTATCTCCAGAACCTTTTTCTCTGTATAGCGAGAATATTCTAAGACCAATCATCACAGAACCAGGCATAAAAATTTGAGGATACAATATTAACAACCTTCGGTATGCTGACGACACAGTACTGATAGCTGAGAACCAACAAGACCTGCAAAATCTCTTGGATAAAGTCGCCAAAGAAAGTGAACACAAAGGCCTTACTTTGAACATAAAAAAGACAGAGACTATGGTTATATCTAAGAAGCAGAATCTACCAGCATGCAGTATTAAATTAAACGGAACTATTCTAAAGCAGGTGCAGAAATTCAAATACCTTGGAGCAGTAATAACTTCATATGGGAAATGCAGAACAAAAATTAGGAACAGAATAGGTCAAGCAAAGACTACATTTCAGAGAATGAAAAACATATTAGCTTACACATCTTTATCAATGAATGTTAGAAAACGAGTCCTAAAATGCTATATTGAACCTATCTTGTTATATGGAAGTGAATCATGGACAATAGGCAAGTCTGCACAAAAATCATTGGAAGCAACAGAAATGTGGTTTATTAGAAGAAATTGCGAATCCCCTGGACAGCAAAAATAACTAATGAAGAATGTATGAGAAGAGCTGGAGAGACAAAAAACCTTGTGAAAAAGATAAGAGAGAGACAATGTACTTTCATAGGACATGCAATGAGAAGAGGGCGCATTGAAAATATTATAACAACAGGAAAAATAGAAAGAAGAAGATCAAGAGGAAGACCAAGAGAAATGATACTGGACAGTCTGACGGGATGGTGTGAGAGGAGATCACCAACTGAACTGATGGCCTGCATGAAGGATCGGGTACTCTGGAGAAGCATAATAGCCAACGCCAGTCGGCACGGCACATGATGATGATGATGTTGACCGATAAACGTTATTGACTACACGTCCAGTATTTTACCTCACAGATAAACATTACTGAGTACACGTCCAGTATTTTATATGACAGATAAACATTACTGCGTACACGTCCAGTATTTTATATGACAGATAAACATTACTGAGTACACGTTCAGTATTTTATATGACAGATAAACATTACTGGGTACACTTTTATTATTTTATATGACAGATAAACATTACTGAGTACACGTCCAGTATTTTATATGACAGATAAACATTACTGAGTACACGTCCAGTTTTATATGACAGATAAACATTACTGAGTACACGTTCAGTATTTTATATGACAGATAAACATTACTGGGTACACTTTTATTATTTTATATGACAGATAAACATTACTGAGTACACGTCCAGTATTTTATATGACAGATAAACATTACTGAGTACACGTCCAGTATTTTATATGACAGATAAACATTAATGAGTATACGTTCAGTATTTTACCTCACAGAAAAACATTACTGAGTATACGTTCAGTATTTTACCTCACAGATAAACATTACTGAGTATACGTCCAGTATTTTACCTCACAGATAAACATTACTGAGTATACGTTCAGCATTTTACCTCACAGATAAACATTACTGAGTATACGTTCAGTATTTTACCTCACAGATAAATATTACTGAGTACACTTTCCGTATTTTACCTCACAGATAAATATTACTGAGTACACGTTCAGTATTTTACCTCACAGATAAATATTACTGACTACACTTCAAAAATTCAACGAGTGCCTTTACCTGGCCCTTCACGAGAATCGGGATTTATTATCCAGCCATATTCAATCCCTCCTGGGGTGTATAGTATTTGTAATACAGTCTCCAAAGATTCCGTACACGTCAGACACTGTGTAAGTTATCATCGAACATTATGTATGTTGTTACTGTCAGACATTATTCATGTTGTTATCAATCATTATTTGTTATCTATAAGCACTCTATAAGATTGTCATCATCAAATGTTGTGCATGTTGTTTCATCAAAACAGTGCGTAAGTTGCTATTTAAACATTGTCTATATGGCCATGGATATTTAAGAGTAATGTTCTAAGTGTACTACTCTATGGAAGTGAATGCTGGAAAATCACCAAAACCATAGAAAACAAGTTGAATTCTTTCCAGACTAAATGTTTACGTAGAATTAAAAAAATATTTTGGCCAAACACCATAAGAAATAACATCTTATTAGCAGAAATGCAGATGAAACCACTGACAACAATTATTGAGGAAAGACGCTGGCGATGGTTGGGACATGTGCTCCGAATGACTGACAACTCACTACCAAAAATAGCACTAAGATGGACACCACAGGGGAGCAGAAGTAAGGGTAGACCAAAAGAGACATGGAGAAGAACAACAGAAAGGATGTTGAGCAATAGAGGGCTCACCTGGGCAAGAGCAGAAAAAAAGGCGAAAGACAGGCATTTGTGGAAAACCCTTGCAGAAGCCCCATGTGCCCTGGGCACTTAAGGTTCAGAGAGAGAGAGAGAGATATGGCCATGGTTCGAGTCAGAGTGACACGTGACAAAATTGTGTCACTTGTTATCATCAAAGATTGTATCACGTATTGTCATCAGACACTATGCCACTTGTTGTCATCAAAGATTGTGTCACGCATTATCATCAAACACTATGCCACTTGTTATCATCAAAGATTGTGTCACGTGTTATCATCAAATACTGTGCTACTTGTTATCATCAAACTGTATGCTACTTGTTATTATCCAACACTATGACACTTTCTGTCATCTAACACTATGTCACTTGTTATCATCAAACACTATCTCACCTGTTATCGTCAAAAACTATGCCACTTGTAATCATCTAACACTATTCCATGTGTTATCATGAAAGAATTTGCTGAATTGTTGTCATCTAAAACTATGTCATTTGTTATCATCAAACACTATATCACTTGTTATCATTTAACACTATTCCATTTGTTATCATGAAATAATTTGCTGCTTGTTGTCATCTAAAACTATGTCACTTGTTATCATCTAACACCATGTCAATTAATATTGTATAACTCTATATCACTTGTTCTTAATAAACACTGTCACTTGTTATCATCTAACACTATGTGTCTTGTTATCATCTAAAACTATATCACTTGTTATCGCCTAACATTATATCACTTGTTATCATCTAACACTGTGCCACTTGTTATCATCAAACGCTATGCAACTTGTTATCATCAAACACTATGTCACATGTTATCATCAAACATTATGTCACTTTTTATCATGTAACACCGCTGTTGGCGAGATCTTCAGCTGCCGTGCGTGGAGCGGTGCTCTTCCCGGCCAATGAAGAAATTTGCAAATGAGGTTGCCGCGCAGCATCACTGCGGAAAAGGTGGTAGAAAGGATAAAGCGAAGCAAACAGTCAAATCACGGCACCTCTGGTTTGGAGGTCGGCCACGTCCTGAGTGCAGTCATATCGGGTGAAATGCATGAACCGGCTTGTCCCAGAGTACACTGCTGGCGAGACTCTTCAAATGCCGCGCGTGGAGTGAAGCTCCTCCCGGTTAAGGAAGTAAACGCGGAAAAGAAATAAAGGTTGCTGTGCGGAGCCGATGGGAAAAGGTGGCGGAAAGTGAAGTTTAACCGGTATGTCCAGTAGTATCGCTATGAGAGCTATACCACGGCACCTCTGCTCTAGAGGCCGACCACGTCCGAAATACACCTACACTGGTGAAATATGCCTAAACCGGCACACACCAGGGGTGGAACTTGATGGCTAGACATGTCATGCCACCTCCGCTCTAGAGGTCGGTAACGCCTGATAAACACCCATACTGGTGAATTTTGCCTAAACCGGCTCATACCAGGGGTGAATCTTGAAGGCTATGCATGTCACAGTACCTCTGCCCTAGAGGTCGGTCCCGTCCCAAACACGCCCATACTGGGATAATATGCCTAAACCGGCTCAACCCAGGGGTAGAAGTCACTAGTGGCGAGGATTCGTCCTCCTGGACAAAAGCTCCATCCTGGTCACAACTAGGAAGGGTAGCGGCCACGACCGCAAAATGCTGAAGTCGGAGACACTGGACCAGGGAAGTCTAGATAGGCAACCACCTCTCACCCGGCGGGGATGTTTGCGTATTCTAATCATGCTGAGGTTTTCCGGTGAGAAAGTCCAACCCTGGACTGGATGGGCAACCACCTCTCACCCGGCGGTGATACACGGGTATCTCAAAACACGTCGAGGTTTTCCGGTGAGAAGGTCCAACTCTGGCCTGGGTGGGCTACCGCCTCTCATCCAGCGGGGATGCACTGATATCCTAAACACGTCGAGGTCTTCCGGTGAGGAAGTCCAACCCTAGACTAAACTGGTGCAATGAAAACCATGGTGTCACGCAATCCCGCTTCCGAGACCCACCAAGAATACAGGCTAAAGCACTGTGATACTCTGAACCCCTTGTGGTCCTCTCGTGGATCTCGTGTGGTCTATTGTGGACCACACAGGGGACCACGGGTCCTAACGAGGACCACAGGCGTGAATTCAGAAGGTTCACAGTGCGATTTTTGGTGGTAGAAGTGAACGAAGAAGAAGAAGAAGAAGAAGAAGAAGATCATGTAACACCATGTCACTTATTATCATCAAACACTATGCCACTTGTTATCATCAAACAATCTGCTGCTTGTTGTCATCTAACACTATGTCACTTGTTATCATGAAACACCATGTCACTTGTTATCGTATAACACTATATCACTTGTTCTCAATAAACACTGTCACTTGTTATCATCTAACACTATGTCTTGTTATAATCTAACATTATATCACTTGTTCTCAGTAAACATTATATCACTTGTTGTCATCTAACAATATGTGTTTTGTTATCATTTAAAACTATATCACTTGTTATCACCTAACATTATATTACTTGTTATCATCTAACACTGTGTCACTTGTTATCACCTAACACTGTGTCACTTGTTATCACCTAACACTGTGTCACTTGTTATCACCTAACACTGTGTCACTTGTTATCACCTAACACTGTGTCACTTGTTATCACCTAACACTGTGTCACTTGTTATCACCTAACACTGTGTCACTTGTTATCACCTAACACTGTGTCACTTGTTATCACCTAACACTGTGTCACTTGTTGTCATCTAACACTGTGTCACTTGTTGTCATCTAACACTGTGTCACTTGTTGTCATCTAACACTATGCCACTTGTTATCATCTAACACTGTGTCTTGTTATCATCTAAAACTATATCACTTGTTATCACCTAACATTATATCACTTGTTATCATCTAACACTGTGCCACTTGTTATCATCTAACACTGTGCCACTTGTTATCATCTAACACTGTGCCACTCGTTATCATCTAACACTATGCCACTTGTTGTCATCTAACATTGTATCACTTGTTATCATCTAACACTATATCACTTGTTATCATCTAACACTATGCCACTTGATATCATCTAACACTATATCACTTGTTATCATCTAACACTGTGCCACTTGCTATCATCTAACACTATATCACTTGTTGTCATCTAACACTATATCACTTGTTATCATCTAACACTATGCCACTTGCTATCATCTAACACTATATCACTTGTTATCATCTAACACTGTGCCACTTGTTATCATCTAACACTGTACCACTTGCTATCATCTAACACTATATCACTTGTTGTCATCTAACACTATATCACTTGTTATCATCTAACACTATGCCACTTGCTATCATCTAACGCTATATCACTTGTTGTCATATAACACTGTGCCACTTGCTATCATCTAACACTATATCACTTGTTATCATCTAACGTTATATCACTTGCTATCATCTAACACTATATCACTTGTTGACATCTAACACTATGCCACTTGCTATCATCTAACACTATATCACTTGTTATCATCTAACATTATATCACTTGTTCTCAGTAAACACTATATCACTTGTTATCATCTAACATTATATCACTTGTTATCATCTAACACTGTGTCACCTGGCGTTATCAAACTCTATATGACTTGTTATCATCTAACACTATGCTATCATCGCTAAGGTTAGAATGAAAGTATCAAAAGTGTTGTAAGTTTATAGGTAGTGAATATTTTCTGTATCAGTAAGAGGGTAAACTGTCAACATCAGACAATGTTTACTACGTCGGCATAGGGCAACTTGTATATTGACAACATAATAGAAGGAGTAAATTGTCAACTTAAGAGTGTGCTTATGTTATCAAAATTATAGTGTGTGTGTGTCGTCAGTATAAAAGTGTGTGTGTTGTCAATATTAGAGTGTCTGTATGTTGTCGGTATTAGAGTGTGTGTATGTTGTCGGTATTAGATTGTGTGTATGTTGTCAAAATTAGAGTCTGTGTGTGTGTGTCGTCAGTATCAGAGTGTGTGTCATCATCATCATCAGGTGCCGTGCCGACTGGCGTCGGCTATTATGCTTCTCCAGAGTACCCGATCCTTCATGCAGGCCATCAGTTCAGTTGGTGATCTCCTCTCACACCATCCAGTCAGACTGTCTAGTATCATTTCTCTTGATCTTCCTCTGGATCTTCTTCCTTCTATTTTTCCTGTTGTTATAATATTTTCACTGCCCCCTCTTCTCATTGCATGTCCTATGAAAGTACATTGTCTCTCTCTTATCTTTTTGACAAGGTTTTTTTATCTCTCCAGCTCTTCTCCTACATTCTTCATTAGTTATTTTTGCTGTCCAGGGGATTCGCAACATTCTTCTAATAAACCACATTTCTGCTGCTTCCACTGATTTTTGTGCAGACTTGCTATGTTGTCAATATTAGAGTGTGTGTATGTTGTCAATATTAGATTGTGTGCATGTTGTCAAAATTAGAGTGTGTGTATGTCGTCAGTATTAGAATGTGTGTATGTTGTCAATATTAGAGTGTATGTGTATGTTGTCAATATTAGATTGTGTGCATGTTGTCAAAATTAGAGTGTGTGTATGTCGTCAGTATTAGAGTGTGTGTATGCTGTCAATATTAGAGCGTGTGTGTTGTCAATATTAGATTGTGTGCATGTTGTCAAAATTAGAGTGTGTGTGTCGTAAGTATTAGAGTGTGTGTATGTTGTCAATATTAGAGTGTGTGTATGTTGTCAATATTAGAGCGTCTGTATGTTGTCAATGTTAGATTATGTTGTCAATGTTAGATTGTGTGTATGTTGTCAATATTAGAGCGTGTGTGTTGTCAATATTAGAGCGTGTGTATGTTGTCAATGTTAGATTGTGTGCATGTTGTCATAATTAGAGTGTGTGTGTGTGTCGTAAGTATTAGAATGTGTGTATGTTGTCAATATTAGAGTGTGTGTATGTTGTCAATATTAGAGCGTGTGTTTGTTGTCAATGTTAGATTGTGTGCATGTTGTCAATATTAGATTGTTTGTATGTTGTCAGTGTTAGAGTATGTGTATGTTGTCAACATTAGAGTGTCTGCTGTCAGTATTAGAGTATGTGTATGTTGTCAACACTGGAGTGCGTGTATGGTGTCAACATCAGACAAGTCTAGCAGGACACAGTTGAAAAAAAACTTTGTAATGGTAACTGATGATAACAGCTTGACATATCTCAGAATACTAAACAGTATCGAACGTCTAAACACTGGCAGCGAGTAGCAGTAACCAGTATTTCGACCACAGACAGAATAAAACAGGAACCATTGTCTGTTTTGATCAACAGTTACAACATAACGAATACACAGACACTGCTCTCCTTCCTTGAGTCATGCCCAAGCTTCAACTCACTCATAAACTTTCAATCCCCTTCCCTCCCCCCCCCCCCCAAACTTTATGTGAAAACAACAAGAGAATTAACCTCTCTAAGTCTGAAAGGGAAGAAAAAAAAAAACAACTCCGGACGTACATTGTTACATTTTCAGTGGCAATGAAAATAACGAAACAACAAATAAACACAAAAAAATGACACTTAGAAGGCAGAGAGGGACTACGTGACTTCCCGACAAAGGAGATCTCTGCCAGCTAAGTTTCGTTTTCTTTCCTTTTTTTTTTTTTTGGTGTTTATTCATTGTTTAGTTATTTTCGTCTTTTTCGAAAAAGACATAACGCCAAACTATTAACTTCTTTTGAGCTTTTATTAACATTTCTACACGCTCCTTGTCTCTTTTGATATTCCTTTTCACTTCTACTTTTTTTCTATTTTGTTGTTGTAAAACCGCATCATACATCTTTGCCTATTTCTGTTTTCTTTTCCTCCGCTATATAACTTTCTGATTACTAAAGTTAACATCTAGGGTTGCTTGTATTTGATATACACATATCACGATTTTAAACTTCACAACATTTTGTTTATACGGATTAATGTTATGGTTGATAGCATACAAGGAACAGCTGTTGAAGAAGTAAACCATTTTGCATATCTCGGCAGTTACATAGACCAGAATTGTGACACCAGAAAGGAAGTTAGAATTTGAATTGCAAAAGCAGCCTTCAAGAATCTTGAGAAAATATGGCACTCAGAAGCTATAAGCACAAAAATCAAGTTAAGACTATTCAATTCAAATTTAATATCCACCCTTATTTATGCATGTGAAAGCTGGAAAACAACTAAAGAAATAGACACACAATTCTTATATCTTATGAAAGCTGGAAAAGGTCTAAAGAAATAGACAAGAATTCTTATCTTATATCTTATGAAAGCTGGAAAACAACTAAATACATTAGACTCTTTTGAAAACAAATGCCAAAGGAAAATACTCGGCATCAAGTGAAACGAATCAAGAACAATGCAGAGATAAGACAGATGAGCAAACAACAACCAGTCTTATGGGTGTTCAGAAAAAGGAGATGGACATATATCGGTCACGTGATGAGAAGAAAGAATCAGAGAATTGCAAAACAAGCTATCAAGTGGAACACAACAGGCCAAAGAAAAGGAGCTCGACCATGTGAAACTTTAAAGAGGACACTGTTAAGAGAGGCCAAATTAGTAAGCATAAAATCCCTTGATGAAGTTGAAAAGCTCGCCAAAAAACAGGAAGACTTAGCAAACTATCTTGCGAGCCCTATGTGACGTTTAACCGTACGGGAAGGATTTAAGATATAAGATGATAGCTAAAAAATCTTCAGCAACTTTTTTCTGACAAAATACCTATTATGTCTGTGTTCCTACAGGGTTTGTTTTTCATATTACTGGGCAAGAAACCGTGCCCGTGGTATACAAAAGTGTTACCGATTCGTCTAAGTCCAGAACCAGAGATATTCATGTGGCCTTTGAAAGACCTCACTATAAATGTTGTTGACTATCGTAGAATATTTTCAGCTCTAGATGATTTCTCTAGTGAGATAAAATATTACAAGTAAGTCTTGAGTGCCTGCATATGTAACTGCCATTCTACCTACTTAATTATCTTCTTATTCACCTGCCATTCTTCTTACTTAATTCCCTTCTTATTTACCTGCCATTCTACCTACCTAATTCCCTTCTTATTTACCTGCTACTCTACCTACCTAATTCCCTTCTTATTTACCTGCCATTATACCTACCTAATTCCTTTCTTATTTACCTGCCATTCTACCTACTTAATTATCTTCTTATTCACCTGCCATTCTACCTACCTAATTCCTTTCGTATTTACCTGCCATTCTACCTACCTAATTCCCTTCTTATTTACCTGCCATTATACCTACCTAATTCCTTTCTTATTTACCTGCCATTCTACCTACTTAATTATCTTCTTATTCACCTGCCATTCTACCTACTTAATTCCCTTTCTATTTAATTGCCTCCTTTCTATTTCCCTGGCTACCTCGCTGTCTGCGTACCTTCCTGCTGGCCTGTCTACGTCATTATTACTCACTTCCTAGTTACATCCACGTATTATCTGATATATAACGAGAATATCAGACGGGCCTGCGTGTCCAATTTTTTCACCCTAAGAAAATAAAGTTCGTTCATTCCTATCTACCTACCTATTTGCCTGCCTATCCACCTACCTATTTGCCTGCCTATCTACATACCTATTTGCCTGCCTATCCGCCTACCTATTTGCCTGCCTATCTACCTACCTATTTGCCTGCCTATCTACCTACCTATTTGCCTGCCTATCCACCTACCTATTTGCCTGCCTATCTACCTACCTATTTGCCTGCCTATCCACCTACCTATTTGCCTGCCTATCCACCTACCTATTTGCCTGCCTATCCACCTACCTATTTGCCTGCCTATCCACCTACCTATTTGCCTGCCTATCCACCTACCTATTTGCCTGCCTATCTACCTACCTACCCAATTACCTACCTGTCTGCTGGTCTATAAAGCTACATGCACCTGACTCTTCTCTTTCTACTTCTAGATACAAATGGGAGTGCGAAGGACACTTGCTGTGTGAGCATCTAAAAAATGAAGGAACAGTCAATTCTACATTTAGAAGTTTGGATGATCATGGTATGGTGTTCTGATATGCTAATTTTTTGAATAGTTACAACGACAGACTGATTGCTGAAACCGTTTATATATCTGAAGAAAATACTAAATGCACCATATCACATAACGCAGTATCGAGAGCTTTGCTTAGCGCCATATTTAAACAGTGAGATAATAAGCTGCAGTGCCGGATGTAATGAGACCTCAGGCTATATAAAACATGAACCTCTCTATTCCACCCCTCCCCCCCGTTAAATAATTCTGAACTTGTTTGAGTCTTTGTAGATTACCTGAGTGGTTAGGCGCTCGCTTTATTTATTCGGCGGTACCGGAACCCGCTGGTAATAGCGTGATTCTTTTTGGTACCAGTACACCAATAATGCCACAGGCTCCACCCGGCCTTTTAATATAGGTACCAGAGAAATCAGTGAAGGTAAATGTGACCCGGCGTGATACTGACCATATCACATGTTCTTGTACCGATGGTCTTGGAAGTGTGGGTCTAACATCGTATCCCCCGTAAGCCTTAGAAGCTTGGAAACGCAGAGCTTACACCTTGTTTTTAAATCTGTTCAAAACGAGTACAGGTCTCCTTAGACCACTAGAGGTATACTGTACTCTCTCTCATCACTTTCAGACCACTAGAGGTATACTGTACTCTCTCTCATCACTTTCAGACCACTAGAGGTATACTGTACTCTCTCTCATCACTTTCAGACCACTAGAGGTATACTGTACTCTCCCTAATCACTTTCAGACCACTAGAGGTATACTGTACTCTCTCTCATCACTTTCAGACCACTAGAGGTATACTGTACTCTCTCTCATCACTTTCAAACTACTAGAGGTATACTGTACTCTCTCTCATCACTTTCAAACCACTAGAGGTATACTGTACTCTCCCTCATCACTTTCAAACCACTAGAGGTATACTGTACTCTCTCTCATCACTTTCAAACCACTAGAGGTATACTGTACTCTCTCTCATCACTTTCAAACCACTAGAGGTATACTGTACTCTCTCTCATCACTTTCAAACCACTAGAGGTATACTGTACTCTCTCTCATCACTTTCAGACTCCCTGTCTCCACGCTAACATTTCTGCCCTTAGACCCCGGGTACTCTAAGGAAGGCCCGCGTTTAGTCACTGTTGGATTTCACCAAATGACCTCTTTGGTTTGGTTACATTCTAGTGCTTCTTTCAACTCTAGTGCTTGCTTGGCTGCGGGCACTTCTTCAGTGTTCGTCCAGATTAATGGGACTGTTTCACCAGACTCTAGGGACACGGGAAAATCACAGGGTCAGGCATCCTGCGTCGATGAGGACTCTATGAAAGAAAAATTCCCTCATGTTCTGAATCTACAGATTACATGAGGCGTATCTGACCTTACATCCTGCATGAGACTTTTCTGAACATCCATCTCACACTAGACTTATCTGAACAGCCATCTCACATAAGGCTTCTCTGAACATCCATCTCACATGAGACGTATCTAAACATCCATCTCACATGAGACATATCTGAACATCCATCTCACATGAGACATATCTGAACATCCATCTCACATTAGACTTATCTGAACATCCATCTCACATTAGACTTATCTGAACATCCATCTCACATTAGACATATCTGAACATCCATCTCACATTAGACTTATCTGAACACCCATCTCAAATGAGGCTTATCTGAACACCCATCTCACATGAGGCTTATCTATACACCCATCTCACATGAGGCTTATCTAAACACCCATCTCACATTTGACTTATATGAACATCCATCTCACATGAAACATATCTGAACATCCATCTCACATGAGGCTTATCTAAACACCCATCTCACATGAGGCTTATCTAAACACCCATCTCACATGAGGCTTATCTAAATACCCATCTCACATGAGGCTTATCTGAACCTACATCTGAACTCCCATTCCACATTAGACTTCTTCTTCTTCTTCGTTCGTTTCTACCACCAAGACCGCACTGTGATTCTACTGAATTTACGCCTGTGGTCCTCGTTAGATCCCGCGGTCTCCTGTGTGGTCCCCGAAAGGACACCCATCTGAACCCCGAAAGGACCACATGAAATCCCCAAGAGGACCACAAGAGGTTCAGAGTATCGTAGAACTTTAGCCTGTACTCTTGGTGGGTCTCTGAAGCGGGATTGCGTGACACCATGGTTTTCGTTGCACCAGTTTAGTCTAGAGTTGGAATTTCTCACTGGAAGACCTCGTCGTGTTTAGGATATCAGTGCATCCCCGCTGGGTGAGAAGTGGTAGCAAACCCAGGCCAGAGTTGGACCTTCTCACCTGAAAACCTCGACGTGTTTTGAGATACCCGTGTATCACCACCGGGTGAGAGGTTGTTGCCCATCCAGTCCAGAGTTGGACTTTCTCACCGGAAAACCTCAGGGTGATTAGGATACGCAAACATCCCCGCCGAGTGAGAGGTGGTTGCCTATCTAGACTACCCTTGTCCAGTGTCTCCGACTTCAGCATTTGTGGTCGTGGCCGCTACCCTTCCTAGTTGTGACCAGGATGGAGCTTTTGTCCAGGAGGACGAATCCTCGCCACTAGTGACTTCCACCCCAGAGTTGAGCCGGTTTAGGTATTTTATCACAGTGTAGGCGTGTTTGGGACATGACCGACCTCTAGAGCAGAGGTACTGTGACATGTGTAGCCTTCAAGATTCACCCCTGGTGTGAGCCGGTTTTGGCATAATTCACCAGGATGGGTGTATATCAGGCTTGACCGACCTCTAGAGCGGAGGTGGCGTGACATGTCTAGCCATCAAGTTCCACCCCTGGTGTGTGCCGGTTTAGGCATATTTCACCACTGTAGTTGTATTTCGGACGTGGCCGTCCTCTAGAGCAGAGGCGCCGTGGTATGTGTAGCTCCCGCAGCGATACTACTGGACATACCGATTAAACTTCACTTTATCCTTTCCACCACCTTTCCCATCGGCACCGCACAGCAACCTTTATTTCTTTTCCTCATTTTCTTCCTTGACCGGGAGGAGCTTCACTCCACGTGCGGCATTCGAAGAGTCTCGCCAGCAGTGTCGTAACCTCTGGGAAAAGCCGGTTCATGCGTTTCACCCGATATGACTGCACTCAGGACGTGGCCGACCACCAGACCAGAGGTGCCGTGATTTGACTGTTTGCTTCGCTTTATCCTTTCTACCACCTTTTCCGCAGTGATGCTGCGCGGCAACCCCATTTGCACCTTTCTTCATTGGCCGGGAAGAGCACCACTCCACGCACGGCAGCTGAAGAATCTCGCCAGCAGAGCCATCGACATTTGATAGGGCAGACATTTGAAAGATGCGTCGCCGGCACAGAAGGCCATGCGATCAGCACAAAGTTATCCAGAGTCACCAGTTGGGACGCCGCGCTCCGCGAAGGGCAACGACGATTGGTTTTGAACTAATAAAAGCGCTCTTTCCACGAAGGTCGGAGCTTGGTAAGCATGTATTAGCTCTAGAATTGCCACAGTTATCCAAGTAGGATCGTGTCATCTAAGGAACCTCGACTGATTTAATGAGCCACGCGGTTTCACCGTGAGACAGTGTGAACTTAGACATGCATGGCTTAATCTTTGAGACAAGCATATGACTACTGGCAGGATCAACCAGACAGCTTTCTTCACCAAACCTTAGTCGGATATCTACCGACAGTCCGACGCGGGGCAAGGGAGACAGCGCTCTGCTCAGAGCGGATCACTTTCGACACCGGCGGCGTTTGACTTCCTTTAACCGGCGGGGGCGGCCGGCGGCTCTCTCTGCACTAGCGAACGAGAAGAGAGCCCAGCTACCCACAACATACGCACATTACATACTGCAGACCCGATATTCTTTGCGAGAGATGGGCCAATTTCGAGACCATCGGTCGACAAAACCGTACTACATCGTTAGCACGAACCTGGCTGGCTAGCCGTTTACATGCTTCGCTCGACGGACAAACCACTTGCTTCTTCATCGAAACACCTTAACTCTCGCCGTCCGGGAAGGGAGCGAAAGCCTGTCTCCCCACGAACGGAACTCGGGAGCGCTTTTTCGCCAAAAGAACGGTCGGCCTGGGCAACAGCAGCTGCCCGCGCTGTGTAGCTCGGCGCGGCTCTGCGCTGCTGACCCACATTAGACATCTGAACCTGTATCCTACATAAAACGTATCAGAACCTCCATCTACATAAAACTTATATAACCATCCATCTCACATAAAACTTATCTGAACCTCTATGTCACATAAAACTTATCTGAACCTCCATGTCACATAAAACTTATCTGAACCTCCATGTCACATAAAACTTATCTGAACCTCCATGTCACATAAAATTTACCAGAACCTCCATCTTACATAAAACTTATCTAAACCTCCATCCTGCATGAGATGACGGCAGGAGTGACCACGGTAGCACAGTTGTGGGAAAGGGGGCGGAGACTAAAATGTGATAAAAGGTCAACAAAGAACTCTTAAGTGTTCGATGCACGTCTTTTGGATCTCTCTCGGACCACTATAATAACATCGTTACTAGCCTTGTTTTTCATGATTTGTAGTCATATACATGTGACTGGTAAATGCAGTTTTCCATTGTTGCTGTATAATATTACTAGCTGATTACCCGGCGTTGCTCGAGAATTTATTAATTATTCCTACAGAAGGTGGATTTGAGATGGCCATGTTTCTCTCACGGACAAGCCTTATGTTGCTTGCTCAAAGAGGTTGGGGGGGGGGGGGGAATTCACCAAAAAATTATTTATTCTTGTTCCTGGAGATGAAACTAAAAATGATATATATAAGCAAGTTTTGAATTAAATTAATATTATAGTAAATTTGTAAAAGACTTTACTCTATAATGTGTAGACTGCAACTGTGAATTGTTGATCGAGACCGAGAACGTAAGACTCACTGGAATTTGCAATCTCTTAAAGTTAAAAGGGAGATCCGTCGGAATGAGTGGCATCCGTGGGATAAAAACTATTTCACCCTCGCTCTGTCCTGTTAAGATAGCCGCTTCAGCTACATTGCCCGGCATCATCTTTACACACAGCCTTGTGCCGTTGCAAAGTTTTGGCAGGTAGAGGTTCTGTTTACAAATAAATTGTAGATCGCACTCAAATTTTCACTCCTTCCCCCCCCCCCCCCAATGCGGATGGGGGCTGAACGTGGACGTTCTTCTTCTTCTTCTTCTTCTTCGTTCGCTTCTACCACCAAAACCGCACTGTGATCCTACTGAATTTACGCTTGTGGTCCTCATTAGGTCCGGTGGTTCCCTGTGGTCCCTGAAGGACCACACGAGATCCACGAGAGGACCACAAGCGGTTCAGAGTATCACAGGGCTTTAGACTATATTCTTGGTGGGTCTCTGAAGCGGGATTGCGTGACACCGTGGTTTTCATTGCACCAGTTTAGTCTAGGGTTGGACTTTCTCACCAGAAGACCTCGGCGTGTTTAGAATATCAGTGCATCCCCGCTGGGTGAGAGGCGGTAGCCCACCCAGGCCAGAGTTGGACCTTCTCACCGGAAAACCTCGACGTGTTTTTAGATACCCGTGTATCACCGCCGGGTGAGAGGTGGTTGCCCATCCAGTCCAGAGTTGGACTTTCTCACCGGAAAACCTCAGCGTAATTAGGATACGCAAACATCCCCGCCGGGTGAGAGGTGGTTGCCTATCTAGACTTCCGTGGTCCAGTGTCTCCGACTTCAGCATTTTGCGGTCGTGGCCGCTACCCTTCCTAGTTGTGACCAGGATGGAGCTTTTGTCTAGGAGGACGAATCCTCGCCACTAGTGACTTCTACCCCTGGGTTGAGCCGGTTTAGGCATTCCCAGTATGGGCTTGTTTGGGACGGGACATGCATAGCCTTCAAGATTTACCCCTGGTATGAGCCGGTTTAGGCAAAATTCACCAGTATGGGTGTTTATCAGGCGTTACCGACCTCTAGAGCGGAGGTGGCATGACATGTCTAGCCATCGAGTTCTACCCCTTGTGTGTGCCGGTTTAGGCATGTTTCACCAGTGTAGGTGTATTTAGGACTTGGGCGGCCTCTAGAGCAGAGGTGCCGTGGTATAGCTCTCGTAGCAATACTACTGGACATACCAGTTAAACTTCACTTTCCACCACCTTTTCCCATCGGCTCCGCACAGCAACCTTTATTTCTTTTCTGCATTTACTTCCTTAACCGGGAGGAGCTTCACTCCACGCGCGGCATTTTGAAGTGTCTAGCCAGCAGTGTCTTAACCTCTGAGACAAACCGGTTCATGCATTTCACCCGATATGACTGCACTCAGGACGTGGCCGACCTACAGACCAGAGGTGCCGTGATTTGACTGTTTGCTTCGCTTTATCCTTTCTACCACCTTTTTCGCAGTGATGCTGCGCGGCAACCTCATTTGCACCTTTCTTCATTGGCCGGGAAGAGCACCGCTCCACGCACGACAGCTGAAGATCTCGCCAACAGCGTCCACCGACATTTGATAGGGCAGACATTTGAAAGATGCGTCGCCGGCACAGAAGGCCATGCGATCAGCACAAAGTTATCCAGAGTCACCAGTTGGGACACCGCGCCCCGCGAAGGGCAACGACGATTGGTTTTGAAATAATAAAAGCGCTCTTTCCACGAGGGTCGGAGCTTGGTAAGCATGTATTAGCTCTAGAATTGCCACAGTTATCCAAGTAGGATCGTGTCATCTAAGGAACCTCGACTGATTTAATGAGCCACTCGGTTTCACCGTGAGACAGTGTGAACTTAGACATGCATGGCTTAATCTTTGAGACAAGCATATGACTACTGGCAGGATCAACCAGATAGCTTTCTTCACCGAACCTTTGTCGGATATCTGCCGACAGACCGACGCGGGGCAAGGGAGACAGCGCTCTGCTCAGAGCGGATCCCTTTCGACCCCGGCGGCGTTTCATTTCCTTTAACCGGCGGGGGCGGCTCTCTCTGCTCTAACGAGCGGAGAAGAAAGCCTGGCCACCCGCAAACAACACACGTTACATACTGCAGACCCGATACTCTTTGCGAGAGATGGGCCAATTTCGAGACCATCGGTCGACAAAACCGTACTACATCGTTATCACGAACCTGGCTGGCTAGCCGTTTACATGCTTCGCTCGACGGACAAACCACTTGCTTCTGCATCGAAACACCTTAACTCTCGCCGTCCGGGAAGGGAGCGAAAGCCTGTCTCCCCACGCACGGAACTCGAGAGCGCTTTTTCGCCAAAAGAACGGTCGGCCTGCGCAACAGCAACCGCCCGCGCTGTGCAGGTCGGCGCAGCTCTGCGCGACTGACAACGTGGACGTTAAACGTCATTAGAACTGTCACTATTCATCTCAGCGACCCCGAAAAGTATGGATTCGACACTAATGTCGGTCGTTTTCGATTAGTTTTACATGTCACCCCCATCTCAGCCCATCTCCAGCCCCCCCCCCCCCCAGGGGCGCTAGGGATGTGTTACCCCGACAGTACTTTTCTTCAGATTTTCTTCAGATTGTAAGTCATATGTACAAAGTTTAGCTGAAGTTGCTCCAGGCGTTCCAGAGTTATGCTGGAACATACATACTCTCATACACACATACACACATCCGTTTATAGATTATGCTTAATCCTGTCCACGTGTCGCCCACTTAGTCAGTAGATGATTACTTGATTAGAATATTGAATGGACACAGAATTTATTTAGCCTGGTTTCAGTAAAATAAAAATATTTGATTGCATATTTCTGAAATGAGATGGAAATGTAAAGAATATTTTTGGGTTAATTAATAAAAAACTATTTCTCTTTTTTTACGCTGGAATTACATGGGGTAGCGCTACGGCAAATCAAGGGAAGTAACAAATGATAAGCATATGAAAATACTTGAGAGCGCGTTAGTCTTTCTATATATTTTAATTGTTACGTCCCTTGACTGAGGTTAAGTTGTGTTTTTTTGTTCTTAACTGGCCTTCGTATATGCGACAGGACAGAATTGGGGGGGGGGGGGTTATTTATGATGGCTAGATGATGATGATGTGTCTGATGGTGTTTGACCATAGACTGCTGTGTGGCTCAAGTGTAAGGCACGCTACCCCGCTCTCCACTACAAAATTGATAAACTATAAAGAATAACAAAGTTTCGTTCTTCTTACGGGGGTAGAAGGTTTATTGCTCCCTGTAATCAACAAGGACTCTGGCGTGATTATAAACAACAGTAACTGCTCGAATGAATACAGGTGGTGGTACACAATAAGACACCCAAAGCAAAACTGACGCAGTATGTTGGGCGTACCACATAGAAGTAGCACTCAGTACATAGTATATAGGACGTGGCAAATAGTAGCGTACACTAGCAGACAGTATGTAGTATGTAGTATGTAGTATGTAGAAATAGTAGTGTCTGCTATTGAGCGTAGTGTCTGCTCTGCAAACAGGAAAATAATCAAAATAACTTATCACAACTATGAGTTATATAAGAATTACATCCTTTCTCGCCTACTCATACTCATCAGATCCATCTCTCAATCTCCTGCCTCCTTTCTCGTCCACTCATACTCATCAGATCCATCTCTCAATCTCCTGCATCCTTTCTCGTCCACTCATACTCATCATATCCATCTCTCAATCTCCTGCCTCCTTTCTCGTCCACTCATACTCATTATATCCATCTCTCAATCTTCTGCCTCCTTTCTCGTCCACTCATACTCATCATATCCATCTCTCAATCTCCTGCCTCCTTTCTCGTCCACTCATACTCATCATATCCATCTCTCAATCTTCTACCTCCTTTCTCGTCAAATCATACTCATCATATCCATCTCTCAATCTCCTGCATTCTGCAACTCTATATTTCTCTCCCTATTCCACCCACTATACCCGGATATTGTTGTTTATTTATAAGATCTAGCATAATTACTACACACAAGTCCAGAAAAAATAATTATGTACGCATACACATCTGATAATTGATGAAAAATTACGTCTTAAACAAATACAACTAGCATTTAGGTAACATAAACTAACAGCTGCAGAATCTAGTACAGTGAAGGAATAACCCTAACCAAGAATAATCCTTAGCAACCTTACATACAGATGTAGCGGATTCTGGTCACATTCAACGTTACAAACACTCCTTCCCGAATCTTTGGCAGATAATATTTCAGACTTGCGGAGATGAAAAATGCACTTCATTTCTTAATTGGGACTGCATCAAATTACAAAACCACTAGTCATTGGGATCACTGGGATCCAATCAGCTACAGCCACATATCTTGTGTCTGACTTTGTAGATTGGTGCACCCGCACCAGATTACCTAGAGCTTCACACTCCATGAGACTAAAATATCACGACATTCATCATCTGCCATACTCACACACTACTGGTTAATCATCCAGCTCCATCATAACCCTACGCACCTAGGTACTCCTCCAGCTCTTTCATACCGCTACACTCCTAGCTACTCTTCCAGCTCTATCATACCGCTACACTCATAGCTACTCTTCCAGCTCTATCATACCGCTACACTCATAGCTACTCTTCCAGCTCTTTCATACCGCTACACTCATAGCTACTCTTCCAGCTCTATCATACCGCTACACTCATAGCTACTCTTCCAGCTCTATCATACCGCTACACTCATAGCTACTCTTCCAGCTCTATCATACCGCTACACTCATAGCTACTCATCCAGCTCTATCATACCGCTACACTCCTAGCTACTCTTCCAGCTCTATCATACCGCTACACTCCTAGCTACTCTTCCAGCTCTATCATACCGCTACACTCATAGCTACTCATCCAGCTCTATCATACCGCTACACTCATAACTACTCTTCCAGCTCTATCATACCACTACACTCCTAGCTACTCTTCCAGCTCTATCATACCGCTACACTCATAGCTACTCCTTCAGCTCTGTCATACCCATTCACTTCTAGCTACTCCTCCAGCTCTATCATACCCATACACATCTAGCTCCTCTTTCCGCTCTGTCATACCCCATATACTCCTAGCTAATCCTCCAGCTGTCATACCCCTACAATTCTAGCTACTCCTCCAGCTCTGTTATATCCCTACACTCCCAGCTACTCCTCCAGCTCTATCATACCCCTACAATCTTAGCTATTCCTCCAGCTCTGTTATATCCCTACACTCCCAGCTACTCCTCCAGCTCTATCATACCCCTACAATCTTAGCTATCCCTCCAGCTCTGTTATATCCCTACACTCCCAGCTACTCCTCCAGCTCTATCATACCCCTACAATCTTAGCTATTCCTCCAGGTCTGTTATATCCATACACTCCCAGCTACTCCTCCAGCTCTATCATACCCCTAGAATCTTAGCTATTCCTCCAGCTCTGTTATATCCCTGCAATCCTAGCTACTCCTCCAGTTCTGTCATACCCCTACATTCCTAACTACTCCTACTCTTTGACTCTACCATACACCTACACTCTTAGCTACGTCTAAAGCTCTGTCATAACGCTACACACCTAGTTACTCCTCCAGATTTTCCATACACGTACAATCCTAGTTATTCCATCAACTATTTCATACCAATACACTCCTGGCTACTCCTCCAGCTCTGTCATACCCATACACTCCTACCTACTCCTTGAGCTCTCTCATACCCCAACGCTCTTAGCTACTTCCCCAGCTCTATCATAACCCTACACTCTTAGCTACTCTTCCAGCTCTATCATAGCCCTACACTCATAGCTACTCCTTCAGCTCTATCATACCCCTAGATATCTTGCTCTTCTTCCAGCTCTGTCATACCCCTACACTCTTCCAGCTCTATCATACCCCTACACTCCTAGCTATTCTTCCAGTTCGGTCGTACCCCTACACTTTTAGCTACTTTTCCAGCTCTATCATACCCCTACACTTCTAACTATTCTTCCAGCTCTCTCATACCCCTACACTTCTAGCTACTCATCCAGGTCTATCATAATCCTACATTCTTAGCTACTCCTCTAGCTCAATCATACCCTTATATTTTTAGCTACTCTTCCAACTCTATCATTCCCCTACATTTCTAGCTACCCCTCCAGCTCTGTCATACCCCCTACACTCCTATCTACTCCTAAAGCTCTGTCATACCCTTACACTCCTAGTTACTCCTTCAGCTCTATCATACCCCTACACATCTAGCTAATCTTCCAGATCTGCCATACCAATAAATTTCTAGCTACTCTTCCAGATCTGCCATACCCCTACACTACTAGCTACTCCTCCAGCTCTGTCATACCCCTGCACTTTTAGCTACTCTTCCAGCTCTATCATACCCCTACACTCCTAGCTACTCTTCCAGCTCTGTCATACTCCTATACTTGAAACTATTCTTCCAGATCTATCATACCCCTACACTTCTAGCTACTCTTCCAGCTCTATCACACCCCTACACTTCTAGCTACTCTTCCAGCTCTATCATACCCCTACACTCCTAGCTACTCTTCCAGCTCTGTCATACTCCTTTACTTGCAACTATTCTTCCAGATCTATCATACCCCTACACTTCTAGCTACTCTTCCAGATCTATCATACCCCTACACTCCTAGCTACTCTTCCAGATCTATCATACCCCTACACTCCTAGCTACTCTTCCAGATCTATCATACCCCTACACTTCTAGCTACTCTTATAGCTATATCATACCCCTACACGTCTGGCTACTCTTCCACTCTTTCATACCCCTACACTCCTAGCTACTCTTCCAGCTCTGTCATACTCCTATACTTGAAACTATTCTTCCAGATCTATCACACCCCTACACTTCTAGCTACTCTTATAGCTATGTCATACCCCTACACGTCTGGCTACTCTTCCACTCTTTCATACCCCTACACGTCTGGCTACTCTTCCACTCTTTCATACCCCAACATTCCTAGCAACTCCTCCAAAACTACATTCCTAGCTACTCCCCGAGCTCTTCCATACACCTATATTCCTAGTTACTCCTTGAGATTTTCCAAACCTTTACATTCCAGCCTACCCCTAAAGATCTAACAAAACCCTTCATTCCTAGCTACTCCTTGAGCTCTGCCAAAGACCTACACTCCTAGTTACTCCTTCCTGCTCTATCATACCTCTACACTGCTAACTACTCCTTCCTGCTCTACCATACATTTACACTGCTAATTACTCCTTCCGGCTCTACCATACCTCTACACTGCTAACTACTCCTTCCTGCTCTACCATACCTCTACACTGCTAACTACTCCTTCCAGCTCTGCTATACCTCTACACTGCTAACTACTCCTTCCAGCTCTGCTATACCTCTACACTGCTAACTACTCCTTCCAGCTCTGCTATACCTCTACACTGCTAACTACTCCTTCCAGCTCTGCTATACCTCTACACTGATAACTTCTCCTCCAGCTCTGCTATACCTCTACACTGACAACTTCTCCTCCAGCTCTGCTATACCTCTACACTGCTAACTACTCCTTCCAGCTCTGTTATACCTCTACACTGATAACTTCTCCTCCAGCTCTGCTATACCTCTACACTGACAACTTCTCCTCCAGCTCTGCTATACCTCTACACTGATAACTTCTCCTCCAGCTCTGCTATACCTCTTCACTGGTAACTTCTCCTCCAGCTCTGCTATACCTCTTCACTGGTAACTTCTCCAACTCTGCTAAACCTCTAAACTGATACGTAACTTCTCCTTGACCTCTGCCCTCCTAATTACTTCTCCAGCTCTCCCATAACTCTAACTGGAAAATTATAAACCTCCTATCGGCCAAACTATCCTTACTCCAGGTACATGCGGGATCTAGGCCGTCAGTTCAGTTCCCACTTGAAGAGCTACAAGCAAGCGGAATCACTGTTCGCTCACACCACTTCCCTGTAACCCAGCAAGTAGTGCACGATGTACCAAGTCGTTGCTTGTAACCTTTATGCCAAACTAGAAGGGAAATAACTGCGGTACATTGCACAGTCGTGGCAATAACAACACAGAAAGACTGCGTTTCATGGAATGAGAAACATATTATGCAACACATCCTTATCAATGAATGTTAGAAAACGAGTCCACCTCCATAATCCCACACTCCTAGCTACTCCTCCAGCTCTATCATACCCATACACTTCTAGCTCCTCCTTTAACTCTATCATACCCCTACACTCATAACTAATACTCCAGCTCTGTCATATTATATATATATAAGAACAGAATAGGCCAAGCAAAGACTACATTTCAGGAAATGAGAAACATATTATGTAACACATCCTTATCAATGAATGTTAGAAAACGAGTCCTAAAATGTTATATTGAACCAGCCTTGTTACATAGAAGTGAATCATGGACAATAGGCAGGTCTATACAAAAGTCATTGGAAGCAACAGAAAAGTGGTTTATTAGAGAATAATATTGCGAATTTGCTGGTCGGCAAAATAACTAATGGAGAATATTCGAGAAGAGTTGGAGATAGAAAAAAAAATCTTGTTAAAAAAAAATAAGAGTGAGGCAATGTACTTTCATAGGTCATGAAATGAGAAGAGGGGGCATTGAAAATATTATAACAACAGGAAAAATAGAAGGAAGAAGATCAAGAGGAAGACCAAGAGAAATGATACTGGACAGTCTGACGGGATGGCGTGAGAGGAGATCACCAACTGAGCTGATGATCTGCATGAAGGATCGTATACACTGGAGAAGCATAATAGCCAACGCTTGTCGGCACGGCACCTGATGATGATCATGATGATGATAATATATATATATATATATATTATATATATATATATATATATATATATATATATATATATAAAGGAAAGTGTTCCACCATCTTTGATTTTCTATAAACAAGAAATATATTAACTAAGAAGAGATATTAAAATCACCAGTAAAGACAAATAAAAGATGAACATCACAATCCGACATCACTTAACTAACATCCGCTGACAACATCATGTACACATCTAACAACTGAACATGACCGTTTTCTTGCCAACAATCACATACCAGGACTGAAGCTCTACATTCCCAGAGACTACATGAGCGCTGGTACTTCAGTGAATATCACTTTTGTCCTGACCTACAGCAGCGACTTCTTTCTACCTGATAAATTCTGTACAGATTCAGCTTACAGAAAAATACATTTCATGACGTCTGTAGGAGCAGGCGTTAGTATCAGGTATTTCGTTAACTTGTCTTATCTCCTTCCTCGTGTACCTTTTCGGTGTTGATGGGACAGGTAGAAGTTGTGATAGGGCTTGGCGATTTGCTTCATATAATGGAGTATTTAAGGTTTCTGTAATTTACACCATCCCCATCTCTTGCGTGGGCGGCCTCTCCCTCGGGTTTCTACAATTATTAGGGTGACCTCTCTCTCAATCTCTCTCTGCTTTCTACAATTCTTCGGGTAGCCTCTCTGTTTCTTACAATTCTTAAGGCAGCCTTTCTCGCTGTTTCTTACAATTCTTAGGGCAGCCTTTCTCTCTGTTTGTTACAATTCTTAGAGCGGCCCTTCTCTCTGTTTCTTACAATTCTTAAGGCGGCCTTTCTCGCTGTTTCTTACAATTCTTAGGGCGGCCTTTCTCGCTGTTTCTTACAATTCTTAGGGCGGCCTTTCTCGCTGTTTCTTACAATTCTTAGAGCGGCCTTTCTGTCTGTTTCTTACAATTCTTAGGGCGGTCTTTCTCTCTGTTTCTTACAATTCTTAGAGCGGCCTTTTTCTCTATCTCTCTCTGTTTCCTATAGTTCTTAGGACGGCCTCTCTGTTTCTTACAATTCTTGTGACAACCTCTCTCTCTGTTTCTTACAATTCTTAGGGCGGCCTTTCTTTTTGTTTCCTACAATTCTTAGGGCGGCCTCTCTCTCTCTCTCTCTCTCTCTCTCTCTCTCTCTCTCTCTCTCTCTCTCTTTCCTACAAATCTTAGCGTGAATATTTTAAGTATACTGTGTGGTAGTAGTCGTGTAACTTGGTCTAACCATCCAACGTGCTGTTTATGGACTTAATATTGTGCTGGTGTTATTCAACATGTCTTTTTTATGTCATCTTGTTACATTTTACATTCTCTTAAAATATCCCGTTTCTGTTCTACTCGAATGGGATATTGATTTATTTATCAAGTTCGTTATCAACGTCATTTACGTCTTTACGAGGTGTGTACTTTCATTGTTATTGTTGTGCATAGAGAGAAGACGTTTGTTTATTTTCATAGTTGTTTTATGATGTGCAGTTCTTGTGCTAAAGCAGAGAGGAGGAAGAGTGGAGTCTTTTGTTTATATTTTGATTGTTTATATGCTGCTGTCTGGATGCTGTCTTAAGAGACGAGCCCTCTGCCTGTGTTATATAATAATATATCTTTATGGCTCTGTACACTTTAGACTATGTTATTTAAACGTCTTTATGATTCTGTAAATCTTCTTTTCTATAAATTATGTTATTAAACGTCTTTATGATTCTGTAAATCTTCTTTTCTATAAACTATGTTATTAAACGTCTTTATGATTCTGTAAATCTTCTTTTCTATAAACTATGTTATTAAACGTCTTTATGATTCTACATAGTTTGTCTTTCTTTAGACTACGTTACTAAACGTCTTTATGATTCTGTACAGTCTGTCTTTCTTTAGACTATGGTATTAAACGTCTTTTGGAGGTCTGAGTGACGAAGTGGTTAATGCACTAGTATCTCGTAGCGAAAGTCGGGGGTTCGAATCCGGCCGGAGGTTCCCCCCAGTCATCCGGCTGTAGAACTGGGTACCCGACTTCTTCTGGAGTTGGGGAAGGAAAGGCGGGCCAGGGGTGATACTGATTATGTCACCATCTAGTGTGCTGACAGGTCAAGGAAAATATGGGCACTAACACCATATCCCCATGTGCCTCTAAAGCATGACAGGATTACCATTAAACGTCTTTATGACTCTGCACAGTCTGTCTTTCTTTAGACTATGTTATATAACGTCTTTATGACTGTATAGTCAGACTGTCTTTGTTATACAACGTCTTTATGTCACTGTACTGCTTGTCTTTCTTTAGACTATGTGATTATAACGTCTTGTACAGCCTCACTATGTTTCTTTAGACTATGGTATATAACGTTTTTAGGACACTGTGTAGACTGACACTCCTTAGACTGCTCTTTACGACACTATTCAACCTGACTTTCCAGCTCAGTAAAATCTTTTATCTGTGTCATAATATTGTTACGACACATTGCCACTTGACTGTCATATTTAGTTTACTCTTTTATCTGCGTAATAACGTTGTTACGACACATTACAACTTGACAGACATATTTAGTTTACTATTATATTTATCATATAACGACTTTTTTGTACCTAGTCTTTGTATTTCGACTGATAATTGCCATTACTGTTATGACTTCATAGCTCAGAAATCAGTTTTATTTTGTGTTAATTTATGTATAAAAATCATAAATACACAACGCTTTTTTTAATTTCAAGGCCTGCTAAATAAAAAAAAAAAACTGTCGGAGGCAAGAAAATAAAAATATTTTTACCTTTTATTTTTCTAAATCTTCATTCTTCTCTGCCCTTCTTTGTCAGTAATTTATGCTGTTAGCTACAATCTCTTTGTGAAAACTAGCGTTATGAATGCGTTAAGTTGTACAGTTTGGTGAAAGAAGGAATGAATTAGAATACAAGCATGTTGCTATATTTTATGTCAGCGATTCGAGTGTTTACAAAATACTGTTTTTTTTCTCTGTATGTACGAAACATTCATAGTAAGCCCCCCCCCCAAAAAAAAAGAACCCCCCCCCCCCCCACTCTCTGGCAAGTTCAATAAATCTGGAGTTTGGATTTAAGTTCTGGCGTTTTCCTATAGGCAGTGAAAACTTAATTAGATTTGAAAACAACAGAAACTGTTAATGGGGTTTAGAAGAATAAAAAACAAAAAACAAAACAAAACAAAACAAATATACCACAAAGAGGAAACGCCGCTGAAATTATAAGAAGTTAAATTACAGAAACCTTGCCTTTAGAAGAACTTTTACATGTTTCGTTGATATTCTAGATGATCCATGTTCTCTTTTCGTGAAACCTCAGAATTACTATATACGTCTCACGAATTGCTTGCCGTTTCTTTTCATTGTCTGGATCTGCAGATGTTTGCTAAACTGTTGGAAGTTCTTAAATACTGACGAGCCTCTACTGCTTTCACTTGACTGTGATGAATGTCCGATTACTGAAGCAAGCAAGCCGCAAATTTCGTGGTCAGTGTCAGACTCATACAGGTTAGCTCCCTTCTCTGCCAGATTATTAGTTGTAATGTGAGAGTATTGTGCGCTTGTTTGTTAGTTGTAATGTTAGGATATTGTGCGCCTTTCTTTTCGTTCTAATATTAGGTATTGTGCACCTGCTTATAGGCTGTATTGTGAGATATTGTGCAGCTGTTTGTTGGTTGTAATATGATGTAATGTGGACTTGGTTCTTTGGTTGTAATATGATGTAATGTGTGCCTGGTTCTTTGGTTGTAATATGATGTAATGTGTGCCTGGTTCTTTGGTTGTAATATGATGTAATGTGTGCCTGGTTCTTTGGTTGTAATATGATGCAATGTGTGCCTGGTTCTTTGGTTGTAATATGATGTAATGTGTGCCTGGTTCTTTGGTTGTAATATGATGCAATATGTGCCTGGTTCTTTGGTTGTAATATGAGTTATTGTGCAGCTGTTTGTTGGTTGTAATATGATGCAATGTGTGCCTGGTTCTTTGGTTGTAATATGAGTTATTGTGCAGCTGTTTGTTGGTTGTAATATGATGTAATGTTGACCTGGTTCTTTGGTTGTAATATGATGTAATGTGAACCTGGTTCTTTGGTTATAATATGAGTTATTGTGCATCTATTTGTTGGTTGTAATATGAAGTACTGTACAGTTGTTTAGTGCTTGCTTTGTGATAGTCCATATTATCTCTCTCTCTCTCTCTCTCTCTCTCGGAACCTTAAGTGCCCAGGGCACATGGAGCTTCCGCAAGGGTTTTCCACAAATGCCTGTCCTTTGCCTTTTTTTCTGCTCTTGCCCAGGTGAGCCCTCTATTGCTCTCTATGAGTCCATCTTATAGTCATTGTGAAAATGTGAAAGTTATGTGGTAGGTACTTAGACGATTGTCACTGTCGCGTAGTACATATGTGGAATGTTGTATTTGATTTGCTACATGATAAGTATTGTAGGGATTGCCCTGCAGAATTTGAATACTTAACAATTGTAAGCCATTACTTTCGTTATAAAGCAATAGCATTATATATTAATGCATATACACATGCAAAAATACATAAATTATTTATATATATATATATATATATATATATATATATAATATATATATATATATATATATATATATATATATATATATATATGGGAACCCAAAATTACACGGAATTTAATTTTTTTTTTAAGTATTAAAGATAACAAGCTCACCTTCTATTCTCCTTTAACATACCCTCCACCTGATTAAATAAACCTATCAAAATGTTTTTTCCATTGATGGAAAGACTTCTGGAATTCTTCAAAGGGAGTACTGTTTCATGACTTCCAGCGTTTTTTCTTTCATCTACATTAGCGAATCGCTTCCATTTCCCATATTTTTCTTCATCTGTAGGGATAAAAAAAAAAAGTCAAAATATCTGATGAGTATAGAGGATTTGGAACAAGCATCATGTTGTTTTGTTGGATAGAGAAGACCTTGTGGACAGGAACTTACCGCGATGCAGTAACCAGCCTCAACTTCTCCACAAATGTGGCCGATTTCATTGCACACTTTTACTCAGTCATTTCAAAATGTTGAGATAATAATTATGGTTTATTGTTTATCATGATGGAACAGACTCCTTATGAACAATCGCGTTCATGTAATAAAAAGCAGTTATCTTAACATTGAGTCGAACTTGACGTGCCTTCTTTGGACTTGATGAATTTGAATGTCTCCATTTGTTTGTTGCCTGTTTTGTTTCTGGATAATATCCGCAGCTTCACGCCTCATCCACAGTCAATGTAGTGCAGAAGCATATCGACAGTTTCAGCTGGAGTTTTGCTCAAGAGAAAACAGAAACTTCACACACGTTCTCTGTTACCTGTTATCAGTCTTCACACAAATCACCGACTGTAGAGGCACACAAAAAGCCGCCAAACAAACGAGCTTTTTTGCACAGAAATACGGCACTATGCAACTGAAGCGGGAAACTTTATTGTAACGACATCTTCTGTGTGTATATATATATATATATATATGAAAATTTACGATATTTTATGAGAAACACATAAATGCCTTTGAATGTAAATGCTACAGAAGAATCCTTCAACTGTCATGGACACAGAAAAGAACAAACATATCCATACTACAAGAACTGAATATTGAAGAAGGTTGGCCTGTAAGGAATATTACATAGGGAAAACTTAAATATTTTTGACATATTAAACGTCATGATAATTTAAAGAAGACCGTCTTGGAAGGGTACATAATGGGGAAAAAGAAAGAGAGGAAGACCAAAGCGAAGATGGCTGCAAGATATCGCTGATGATCTGCAAATGGATGCATCAGCAGCAGGACATCTTGCTTACAACAGAGAGACTAGCAGAAGAACTGTTAAGGAGGCAAAGTTCCTCATTAAGGAGGCAAAGTTCCTCAAGGACATGCAAATGACTGAGTACATATACAATTAATTGCAACACACATCTGCTCTGAGACCACTCACAATCCGACCTGTAGATGTGTTTATGTGCTTTGGTTAAAGGGAGGAAAATGATGTTTATATTCATGCTTGTGCTGTGGTATTTCATAAATAGAACATGGGAGATTGGCGTAACTTTTATTTTTCTGTCCTTTAAAAGTGGTAAGACTCAGGGGCAGAGTGGAATCTATTTTCTAATTGAGGGATTTAATAAGATGGAGTTTAATGTGTTCCATGTGACCGTTACAGGTAAGTATCAGCTCTCTTTCTCACGCTCTCGCTCTCTCTCTCTCTCTCTCTCTCTCTATGCCGGACTCTTACTTATATGAATACATTTCTCTCTTATTCTCTATCTATGTGTGTGATAGAGTGAGAGAGAGAGAGAGAGAGAGAGAGAGAGAGAGAGAGAGAGAGAGATGTATTCATCTACCAATTTCAGTGTCGATCCAAGTAGAGCTGTGTATGTCGTTTGAGGAATATCTACTGATAAACACGTGAAGAAGACATGTGGAACCACTTGGAAGATATATGCGGGTGGACCGTAAAACCAACAACCGAAAAAAAAATCAATTCACAACATGTATGCCATCTACTTCAAAATGAATTTAACTCTTCAAAAATCAGAAGGACGGATAAAATAAGAGCCGGGCAGAGAAACCTGACGGTTTTCAGTATATAACCAGTTGGAAAATGTCAGATTTCCCTGCCGGACTCTTTACTTACAAGAATACATTATATATTATTAAGAGAATACTTCTCTTTCTCTCTCTCTCTCTTTCTCTGTTTGTTACATGAACAGCATATTTGTAGAATGTCTGGAATAGAGTGAAAGATGTATGATAAAGGGTAGAATGTCAGACGGGGCTGCGTGCCCAATTCTTAACCCTTTTGAAATAAAGATCAATCAATCAGTCAATCAATCAATCAATCAATCTCTGTGTGTGTGTATGAGATACAGTAGAAATAACTTTCATTCAAATAACTTTCATTTTTTCCCATTCCTGTTTGTTGTATAACATCAATGTGAATTTACATTTTGCCTTCTCTCTTTCTTTCTTCTGCATGTTTTTGTATGATTAATATGTAAATCAAAACATTACAACTATGTGCTGGTTGACTAATAATATATTGCTCCTTTTGTTTAAAATACTGTAGTTTTAACATTTAAACCACTTTATCTTATACACATTTAACATAAAGGATGAGCTGTGGGATGCTAAATGCACTTGAAACGAATTCAACGAAGTCTTTAATTCACAAGAAAGAGCAGTTAAAAATTCTTTGTATGTTCCAGATTATTCCAGCTGTTTACGTATGATAGTCTATACCTGAGATGTCTAATTTCAGACTACTCTCAATGGCCACAGATATATTAATGACTTGAGGACGGACCGCACATAAAAAACAGTTTTTTGCCAAATTATCCAACACACTTGGGAAAATTTAACTCAGTTGTAGCTATGACGATTTCACTCTGTCAAGGCAAAAAATTAAAATTCGTCATTTATTGGCTAACAACAATATTAATTTTAATCAAATGAATGCTTGCAATAATCTCGAAGGCCACTGAAAGACATCAAGGGGCCGCATGCGGTCCGCTGGACGCCAGTTGGATATCACTTTTCTAATATATTCTTGATATATTTATATCCATATAAGTTCTATATTTTCTGATCAAACTCTTATACCCCGCAATAATCTTCACAGCGCACTATCTGTGATGGTTACGCCCAGCATCACATTTGAAATGTTTCTGTTGTGTTCTTCTCCACAGTTGTTTATGAAGGAAAGGATGGTGCACATGAGAAGATCACCCTTGGGAAAATGTTTATAGTTCCAGAAAAACTTCCTCCCAGGATATTACACGGCAGTCATTTGATTGCAAGTAGGCATCGCCTTCTGTCTCATCAATGTCATTCACGTATCATCAGTTTCAGTATTTAATTTTCAACACAGAGAAAAAAAATGAACAGAAAATGTAACTACACTAAAACGAAAGAAATAATTGAGCAGATAGGAAAGAATTGTTGCGCTTGAAATAAATAAATAAATAGTTATAAATAGTTGAGCGGAAAGAGAGAGAGAGAGAGAGAGAGAGAGAGAGAGAGAGAGAGAGAGAAATAACTGAATAGAAAGGAAAGAAATAAATAAGTGAATAGAAACGAAAGAAAGAAATAACTGAACAGAAGGGAAAGAAAGAGTTGAGCTGGAATGAAAGAAAGAAATAATTGAGCAAACAACAAAGAAATAAATAGTTGATCGGAAAGGAAAGAAAGAAATAACTGAGCAGAAATGAAAGAAAGAAATAGTAGAGAAAAACAAAAAGAAAGAACAGAGCAGAAAAAAAATAGAAATACCTTAGCGGAAAAGAAAGAAAGAAATTGTGGAGTGGAAAGCATTGAAAGAAAAAGTTAAGCTGGAAAGAAATAAAGTAAAAGTTGAGCAAAAAACTGTAAATCCTGTGGTCATGTCTTGAGAAGAAGTAAACTGTAAAACCTGACAGTCAGTGGAAAGTCAAGAGAGAGAGAGAGAGAGAGAGAGAGAGAGAGAGGAGAAGAAAAAGCCATCAGATTAGGTTTGAACGGAAAGGGCAAAGCATATGATTAGAAACACGCAGGTTGCCTATGATGAAGCAAGGTATTAAGTCAACACCTGACTGCACAGCACATAATGAATGATTTACATGACTGCCGTGCGACAATTTATTTCCATAATTTCTGGTTTCATGCGACGTGGTTTATGTTCTCCAGGTATGGGGGAATCTGGACAATCTTGAGCACAGGTAGTTCAATGAAGACAACTGAACTATTTCCCCATATAAAGAGACATAATGCTAAAGTGAACAACTTCTTGAGGGAATGGTTGAAAGACAAGAGCGAAGGGAAGACAAGGATATAGATAAGTGAACAAACATCAAGAGACGTTTGAGAATCAGCTTGGCTGGGTGCATTTTGAGAGTAAGGGACAGCTGGCGATCCATTGCCTCCAACCTTTTTTTTGTGGAGATGCCACAAGGTGATGGTGACCAACTCGTTCACCATGTTTAGGGAGTTCTTTATACCCCTGTTGTTAATCCTGTATCTTCTCACGACTAGGCAGTTTCTCATTCTAATGGTTCTCTTCCACATTATTCCCGTATATCTTGCTGTATACAAGCTTCGTCTATTTCTGTTGAAATCTATGATTGCTTTTGTACGCTGTAAACAGGGCTCGCACAGGAAATATACTCACGGAAAAAAGTAAGTGTGCAATGCTTTAAAAAGCACCATGAACGTGCTCAGGTGATGACTGAAATAAAATTTGGCACACATTATGTTTGATTATCCAATAACAGATAAAATGATAACTTTCAGGCCAGTCACATGTCACAAAAAAGTAAAAAAAAAAGCTCACCTAATGTGGCTCACCACCCCAAGAACAGAAAATCAAGGTTTCAATATCGTGTGTGTCCTCCTCGGGCAGTTATCACTGCTTGACACCGCCTTCTCATCGAACCAATGACACGTTGTATCAGTTGTTGAGACATGTTATTCCACTTTCTTGCAACGTTTGGGCTAATTCTTGGTGGTTTCCAGGACGAATGTGTCGTCTTCACAACCTGCGGTCCAGTTCATCCCAAATGTGCTCGATAGATGACAGGACTGGTGAAACTGGTGGCTATGGCAAGACAGTAATCTGATATTGTTGAAAGTAGTCCCTGACCACACGTGCGACATATGGACGAGCGTTATCCTGCTGTAGTATCAGGTCTTGCATCCAGAAAAGGCATTACGTGGCGTGCAATGATTTCGTCAATATATCGTAAACCTTTAAGGTTGCCATTGAGGAAGACTAGGTTTGTTCGGCCAGCATAGGAAATTCCTCCCTAAACCATTACACTGCCTCCTCTTCTCCTATCCACCTCTAGCGCACAGTTATTCGCAAAGCGTTCTCCTCTCCGCCTGTACACTAAAGCACGCCCATCATGGCCTTGCAGACAGAATCTGGGCTCATCAGTGAATAGGATCCGTCTCCATCGATGATAAGGCCATGCCAAATGGTGCCTGGCCCAGTTCAAGCGGGTTTGCTGTGGCGAACTGTCGATACTGGTCTAACTTCAGGCCTATGAGGTAAGAGATTTACCTCTCTGAGTCTGTTTCTCACTGTCCTGCCCGACACACGTCTTACACCTGGAATGTTGCAGGCAGTCCATGTTGCCTGGAGAAACCTGTTACGAAGGTGCATGAGGTGGATGTAGCGGTCTTGTGCAAGGGTGGTAACTCGTGGTCTGCCGCTTCTATGGCGGTCAGCAACGGAACCATTTTGGTTAAAACAACTTTGAAGGCGTGATATTGTGTTTCTGTGAACATTAAAATATTGAGATACTGCTGCTACTGTTGATCCAGCAATTAACATCCCAACAGCTATTTCTCGCTGATGTTCATTCAATCTTGGCATGATGAAAAAAGATGTTTATGTTGGAATTCCACTAGTTCTTTCTTCAACGATTACGTGAAGAGATCTCTGAGAACAGAATTACACACTTACCCTCATTTTATCCGTGGTCAGTAACCAATCATGGATCACGCACGTGATTTCACTGGAGCTGTGGTTATCTCCCCATGAATAGTGCGATCAACTTCGTGCAGCACGGGGAAGTGGACAACACTCAGACAAAACTTTATGCCAAATTTGATTTCATTTCACTCATGACAACGTGATTGGTGCTCTTGACACCACTGCACACTTACTTTTTTCCGTGAGTATATATTCCATGTTTTGACGGTATTTACTAGTCTAAGACTGTAATCATCATTCCATGAATGTAATAATTAACATCTGAATGTAATCACTCTTCTGTTTGCTAAACTAGTGTTCTAAATCTGGCAGATGAAAAAAAGAGATCCCAAGACTGTCTAGGTATATTTGGGGTAAATTTCATAAAGTGGAATGAAGAGGGTTGTCACATTTAGAAGGATCACAAAGGCATAGTCTGTTTCGCAGTATGACATGTTATACATTAGTTTAAACATGAACAGTTTTTTTCTAATAAAATTGTTAATGATTTATTATTAATTAACAGGAAAAAAAAGCTAAGAATTAAGAAGAAAAAGTGGAAAATGATGATGCAAACTTTTAAAACATTTTCCTACCTACCCCACAAGTTTAATCCACATTCTTATCTTATATCCTATATCCTTCCCGTGCCGTTAGACGTCACATAGGGCTCGCAAAGTAGTTCGCCAATTTTTCCTGTCTTCGGCGAGTCTTTAAACCTCAACAAAGGATTTTATGCCTGTTAACTTGGCCTCTCTTAATAATGTCCTCTTCAGAGTTTCACGCGGTCTGCCCCTTTTTCTTCGGCCTGTTGTGTTCCACTTGATAGCTTGTTTTGGGATTCTCTGCTCATTTCTTCTCATCAAGTGACCAACATATGTCCATCTCCTTTTCCTGATCAACCGTGAGACTGGTTGTTGTTCAGTCATCTGTCTTATCTCTGCATTGTTCTTGAATTAATCCACATTACGGGTCCAGTATATCCAAAATAAATAATATTTTAAATAAACACATTTTCTTTATAGAAAATATGCATTGATTATTTATTTACAATTAATTTACAGTCTACAATACACTAATGGCATGAAAACACCAGTGGGTGGCAGCCTGTAAGTTATAGAAAAACATTTTTTTAAAACTATTCTTTTAGTAACACAAAATGGCTCTCAAATTCCCACGTGCCGTCTCGTGTGAAAGCTTTTCATACCAGGAAGGAAGTACTGGACCAGTGTGGCCAGATTTTAAGCATATTTTGATTAAATCCATTATTAGAGACCAACCCACTACTATCGCAATGTGCCTTTCCTATACCCATGAAGACCCCATAATCCACCACGGCGCGTCAAATAGGAAAAAAGAGTCCTAACTTTTCTGCTCCCTGTACTTGCTGTATACAAGCTTCGTCTATTTCTATTGAAACCAATGATTGCCGTTGTGTTCTGTAAATAGGGCTTGCACAGGAAATATACTTAGACTGTCTTGGAATATCTTTTTTCTCATCTGCCAGGATTTTTGAACAATAGTTTTGCAGACAGAAGAGTGAATACATTCAGATGTTAATTATTACATTCATTGAATGGTGATTACACTCTTAGTGTAGTGAGTGTGGTCACAAAAAAAAAGGGAAAGATGATTACAATCTTAGACTAGTAAATACCGTCAAAAAAATTGAATGGTGATTACGTTCTGAGAGCGGTGAATGCCATCAGAACTTTCACTAGTAATGATATTGTTATACTGTACAGCACCCATGGGCAAGTGAGAACACAGATTACATGAGAATATAAATTACATAAGAACATGGATTACATGAAAACATAGATTACATAAGAGGAAGAGTGATGACAGCCTGGAAGAGGTCGTTACATTCAACGTGTAAAATTCAAAGCGTTACAGAAAAGGTACAGAACTGGGTAGAACGCATCTTCTCAGATTGAACTTAATAAGATCTGCTGCTGGTGTAGTGGAGAAGGTAGCCCTTGCTGAAATATCAGTTTAAAAAGAGGAGGACAAAGCATCCGGAAAGGTTTAAAAGTTTTTTTTTCAAAGTACAGATCAAAGATTGTTTACAGTTGTGCTTTACATAATCTGTTTTTCCCCGATTTAACACTCGACGTGGTGTATTTTCGAGCAGAATCGCATGAAAGCGCAAGATTAAAGCCCAGGGAACCATTGTCCAGATTACCACGATACGACGTTTCTTTAGACAAACTAATGAAAGAGTTTCGAAAATTTGTCGTTTACCCTGCATTTATCACTTGGAGACGTCTGCATAGCAAAGGTAACTTTGCTGACATTAATTATCTCACCTGTTTCCCTGCAGGCAGGGCCTAAATTAGATTATGTCTCTTACATATTGTTTTCCCGCAGTTTTCTTAGAGGCGGGGGCATTAGATTAATTCTCTTGCGTGTTTTCCTGGAGGCGAGGGCCTTAGATTAATTCTCTTGCCTGTTTTCCTGGAAGCGGAGGTCTTAGATTAATTCTCTTGCCTGTTTTCCTGGAGGCGGGTGCCTTAGATTAATTCTCTTGCCTGTTTTCCTGGAAGCGGAGGTCTTAGATTAATTCTCTTGCCTGTTTTCCTGGAGGCGGGGCCTTAGATTAATTTTCTTGCCTGTTTTCCTGGAGGCGGGTGCCTTGGATTAATTTTCTTGCCTGTTTTCCTGGAGGCGGGTGCCTTAGATTAATTCTCTTGCCTGTTTTCCTGAGGCGGGGCTTTCTCTCACCTCTTTATCTTGTAGACAGGGCTTTAGATTAATTCTCTCATCTATTTCCATGCAGGTGGTATTTTTAACTTGAATTCAGAGAAAATCAGAGCTATAGATTTCATTTTCATTCAGTTGTACAAGATTCATTTCATACTTACATAGTAATCTGTTGACCGTTTTTACTTTTCTGGGAGGGTAGAGAGATACGATAGCATTGTTCTGTAGATATATCTGGTCACTCACAATATTAAAAACAAAACAGATGTCATCTGTTATAATAGCCAAGTAGAGTGTCATGATATTATATATTCATATGTCATTACTGTACATTAATTGATTCATTACCTGCCATAGAGAAAATGAAGACGCAACTGCACAAGGCTGTCAGAGTCTCTAACAGCCTACATGGGTAAAGGCCGTCAGTGACTCTAACAGCCTACTTGGGTCAGGTCTATCAGTGACTCTAGCAGTCTGCTTGGGTCAGGGCCATCAGCGACTCTAACAGCCTACTTGGGTCAGGGCCATCAGCGACTCTAACAGCCTACTTGGGTCAGGGGTGTCAGTGACTCTAGCAGTCTACTTGGGTCAGGGCCGTCAGCGACTCTAACAGCCTACTTGGGTCAGGGCTGTCAGTGACTCTAGCAGTCTACTTGGGTCAGGGCCGTCAGCGACTCTAACAGCCTACTTGGGTCAGGGCTGTCAGTGACTCTAGCAGTCTACTTGGGTCAGGGCCGTCAGCGACTCTAACAGCCTACTTGGGTCAGGGGTGTCAGTGACTCTAGCAGTCTACTTGGGTCAGGTCCTGTAAGTGACTCTAGCAGCCTACTTGGGTCAGGGCCGTCAGCGACTCTAACAGCCTACTTGGGTTAGGGCTATCAGTGACTCTAGCAGTCTACTTGGGTCAGGGCCGTCAGCAAATCTAGCAGCCTATTTGGGTAAGGACGGTCAGCGACTCTAACAGCCTACTTGTGTCAGAGCCGTCAGTGAACCTAGCTGACTTCTTATGTCAAGGCCGTCAGTGAACCTAGCTGACTACTTTTGTCATAGCCGTCAGTGAACCTAGCTGACTACTTGTGTCAGAGCCGTCAGTGAACATAGCTGGCTACTTGTATCAGAGCCGTCAGTGAACCTAGCTGACTAATTGTGTCAGAGCCGTCAGGGAACCTAGCTGGCTAATTGTGTCAGAGCCGTCAGTGAATCTATCTGACTACTTGTGTCAGGACCGTCCGTGAACCTAGCTGACTACCTATGTCAAGGCCGTCAGTGAACCTAGCTGGCTAATTGTGTCAGAGCCGTCAGTAAACCTAGCTGGCTAATTGTGTCAGAGCCGTCAGTGAACCTATCTGACTACTTGTGTCAAGACCGTCCGTGAACCTAGCTGACTACTTGTGTCAAGGCCGTCCGTGAACCTAGCTGACTACTTGTGTCAAGGCCGTCAGTGAACCTAGCTGACTACTTGTGTCAGGACCGTCCGTGAACCTAGCTGACTACTTGTGTCAGAGCCGTCAGTGAACCTAGCTGACTACTTGTGTCAGAGCCGTCAGTGAACCTAGCTGGCTACTTGTGTCAGAGCCATCAAAGAACCTATCTGACTACTTGTGTCAAGGCCGTCAGTGAACCTATTTGGCTACTTGTGTCAAGGCCGTCAGTGAACCTAGCTGGCTACTTGTGTCAGGGCTGGAACGACCATGTCCCACTTTTCAGTTGGTGGCTCAGTAGAAGGCTCATCCTTTCCGACGGGGCAGGGAACTATAAAATCCGCACGACTGGGGACTTTGCTAAGGAAGGGTTTAGCTACACCCCGGTCTGCAAAAATAGCTGCAGTAACCCACTCGACACAGCTTTAGCACCCTCGCAGCATCGACTGTATGTAGTTCAAGGGAAATAGAACAACAAAATATAAACCATACTTTTAGTCTTTGTGGCGGCATTCCTCCATTTTATTTAGCACTCGGAGTTTATAATCGTATCGATTTCATTTTCTCTCAGTGCCATTGACCAACTCGTACATATTTATTTTTTAATTGTTTCCTTCTCCTTTTATCTCAAGTTTTTCAGTGATATTCAGGTTCTGTAATTTCAGTGGAATTATGACAAACATAGTGATAGTGATTGTTTTTTCTTAGTAGAGGTAATTCGTTTTCAATGTTGCCAATTTTCTCGTTGAAAATTTCATTTGTTTTTCCGATCATCCGGGATATTTGTAACAACTTTCTTCAAAACTACAACGAGCCCATTTATGAAAATACGAAATATTTCTTCGTCTTCCTCTTCTACTACTTCTTCTTTCGCTTCTACCACCAAGATCGCCCCGTGATCCTACTGAATTTACTCCTGTGGTCCTTGATTGGTCATGTGGTCCTCTTGTGGTCCCCGAGAGGGCCACAAGAGATCCCCGAGAGGGCCACAAGAGGTTCAGAGTATCGCGGGGCTTGGGCCTGTATTCTCGGTGGGTCGCAGAAGCGCGATTGCGTGACACCGTGGTTTTTGTTGCACCAGTTTAATCTAGAGTTAGACTTTCTCACCGGAAAACCCTCGACGTGTCTTGGATGTTAGAATATCCCAGCCGAGTGAGAGGTGGCAGTCCAGCCAGCCTAGAGTTGGACTTTCTCACTGGAAAACCTCAGCGTGATTAGAATACGCATACATCCCCGTCGGGTGAGAGATGGTTGCTCATCCAGCCTAGAGGTGGACTTTCTCACCGGAAAACCTCAGCATGATTAGAATACGCATACATCACCGCCGGGTGAGAGGTGGTTGCCCATTCCAGCCTACAGTTGGACTTTCTCGCCGGAAAACCTCAGCGTGATTAGGATACGCATATATCCCCACCGGGTGAGAGGTGATTGCCTGTCTAGACTGCCCTGGTCCAGTGTCTCCGACTTCAGCATTTTGCGGTCGTGGCCGCTACCTTTCCTAGTTGTGACCAAGACGGAGCTTTTGTCCAGGAGGACGAATCCTCGAAACTAGTAGGTTTCACCCCTAGGTTAAGCTGGTTTAGACGTATTATCCCAGTATGGGCGCGTTTAGGACGTGACCGACCTCTAGAGCGGAGGTACTGTGACATGAGTAGTCATCAAGTTTCACTCCTGGGTTAAGCTGGTTTAGGCATATTTCACCAGTGTGGGTGTATATCGGACGTGGCCGTCCTCTAGAGCAGAGGTGCCGTGATATGACTAGCTCTCGCCGCAAGACTATTGGACATACCAATTAATCTTAACTTTATCCTTTCCATCACCTTTTCACAATGGTGCCGCACGGCAACCCTAATTGAATTTTCGCATTTTCTTCATTGGTCAGGAGGAGTTTCACCCCACGCGCGGCAGCCGAAGAATCTCGCCAGCAGTATCTTAGTTTAACCCCTGGGTTAAGCCGGTTTAGGCAGTCTGCCTCAGTATGGGTATATATAGGACGTGGCCAGCCTCTAGAGCAGAGGTGCCGTGATTTGTGTAGTCCTGACCTCGAAACTACTGGTTATTTCATTTATCCTTTCTTCACTTAATCCTTTATTTCACCTTTTCCACGGCGGCGATGCGCAGCAACCCTAATCGCATTTTTCTTCATTGGCCGCTGAGGAATCTCGCCAGCAGCGGGTTTTAAATCAGAGTTTCCCCTCTCTCAGCTGAGCTACCAAACCAGACTCTCATCTACCAAAGTGTCTGGTTTTCAGGCGCCAGATATTCGCCTTCGCCCCTTCTTCTGTCAGTTTGAACAGTTCCGCCACGAGATGGCCAGAAGCTGGACTTGACTGTCAGAGGCTATTTGAGACGCACGCCTTGGAGGCATTTAATTGGAGTGGAGAGCGTATCCCCCACCCCACCTCCGGCTATAACAGTCCTTAGAACTACGAAATATTTATCGTCTCTTACAGTATGCAAACAGTTATTATCTGTTACATTTGATGGAAGTAGCCATCAGTAGTTACAACACAGAGGTAGCCATTGTTAGTTACAATACGAGGTGAGAGAGCGAGTGAGGGAGAGACACACACACGCACGCACATGCACACACACACACACACACACACCCACAAGACTGTACCTGTATCTCACTGTGTTGAGCAAGCTGGGAAAATCAAATTCGATCTCCTTCAGATGAGTTCCCGTTTGATTTGACACAAATCTGCACAAGATGCTGCCAGTATTGAAACACTTCGGCAGATAACTTTGTGCAAGCCTGTTGAGAACCTCTGTTGTTTTTGCTTTCACGTATTCTACTGACAGAAAATGGGTTTCTCTGAGCATCAACATGATCTTTTGAAATAGGCTGAAGTCACAGTTTAACTTCCTCTGAGCACCAACTTGATCTTCTGAAATAGGCTGAAGTCACAGTTTATGTTCCTCTGAGCACCAACTTGATCTTTTGAAATAGGCTGAAGTCACAGTTTAGGTTCCTCTGAGCACCAACATGATCTTCTGAAATAGGCTGAAGTCACAGTTTAGGTTCCTCTGAGCACCAACTTGATCTTCTGAAATAGGCTGAAGTCACAGTTTAGGTTCCTCTGAGCACCAACTTGATCTTCTGAAATAGGCTGAAGTCACAGTTTAGGTTCCTCTGAGCACCAACTTGATCTTTTGAAATAGGCTGAAGTCACAGTTTAGGTTCCTCTGAGCACCAGCTTGATCTTCTGAAATAGGCTGAAGTCACAGTTTAGGTTCCTCTGAGCACCAACTTGATCTTTTGAAATAGGCTGAAGTCACAGTTTAGGTTCCTCTGAGCACCAACTTGATCTTCTGAAATAGGCTGAAGTCACACAATGAGTCAGGTCTGGCCAATAGGATGGGTGCTCGAGCACGGTGACAGTTTGATTTGCTTGAAGCTGTCTCGCAGACAAAGCGCTATGGCCGACGTATTGTCTTGATGTTTGCCCCAAACGATGGTCATCGTCTTTCACGCTTTCTCTGCCTTTCGAAAATGGCTTGTGCCAGTTGGAAATGTATATACGAGATAAGCATTCATCGCTGTAAGTCTCTGTCAATATTTGAAACGTTTCCGTTAGGGATTTCTTCTTCTTCGTAAGAAGCGTGATATTAACTGGCTGTTCCGTTTGCACTGTACTGCTCTCTGACCGAGCCTATGTGTGTGTCTTATGATGCTGAGAACAAGTACGAAGTTGAGCCTTGTCATGTAGTGACAGGTTAGAGCATGCTCTGTAGCCACCTCTCTGTCTCTCTGCTTCCACTCGTGGTTAGCACCTTTTTCTCTGTGTGTGTGTGTGTGTCGGAAAAGGTAAATCATCACCCTGTAAGTAACAGAGGTAGCCATCATTAGTTACAGTACAGAGGTAGCCGTCATTAGTTACAGTACAGAGGTAGCCGTCATTAGTTACATTACAGAGGTAGCCGTCATTAGTTACAGTACAGAGGTAGCCGTCATTAGTTACAGTACAGAGGTAGCCGTCATTAGTTACAGTACAGAGGTAGCCGTCATTAGTTACAGTACAGAGGTAGCCATCATTAGTTACAGTACAGAGGTAGCCGTCATTAGTTACAGTACAGAGGTAGCCATCATTAGTTACAGTACAGAGGTAGCCGTCATTAGTTACAGTACAGAGGTAGCCATCATTACTTGCAATGTAAAGGTAACCATTATTTGTCACATTATAGCGGTAGCCGTTATTAGGCGCATAACAGATGTTACATTCAGCTAGTTACAGTGCAGAGGCAGACATCATTAGTATGGGGTATTCAAGCGGGCACTGTTATTCACGGTAAGCAATAAGGCACCATCACTTACAATTGCTCGTATTTAGAGAACAGATTTATATTTTCATAATAATGACTCCATATTTTCGGTAATGAACTTTATAAAGCGTATTGTTCATAGTTACGATATATACACTGACATTCAGCTGATTACAGCTGCAGTATACAAGTAATGCAGCTACTATTATTTTTGTTATGGCTACAGTGTAGGAGGTGGATACTATGATTTACAATGTGTTATAGCTACAGAATGGTGATAGATAATATGATTTACATTTGTTGTAGCTACAGAATGGAGATAGATACTATAATTTACATTTTGTTATAGCTACAGAATGGAGATAGATACTATAATTTACATTTTGTTATAGCTACAGAATGGAGGTAGGTACTATGATTTAGATTTTGTTATAGCTACAGAATGGAGGTAGGTATTATGATTTAGATTTTGTTATAGCTACAGATTGGAGGTAGTAGGTACTATGATTTAGATTTTGTTATAGCTACAGACTGGAGGTAGTAGGTACTATGATTTAGATTTTGTTATAGCTACAGGCTGGAGGTAGTAGACTTAGATATCATGTCCTGGACAATAAGTTCTTTGATCAGGCTCACTGTGAAAGAATGGGGCTAAAGAAATCGCCTCAGCCCAGCTTTGTTGAGAATATTCCACACAGCGGTGATGAACAAGACAAAAAATTATCGAAGAAATACATTTTATGTTAAAAAGATGAAGAATTTAGTATTCATACCAGGCTGATATCCTGCCTTTAGTCCCCCGATTTATGCTGCTTTCAAATGTTAATACTAGTATGAGCTGACAAAACATAATATTGCACGAGCAGGAAACATTATATAGTATGAGTAGTCAAAATATAATATAGTATGAATAGATAAACACAGTAATATGAGTAGACAAAACATAATATAGTATGAGTAGACAAAACATAATATAGTATGAGTAGACAAAACATGATATAGTATGAGTAGACAAAACATGATATAGTATGAGTAGACAAAACATAATATAGTATGAGTAGACAAAACATAATATAGTATAAGTAGATAAAACATGATATAGTATGAGTAGACAAAACATAATATAGTATGAGTAGACAAAACATGATATAGTATGAGTAGACAAAACATAATATAGTATGAGTAGACAAAACATAATATAGTATGAGTAGACAAAACATAATATAGTATGTGCAGACAAAACATAATATAGTATGAGTAGACAAAACATAATATAGTATGAGTAGACAAAACATAATATAGTATGAGTAGACAAAACATAATATAGTATGAGTAGACAAAACATAATATAGTATGAGTAGACAAAACATGATATAGTATGAGTAGACAAAACATAATATAGTATGAGTAGACAAAACATGATATAGTATGAGTAGACAAAACATAATATAGTATGAGTAGACAAAACATAATATAGTATGAGTAGACAAAACATAATATAGTATGAGTAGACAAAACATAATACTGATGAGGAAAATTTAAAACGATAAAACGTTTACAATCAATATCTTAACCACACATTCAATATTATATCCACACATTCAACATCTTATACACACATTCAGCTGTATGAAGTAACTGAAAGCATAACATATAATTATCCGTTTGTTCACAAATCTATAATATTGAAGATTGTGAATCATATTTCTGAATAGTTCTATGGTATTGAACTTACAGATGGTCTTTGATCAACAAATCACAGGTTTCACAAAACTTTACCACATTCACTAGATCAGAGATAGTCCGATGGCATGTTCTCTGAATTCATTACTTTTGAACTCCTTGAAATACATCATTAATCTAATACTACTTCTGATTCTATATCCTCTCGTTCTCTTTCGTGTTCGTTTGTGTTTCGGTCCTCTCTCCTAGTGAGTATTTTCGGATCGTGGCATGGACTGTCTCCCAGTGATGTCTGGACGGGCTTCTATTCACTGACCGTCCTTGTTCCTCTGTCTTCGGGTTCCCTCTTCTGTCTCCTCTCTCCTCTACTTCCGTACTTCCTCGTCCTCTCCTGTCTCTCTGCTCGCCTTTTTATCTTCAAGTCCAGCATGATGGATTAACCAGTAAGTATTTTGGCTCCACCCTTTAGATCTTCACTCGTTCCCATGAGCGTTCTGTTTCTCCATCATTCAGACTGCCGCGTGACTTATATATCGTAAGTCAATTGTCCAATAGGCCACGCCTCTAAATATTTAATTGGTCCGCTGGCCGAGTTGGTCATTCCTTTATTTAAAAACCGTGTGCAATAGCGTCCTAATGACGTCCTAACGCTAATAGTTGTCAAAGTGTCAACTCCGTCTATACATTTGTCATTTACCTAAGTCATTATCTTGCTCTTTTATACTGCAGATTTTATTGTTTCCTCGCTTTTCATTGTGTCTACCTTTTCTATTCGTCTTTTCTGTTTTGTTTACACGTGTCAACGTCCAGTCACCGCTTTGTTATCACGGGACCATCCTACTTTCTGCCGTCCTCCCTTTATATTGCATGTATATTAGCGTCACTGAGTTTCATCTTTTTCCGTTCACTGTTTCCAAAGTCTACTTTTGTCCGCGTCTTGTTCTAGTGTCATGGAAGTTTTATAGCTTTCTCTTCCTTTCCTACCTACTTTTCTCTGTCGTTGTTCGATGTTACTATTTTGTTTACAGTATATTTTCATAATCATATTCATTAATAATAAAAATAATAAGTATAATCACTACTTACAAGGCCATGCTACAAATGTTAATGCAGCCATTCTCTAAGCTCACACTGACAGGCAAGTCTGTGTATTGTGACATAGCAGAAGGAGAGATCGCGGACTTAGTCCACAGTGACAGGCAAGTCTGTGTATTGTGACATAAGAGAAGGAGAGATCGATGACTTAGCCCACAGTGACAGGCAAGTCTGTGTATTGTGACATAAGAGAAGGAGAGATCGATGACTTAGCCCACAGTGACAGGCAAGTCTGTGTATTGTGACATAAGAAAAGGAGAGATCGATGACTTAGCCCACAGTGACAGGCAAGTCTGTGTATTGTGACATAACAGAAGGAGAGATTGCGGACTTAGAAAACAAAAGTGAATGAAAAAACAGGAACATGTTGACAGATCACTGGACAAACGAAGATTGTTTAATATCCACTGACAAACTGAGTATGTGTATATTACAGTCATTAGTATCAACATATATACCATGGGTCGGCAATACGACTGTTTACATGCCTGTATGGTCATCATCATCATGTGCATAGTGTTTTCGTATACGGTAGCCTAGCCTTCTTCATTGATTTCTGACTATATTGATGCTTGATTTTTGCACATAACCATATCTGGAGGTCCAAAAAGATAGAAAACCAACAGCAAAATATTTAAGAGTCATGTTTTACGTGCACGGGAGCAAATATACTGACACATTGACTGGCATTCAGTATAGATAAAGGGAATTGCCGGGCGATGTCTTGTGTAGTTGTGTCTATGGATGTGCTGTAAATTCTTGTGTATTATGGTGAGCGTTAGCTATATTCTTCCCGTGCCCACCTCATATGGTGTATATTATGTAGTTGTGCAGTAACCTGTGATGTAGGTTTCTGTATTTACGTATCATTATGGAACTTCTGTTTGTGATTTCAGTGCGATTATCAGTATATTGGATGGATAACATGTTTGATTAGTTATTATGCTTTCATGTAGATTGATCTTGTGCTGCAGCCACGCGGTTACATAGAGGCGTGTGTCATGGCAGCGACAACTGCCTGGAATAAGAGCCATTCCACATTAGATTCTTAGTGTAGGCCACGTGTAGGGCCAAGAGAGCCCCGGACCCCAGGTCCATCAGGTTTTCAATAATGCAACATGAGAAGTCATTATCACATGATACCAAGCTTAATTACCATTATAATGACACCTGTCTTGATGTCGTGTTCATGTAAATGTCAGTTGTGTGTGTTGTTGTTGCGTATAGTGACATTAAAATGCTGTGTCCTTAATTTCAGAATTGGTGATTTGTACTGCATGTCAATGTATCGTGTATTGACTAAATGCTCAGAGTTTATGCGTAATTAGCATGCAATATACCAAGGAGGGGAGAGCCTGGGCTGGTGGTCATGATGTGGGAGCCAGATTGGCCCCTTGTACGGTAGTACATTTCCAAGGATTGTTGGTCTGTAACCTCCCTGAAAAAATATATTTTTCCCAATAATTATAAATGTAAACTTGCACTGACAAGTTTTATATTATCATGGACAGCGAAGAAAATTAATATACCAGATCAATATTCATGCGTCCTCAAAGGGAGACAAAAATGCCAAGTGCGTTTTGACTGATGTCCCAGATTTCTGTCCCATTTCGAGGCTTGTTCCTCTTGACTTGACTTGAGTACCCAAGATGCATTTGTACCTGAGAAAGTCTCCTACGTCAGGCGCAGAAGTGAAGAGTAAGGGGAAGAAACCCAAGAAATCTTGAGATCAAATTCTAACAAAAAAGTCACCTTTGTTTTATGGACACATTATCCCATACAGCTAAGTGATCCCACGAGACTATTACTACTATTACTATACTACTACTACTACTACTACTACTACTACTACTACTACTGTTACTACTACTGTTACTGCTACTACTATTACCACTGCTACTACTACTACTACTACTACTGTTACTACTACTGTTACTGCTACTACTACTGCTGCTGCTACTGCTTCAGAGCGTTGTTTCCAAACAACTACTGATATAATTATTTCTGTTATTGCTTATTTTTTCCACTGAGTCCGGACGAAATAACTGAAAAAGAGGGAAAGTAGAAGCAAAGATTTAGTACTGAGTGCTACCGGAGTATGGCTCGTTTACAGCCTTCACAAAGTATATATATATATATATATATATATATATATATATATATATATATATATATATACACACACACTGTTCAAAAAAGATACGCAACAAATACAGTGTTGCGATTTAAACTGAAGTTTGCTGATCAGACAAAGATACATTACCTGAAATGTTCACATGGACATCAGTTTCGTGTGCTGACCTGAATTGTACGCAGCAGATGGTTCATGAGCACAGAAAATCGATAATAGTCAAAACAGCATTTTTGACAATAACTCATGACAGGTTCACGAGAATCCCGCGAAACTTACTGAACACAAAACTCACTGGCCATGTTATCGAATGCCTACAAAAGATTGACGCTCCTCGAATCAATTCATTTGAAAATTAAATGTGCAACTATGGCTCATCTTACTACAGAACAACGACTCATCATCATTGGACGTTTACACATAGGACAGTCACAAAGTGTAGTGCTCAGGCAATTTAATGTGGTTAGAAGCACCATTAGTCGCCTTTGGAGACGATTTCAAGAAACTGGCTCAGTTGCAGACCGGCCGCGCAGTGGAAGACCCATAGTCACAACTTCTGTCGAAGACCGCTTCATACGCCTGCGTCACCTCAGGAATCGATTTACATCTGCGTCCTCAATAGTCCAGTCAATGACAGCAGCTCGTCGAATTTCAGATCAAACGGTCAGGAACCGGCTGCATGATGCTGGTCTTTGGGCTAGAAGACCCTCCGGAGGTCCTATTCTTACGGACCGGCATCGCCAGAACCGAATGCAGTGGGCGAATCAGCATTGTCAATGGACCGTTGCGAATGATTGGAGAAGGGTTTTGTTTAGTGATGAATCATTCTTTCTGCTCCAGTGATACGATAGGCAGAGAAGCGTTTACAGCAGAGTCCATGAGCGCTACGTCCAGAACTGTGTGGATGAGGCTCCTTCACACGGTTGTGGAGGTGTACTGGTGTGGGGAACGATCAACATCATGGGAAAAAGTGACCTGGTGCAAACTGAAGGACGTCTGAACGCCCAACGATACGTCGCTGAAATTCTTCGTCATCGCGTCCTTTCACTTCTGGCTGCACCAGGGTCAATTTTTCAGTAGGATAACGCTCGAATTCATGTGGCACAACTAACCATCCAGCTCCTCGCTGCAAACAACGTCAAGACCATTTCGTGGCCATCCATGTCATGAGACATGAACCCAATAGAACACTTATGGGATGAACTCAACAGACAAGTCTGCCAGCGAGACGTGGCGCCAACCAATTTCCGACACTTGTCTTTTACACTGCGGGAAGAGTGGGCAGCCATCCCACAACAACAGATCCAACGGCTAATCGGATCCATGTCAAGGAGATGTTGTTCTCTGATACAGGCCAGAGAAGGCCATACACCGTACTGAAAAGGAGGCCTCAGTCGCAAAGAATAAAACCAAATTTAATGAATATCATTTCATTGCTGATATCTTAACGTTTCTTCTTGCCAAGATTGAAACATTAATTCCGTAAAATAAAATTTTGATACAAGTTTTAAATTTGGTGTCTATTACCACTACAGTAGTGCTGCGTTTCTTTTTTTCAACAGTATATATATATATATATATATATATATATATATATATACTTCAGTTTTCCGAGCCATTAAGATAAAGTTCGCTTCCATTCCTCTCTATTCCTAATCTTCTCTCTCCATTTGGTGACACCAGTTTCGTTTATATCCTCTTCTATGTTGTCTTTCCATCTGTCTTGGTCTACACCTTGGTCTTGCTTCCCTCATCTCTTGTGCATACGTCATTTTTGTTTGTCTGTTCTCTTCCATTCTTTCTACATGCCCCAGCCAGCGTAGTCTGTTCAGTTTCAAGAGATTAATAATTCGTTGGGATTTAAATAAGCTGTTCAGTTCAGTGTTCTTTCTAGCTCTCCAGTCTCCTCTGTTGGTGTCCTTTATCGGCCCAAAGATTCTTCTTAGGATCTTGTTGTCAAAGATCTCCATTTGTTGTTCATTTTTCTTTGTCGTACTCCATGTTTCTGATCCATATATATATATATATATATATATATATATATATATATATATATATATATATATATATATACACGAGGGGAAGTCACTAAGTAACTCGCAAATGCCTGTTACAAAAAAGGCCAAAAAACTAAATGCGACAGTAATTTGAAAACTTTTAATTTTTGAACCTACATTATTCGCCTATTTCTCAACGTAATCGCCACCAACATTGATACATTTGTCCCATCGTATAATCTGTGATGCAATACCCATGGCGTAAAAATCGGGAGTCCGATTTCTGAACACTTTTATTTCTGTTTCTACCTCTTCGTCACTCGAGAATCTTCTCCCGCCAAGGTGGTTTTTCAGTGTACCAAACAGGTGAAAATCACTTGGAGCTACGTCCGAACTAAAGGGTGGATGTTCAAAAACTTCCCAACCTAACTGGCTAATTTTCTCTTGGGTTAACCGAGCCGTATGTGGTCTGGCATTGTCATGAAGGAGAAGCACATCTCTAGTCAGCAGACCAGGACGTTTTCTTCGAATTGCATCCCGTAGCATCGAAAGAACTTCACAGTACGATACAGAATTCACACTGTCACCATACTTCTGGAACTTGGTTAACAAAGCTCTTTGATAATCCCAGAACAATGTCAACATAACCTTCCCCGCAGAAGGTGTAATCTTGAATTTTTTTGCGCATGGCGATGACGGGTGTTTCCATTGCATTGAGGCATGTTTTGATTCAGGTTGTTAGTGGTGCACCCAAGATTCGCATCCAGTAATAATCCTTTGGAGCATGTCTTCACTTTCATACGTGTAATGACAGAGATGCTACAATGACAAACCAAATAGGTTCATTTTGTTTTCATCATTCAGATCTCTGGGCACCCAGTGTGAGCAAACTTTCCGAAAATTCAATTGCTCATGCATTATTCTGTAGGCTAAGCCATGTGAACATCCGACTGCACTTGCTACACTGTCGTCTATCGTTACTCGTCTATCAGCTCTGATAATCTCATTCACACGTTGCACAATCGCTTTTGTTGCAATCTGAACAGGACGGCCAAGTCGGACTTTGCCAACAATTTCGGTGCGTCCCTGAGAAAATTATTTTACCCAGTTATAGACCGCTTTATGTGATAAACACTTTTAAGCATAAACTGTAATCATTTCCTTATGAATGTCCTCAACTGAACGTCCTTCAGCCCACAAAAATCGCACTACACTTCTCTGTTCTTCTTTGGTGCACACTAACAGTTGGGTAGCCATTTTGTTATTGCTTTGCGCATGCGCTCGTAACTCCCAGCGCCCCCTACACACAAGAGTTATAAAGTTGGATGATGATATTATCTAAGGATATATTTAAATACTACCTGATATCTGCCACTGATAAAATAATTCAATTTGCGAGTTACTTATTGACTTACCATATATATATATATATATATATAATGTCTGTCATTATTGTTTTAATGTGAGATAAGATGGTTAGTATGACATGAAGGCTCCCAGTAACAATGTTTCTCAACATATCATACACATACTGATAAACATACACATATAATACTGGATAGACTTTCTCTTGCTTACTTTTGCTTACGGCTACGAGAGTCACTAGAACTGGACTCTCTAAAACATCTACTAACGTTGTCTTTTCGCAGCCGCACAACGGACATAGAGAGGGAACGACCACAGCTGTCTTATATTGACGGTAAGCATTACTCTATGCCCATCGTTCTAATTCTTTATGTTAGTCCTTCATTTTTGATGCATCACCAGCAGGCCATCTTGCTCACAACCGAGAGGCCTAGAGGAGTGCTGTTAGGGAGGCAAAGTTCCGCAAGGGACATGCTAATGAATGAAGTCCTTCACTGTGTGCCTATATGACAAAAAATCATTGTCCCCATTCTATTTGAAATAGGCGAGAAAAATCTTCGAACTAAGAACAAGGCACACACCCCTAACACATATAGACTGTACATCGGATAAAGCCCGATCAAGGCTCCAAATGTCCACTGTTTGATAATAAGCAGGTCACAAGCCACGTCCTGTTTGAGCACCTAGATATCGAGAATGCGTTATACCAAAACTCGATACTGGTAGAGAAGACCTGCAAGATACTCAGCCGTAGCTTCCAGCCGGAGACGCCCAGCTCAAATGCCCGCTGAGTCGGAGACATGAGATAAAAAAAAAGCCAAATTATTTTGTTGTTGGTGTTGAACGTTTTCCTGCTGGCCGTTTAGGCTTCATTTATTAATCCACTGCGCCCAAAATGTGAAGGCTACAGCTTTTCTTTGTGACTACCCAGGACCTCCTTTCTTCTTCCTTTAATCTTAATCTACAACCGATTAAAATTATCTCAGCATCTGACATACATCACAGTTAATACAAAACATCGAAGATCAATATAACCGTTGTCAGTATTATAAACGGCAAAACCGGACGGAGGCAACATCAAATGATGCAGAATTTTCGAGCTCACGCAAAGTGTAGCATCTATCGCTTGAAACAAGTTTTTACGCTATAAAATCAATGATATCTGTGAAACATGAAACATGTTCATAGCATCATCAAATCTATCAGTACAGCAATTATAACCAGAACAAAATCTAAACCTTACAATCACATTCGCCTTCACTAGTAATAAAAGAAGGTACTTCTACTATCAGGTTTTGATCGTCAAGCTTTAGTCAGACTAACGTGCCGCACAGGAGGGCCCAATGATTGGGGTCCCCAACAGGTACTCTGCTCCCGACGCCTAGAGGATTTCTTCTGTTTTAAAGGTGGGCCTAGAGGGTTTTTCTAGACTCAAAAACAGAATGATTAATCAATATGGTAACAGTTTGGGGGGGGGGGGGGGAAGAGGGCAGTTAGTTTTGCACCTGCCTTCAAAGTCCTCTTGGAGACCTTGGCCGCATGTGGTTTACAAACCTGCCAGTGTAAGACTGAACATGATCTTAAATAATGTCCCTAACAGGGATTTTTATAGTTCGTGGACATACAGCCGCTACAGAAAACTGTATCTCTAAAACATATACCAGTGATGATAAGCGGAGTTAACAGAAAACAAAATGTTTTCCTTGATTCAGTCTTGGCCCCACTTCATCTCCACAGTCGCGACCTTAGGTTGTGTTTAGATGTGTATACAGATTTATCAACCAAGTATTTTCCTCTGGTTTTACACGAAAACAGTCAAGATCTGTTTATATCTGCAGATTATGTGTTACTGCGCACCATGTGGGCCCCCTTTGACGTATGCGTAGAGTCGTCGGGACGGGCGGATTCTAATATGTCGTATGTCTACCTCGAGTTGACATACGCTGACGGCCGCAGAAATCTCTCGTTTGAAAAAAATGCATTGGCTATCCCAGTGAGTTTCTCATTCACACACTCACTCACTCACCAAATCAGACATCTATATATAAAAGCTCTAGCTGGCATGTGCACAAGTGCTTACACACACACATACACACTTGAGTACACGACTACAAGTTTTACACACAGATAGATACAGAGATGTGTAATACGCACAGATAGATACAGAGAAAGATGACTCGATTTACGTCCCTCTAAATTAGAGCAGTTCACATTTAGGACTAAATTTCTCATAAATTTATTTATTATTTTATGTGAGCATTTGTTTTAGTTTATCATTTATCACTCTGATTGCCTTATCCTCTCTTTATTAATACTTTATATTATTCTTCCTCACATATATGTGCTTCTGTACTATATATTATTTGTTACTTCACGTGACCGCCAACTTTACGATGTTTAGTTTGTACATCGAGAGCCTACTCTACAGTATATGTAAATATAAACACTCATGTTTGCCTTTGTCTACGTGAATGCATGAAACAAACTGTTCAAAAAAAGTTAGAAAAGGAAGACATTTTATTTGGAATAAACTTGTATTGTTACTGAAGCAGTGCACACAAGCAGTAAGAAACCTGTGATAAAAGCGCATAATATGTATACTATACAGGACATAATACCAGTACTAGGACCCAGAACAAATATTGAACAACTATGGAAGCTTGTACAAAGCAAAGATACTTTTACAGTAAACGGTAAGTTTCCTCGTCACTTGTTTTCCTATCATGCCCGGGCTAGAAGATGGCTTTGTAAAGAAACGACAAGTAATAACAACTACTTATATACGATGTTATTCTTGTTTAAAAAAATAATGATGATGGGAAAGCACAAATTATTACTTGATATCAAAGTCAGGAAAAAATGTCTAAATACGCTAAAATAACTTATTACGTCGAATGTACCAGTCTTATAAAATGAAAACTGGCTTTATTCTGCTGGTAGAAAAGGGCAAAGGTTGGAAGGTTCGAATTCAGACTTCCGAGTCATTGAATTAAGGACAGCCTCATATATGCCCCGCCGCATACGGCAGCGTTCATCAAAGAGTTGTTTGCTGACAGTTCTCATCAAGTGTTGTTTCTTTACCATGCCCTTTCTGCCACACAGTTCAGATTTTCCATCAGCATCCTCACTTTCTCCTAGCTTCAGCAGTTGCCTCACAATGATATTGTTCTTCCATTCTTCCCTCTCTTCATTTTCCCCCCAGTCTTTCCAGTGCGGCTTCAGCAATGTCGCTGGTGCAACGAAGTTCGTGCCCCGAGGTCGACACTGCAGCGGCATCTAAATAAAGACTTAAATAGACAAAATGGAGAATAAGAAACGGGCAGCCCTGTTGTTATGTAATACAGAAAAGCTTCAAGTTTCAACTCCCGTTTCAGAAAAAAAGCAAGAAAGATATCTAAAAAATAAATTTTGCTTATCTCCACACTTTAATTAAACGAGGAAGACTTAAGACTTACTTGGAGAAGAGAAATTATGACAGTGCTCAGAGACAAGGGATATACATGGAAGGAAACAGAGAATAATTCCAAGAACAGGGATGACTGGAGAGCCTATATCTGTGGCCTGTGCTCTCAAGGGAGTGAAAGGCGATGATGATGATGATGATGATAATGACACCTTAATTGTGCATCAGTATTCTTTTTATTACGTTCTTAAACAGTGACTTCTTTTGTCACCGTCATTATCATCACCATCAGGTGCCGTGCCGACTGGCGGTGGCTATTATGTCTCTCCAGAGTACCCGATCCTTCATGCTCAGTTGGCGATCTTTTCTCACACCGTCTCCTCTCACACCATCTCCTCTCACACCGTCTCCTCTCACACCATCTCCTCTCACACCATCTCGTCTTGTGTTATATGTTTCTTTATTTTTATCATTATTTCTTATTTTTACAGTTTCAGTTAATATAATATTTATTTCTTTGGTTTTCTTTCTACGAAATGCACAACTCTCGTACGTATATTCATATTTCAAGGATTTCTTTTTCTTACTTTGTTAATTAAAGGTCTTGTCTTGTACGCTATAATATGTGGATATTATCCTAAACATTTATATGTGTATGTGAATACTGCCTTAAACAATTTTAATTATATATGTTGATATTATCTTAAACCTTCATGTGTGGTAACATTTGAAGGATAAACGATTTCAGATCAGACATATCTTGGGCCACTAACAAGCGCCATTGAGGCTGTGGCCAAGATTTTGAAAGAAGGCCGTGATCTGGCAGAGACTGAGATCCCCGTCGAGGATAATCCAGAGGTGACGGGCACTCCGCCAGAGAACCTGACACTCGGGACACATGACGATATGGATAAAGAGAATATAACACGCCTGTCTAACAGTTTGCAAGACACTAGGGCAGAGATACGACGCTCTTTTGTAGATAATGTCACTGAGGTTCCAACATTGGTATACGACAATATTACGAAGATAGAAGCATATGAAACAGAGAATATCACAGAGGTAAACGCCATTTCATCTTGACAGTATCACAGAGGTAAACGCCATTTCATCTTGACAATATCACAGAGGCAAACGCCATTTCATCTTGACAATATCACAGAGGTAAACGCCATTTCATCTTGACAATATCACAGAGGTAAACGCCATTTCATCTTGACAACATCACAGAGGTAAACGCCATTTCATCTTGACAATATCACAGAGGTAAACGCCATTTCATCTTGACAATATCACAGAGGTAAACGCCATTTCATCTTGACAATATCACAGAGGTAAACGCCATTTCATCTTGACAATATCACAGAGGTAAACGCCATTTCATCTTGACAATATCACAGAGGTAAACGCCATTTCATCTTGACAATATCACAGAGGTAAACGCCATTTCATCTTGACAATATCACAGAGGTAAACGCCATTTCATCTTGACAATATCACAGAGGTAAACGCCATTTCATCTTGACAGTATCACAGAGGTAAACGCCATTTCATCTTGACAGTATCACAGAGGTAAACGCCATTTCATCTTGACAATATCACAGAGGCAAACGCCATTTCATCTTGACAATATCACAGAGGTAAACGCCATTTCATCTTGACAATATCACAGAGGTAAACGCCATTTCATCTTGACAACATCACAGAGGTAAACGCCATTTCATCTTGACAATATCACAGAGGTAAACGCCATTTCATCTTGACAATATCACAGAGGTAAACGCCATTTCATCTTGACAATATCACAGAGGTAAACGCCATTTCATCTTGACAATATCACAGAGGTAAACGCCATTTCATCTTGACAATATCACAGAGGTAAACGCCATTTCATCTTGATAATATCACAGAGGTAAACAACATTTCATCTTGACAACATCACAGAGGCAAACGCCATTTCATCTTGACAATATCACAGAGGTAAACGCCATTTCATCTTGACAATATCACAGAGGTAAACGCCATTTCATCTTGACAATATCACAGAGGTAACTCCATTTCATCTGGACAATATCACAGAGGTAATGTCATTTCAGATAGAATATGTAACGAAAATACTACCATATTTCCAAAAACGATATTGCAGAAACATCACCATATGTACAAGACAGTATTACAGAAGTATTACAATATGTGCAAGACAGTATTACATAAACATCACATCAAAATATCTACAAGACACATGCAGAGATGTCATCTCGATCACGAAAACATCACAGAAACATCAACATTTGTATATGGAAGTTCTAAAAAGAAAAGGACATCCCAACTTGTGAATAAAAAAAAAATCGAAGGCTGCCGCGCTATATATGTCGAAATATACTGCAGAGATTCATGTTTATGTAAGAAAATGTAAAAGAAAAATGTAGAAACATCATTACTTACTGTGCAATACCATGTAACTGTAACATCACTACCTGTGCTACATCATGTGACAGAAGCATCACGGTACGTGCAAAACATGGCTACAGGGATACCAAGATCTATATCAGACTACAGTCACACCAGTGTATGTCTTAGGTAGAAACACCATAACATATATAAACGTTCAGAAAAATATAGAAAAAATGTGAAGAAATTTACAGAAAAGAGAATGACAGTAGGTATGATGAACACGAATAAATGAGGAGCGTATAACAATCATCCAATATTTCAGCAAACATCCTTTTTTTCCAAGAATCACATACAGAAACAACACAACGCATTAAAAACAGGAAAACTGTATGGAAAAATTCAACACTTAGATCTTTTGGTATACTTTCCATGGTCAGAGAAAACACTACACGTAGAACTGATGCAGAAATAACTTGTGCTTACTTTGTACGTTGTTAACAAATGAGAAAATAGGCATTAATCAGCTTTTAGAGTCTTCAGTCTAAGAATTAGCAACATTCGCACTCTCGGGGGACTTCCTACATGCTCTGCTCTCTGTTTCAGTAACCATCCAAGAGAATGACCACTAATTGTGCCGGTCAGTTGTTGGCTCTGGCAACCTCGAATTCTAATAGCCAGCCACTTGGCTATTCTTTCCCCCCTCCTCACACTTCTGTCTTTCATCGTCTGTAGGTATATATATATATCAACACAAGCCCTTTCCTCCTCCTCAGTCAGTAGCTGCCTTTGACCCCCCCCCCCCCTCATGCCCTGGGCACTATATCCACGTCAGCCTGGTAACAATTGATTGTCCAAAGAGCTGAACACATTCGTGATGTATCAAACCCCTCTCTATCTTGCTAAGCATGCTTTGAGTTATACACGATCAGTTCGTCTACCACAGTTCATATGTGTTTTTTGTATGTTCGCTCAAAACTACAGACGATGTGTTAAAAGCAATTCTTTTTTATGTGACTGGTAGGGATGTTTCCGCGAGGTTATTGTTCTGTCACTTGCTGGAATTTAACCGAAAAAAAAACAACAAACATTCATGACAATATTTGTGACAGCTGATAGTTTTTATCTGCCCAGTAATAAAGACGAGAGATGCCAGCGACAGCTGACTTCATCATTTTATCTGTTCACTAACTTTGACGAGAGGCAGCAGTAAAAGCTGACTTCATTGCCTTTAAATGCCCATTGTTGGGACAGCTATGTCAGTTGACTCCATCGTTTCTATCTGCCCGTTGATAGTGGTGAGAGATGCCCGTTGCAGGTGACTTTATTTTGTTTTTGTCTGCTATTGATGGTGACGATAACTCACTACCAAAAAACAGCACTAAGATGGACACCACAGGGGAACAGAAGTAAGAGTAGACTAAAAGAGACATGGAGAAGAACAACAGAGTGGATGTTGAGCAATACAGGGCTATAATATGGCTCACCTGGGCAAGAGCAGAAAAAAAGGCAAAGGACAGGCATTTGTGGAAAACCCTTGCGGAAGGCCCATGTGCCCTGGGCACTTAAGGTTCAGAGAGAGATGGTGACGAGAGACAACAGTGGCAGCTGATTTCATCTTTTTTAAAAATCTGCCTACTGATAGTGACGAAAGATAGCAGGGACCTGTGACTTAATCTTTTTTTTTATCTGCCTACTGATAGTGACGAAAGATAGCAGGGACCTGTGACTTAATCTTTTTTTTCTAATCTGCCGCTTGATGATGACACAAGGTAGCAGTGACAGTTAAATTTGAGGTTTTTATCTGCCCAATAATAATAGTGACCAAAGATTGCAGCTCATTTCATCGCTTTTATTTGTCAGTTGACAGTGACCAGAGATGGCGTTGCAGCTGACTGGTCTGTTTCCCAGCTATTAGCTTGGTTTATTTTCCCAGCAAGTAACTTGGTTTATTTTCTCAACAACTAACTTGGTTTATTTTCCCATCAAGTAGCTTGGTTTATTTTCCCAGCAATTGGTTTATTTTCCCAGCAAGTAGCTTGGTTTATTTTCCCAGCAAGTAACTAGGTTTATTTTCCTAGAAAGTAACTTGGTTTATTTTCCCAGCAAGTAGCTTGGTTTATTTTCCCAGCAAGTAACTAGGTTTATTTTCCCATCAAGTAGCTTGGTTTATTTTCCCAGCAAGTAACTAGGTTTATTTTCCCAGCAAGTAGCTTGGTTTATTTTCCCAGCAAGTAACTAGGTTTATTTTCCTAGCAAGTAACTTGGTTTATTTTCCCAGCAAGTAGCTTGGTTTATTTTCCCAGCAAGTAACTAGGTTTATTTTCCTAGCAAGTAACTTGGTTTATTTTCCCAGCAAGTAGCTTGGCCTATTTTCGCAGCAATAACTTGGTTTATCTTCCCAGCAAGTAACTTGGTCTATTTTCGCAGCAATAACTTGGTTTATTTTCCCAGCAAGTAACCTGGTCTATTTTCGCAGCAAGTAACTTGGTTTATTTTCCCAGCTAGTGGCGTTTTTTAAAATTTTTCCAGTAAGTAACTTGGTTTATTTCCTCAGCTAGTAGCGTGGTTTATTTTCCCAACAAGTAACTAGGTTTATTTTTCCAGAAAGTGAATATGGATCCTTGTTGACTCTCATTCCATATTACCATCATGCTTTTACTCTTAGTTATATTATCCCTTATACGTGTACTCTATGTTCTTATTATCTCTCAGCTTGTACTCTTAGTTCATATTATCCATCATACTTGTACTCTCTTTTGGTTATGGTCACCATTCTGTGATGGTAGGCAGATGATCTCAATCAGGCCAGATAGATCTAATTTTAACACTGGGGAAGAGTGTGAGACAGAGGTCAGTACTAGTAATTCTGATGTCGGACAAAATCCTGACGGTGTTACTAAGGAAAATCCCTGCATCAAACTAAAAAGAAAAATAAGAGTAGGAACATGGAATGTAAGAAGTATGTATGAAGGAAAGTATCCAATAATAAGTGACGAGATGAAAAGAACGGGGATATACATTTTGGGAATCTGCAAACATCGATGGAAAGGATCAGGACGCTTTAAGAGTGAGAATGATAGTATCTTTATATACTGTGGTGGAGAATTAGGAGGAAAGAGTGGAGTGGCTTTTTATTTGGACAAATCAACATCACAGTATGTGATGTAATCCTCGCAATCAGAGTTAATGACACTCCTATAAATGTAACGATCATCCAGATATATGCAACTAAATCAGCAGCAGAAGAAGAGGAAGTAGAAGACTTTTATAACACAATGCAAACGACGATAGACCAGGTACGGAAAAATGATACAGTATTAATAATGGTAATATTGTTAAGACAGATGACTGAATAACAACCAGTCTCATGAGTAATCAGGAAAAAGAGATGGACATATGTTGGTCAGGTGATGAGAAGAAACAGTCAGATAATCCCAAAACAAGTTATAAAGTGGAACACAACGGCCAAAGAAAAAGAGGCAGACCGCGTGAAACTCTAAAGAGGACATTGTTAAGAGAGGCCAAATTTATAGGCATAAAATTCCTTGATGAGGTTGAAAGGCTCGCCGAAGACAGGAAAAATTGGCGAATTACCTTGCGAGCACTATGTAACTTTTAACAGCACGGGAAGGATATAAGATATAAAATATGAGATTAATAATGGGGGATTTTAATACAAAGATTGGTACAGAAAGAGCAGAAGATGAAAGACATGGTGTAGAGAAATTTAGCATAGGATATAGAAATGAGGCAGGTGACAGTCTAATGGCGTTTTGCATGGAAAATGAGCTAATGATCGCTAACACACTTTTTAAACAACATCCAAGAAGACTTTACACATGGACATTAACTAATGGTAAAACTAAGAATTAAATAGATTACATTTTAGTGCAAAGAAGGTGGAGATCAAGTATAACATCAGCAAAAACTTTACCAGGTGCTAATTGTGACACGGACCATTATTTATTAATAGCAGACATGAAGATAAAGATAAAAAAGACAGTTGCAGTATCAAGACAACTCCACTTTGATCTTACAAAGATACCAGAACAATACGGTATAGAAGTGAAGAACCGTTTCGAAATCCTGATGGCTGTACAGGAAGAGATGACACCAGATGAATTAGCTACGCAGGCCAGAGATATCTTAATAACAAAAGATAAAGACATGGTTCCAGTAAAGAAAACACAAAAGAATGGATGGATTACAGCAGGTACACTAGAACTGATAAAACAACGTAGAGAAATGAAGACGCAATGGAAAGTGACAAACAACAGCAAAGAGGAATATAAATCTTTAACAAAAGAAGTTCGAAGAAACAAAAGAAAAGACAGAAAAAACCACTACATACAAGATTGTTGTGAAAGAATAAAATGACATCAGAAGTATGGAAGAGATAGTGATGTTTAAAAAATGAAGACATTGACGAGAAATATCACACCTAAGCTCAATGTAACTTGTGACGAAATGAGGAATACCTTGACAGAGACAGAGGAAATTCTAGAAAGATGGAAGGAATATTGCAGAGGAATGTATCAAACAACTGACTGTGAAAGCAGAAATCAATAGTGTGAATTATTATTGGAGGAGAAAGAACCCTAACCGACAACAGAAGAAGTTTTATGGGCAATAAAGAATCTGAAAAATGGTAAATCACCAGGATGTGATGAGATACCAGCTGAACTTATTAAAGCAGGAGGAAAGGAATGTGCAACAATCTATTATGCATTCTATGTAAAAAGATATGGCATTCAGGTATTTAGCCAAAAGAAAGGAAAAGAACTGTATTCATACCACTGCCAAAAAAAATTAACCTGAAATTATGCACAAACTACAGAACTGTTGCCTTGATTAGTTATGCCAGCAACATTCTCTTCAAATCATAATGGGGAGACTTGGTAAGAAATAGAAGAAGAAGTCAATATAGTCCAAGCTGGTTTCAGGCAAGGAAGAGGATCAAGAGATCATATATTCAATCTAAGATTAATAATAGAGAAATGCAGAATGTTTAATGTGAATCTATATTTATCCTTTATAGACTACTCAAAGGCATTTGATTGTGTACAACACCAGAAACTTTGGGAAATAATGGGGAAAATGGGATTTCCAACACATTTGATACAATTAACATCACTAGACCAACAGGCAGCAGTAAGAATAAATGGTGAAACAACAACTTGGTTTGATATAAAACAAGGGGTCCGTCAGGGGTGCATATTGTCGCCTTACTTATTTAACTTATATACTGAAAATATAATGAGGAATGTTAGAGAAGATGTAGACAAAGAATAATACGATGCCATAAAAATTGGAGGTTAAGAAATACCAGAGATTAGATATGCTGTCGACACAGTATTATTGTCCACAACACAAAAAGAAATGAAAAAACTAATTGTGTCAGTCCGCAAGAACAGCGAAAAGCAGAACCTCTATCTTAATGCGAAGAAAACTAAATTGATGACAACTAACAAAACAAATAAGGCAGCTTAAATATGTAACAATGAGGACAAACTGGAAGAAGTGGAGAGTTTTGAATATCTTGGATCACTACTAACTAATAATGGAGATACAATGAGGGAAATTAAAAAGAAGACATCTATCGTTCTTCAGAAAGTAAAACAACTAAAGAACCTGTGAAGAGGAACAGACAGAACTACAAAAATAAGATTATTAAGAGCATATATCTTTCCCATCACAACATATGCTTGTGAGACCTGGACACGTAACAAAACAGCTGAGAAACACATAATTGCCTCTAAATGCTACAGAAGAGTTCTTAAAATATAATGGACACAAAAAAGAACAAATATATCCATACTACAAGAACTTAATATTGAAGAAGGCTGGCTAGTAAAGTGGATTAAACAGAGAAAACTTAAATATTTTGGACACATTAAACGTCATGATAATCTAGAAAAGACCGTCTTGGAGGGTACATGATGGGAAAAATAAAGAGAGGAAGACCAAGGCGAAGATGGCTGCAAGACATCGTTGATAATCTTCAAATGGATGCATCAGCAGCAGGGCATCTTGCTCACAACCGAGAGGCCTACATGAGTGCTGTTAGAGAGGCAAAGTTCCGCAAGGGACATGCAAATGAATGAATGAACGTGTACTCCCATTTCATATTATTCGTCATGCTTGTACTCTCAGTTCATATTATTCCTCTTATTTGTTGTAGTCTAATGTCATATTGTCCCATGTATTTGTTGTAATATCAGTCTTGATTTTATGTTGAAAACATTTATTCTCTAATTCTGACATCATCTGCATTATCAAGCGCCCAATGTTAGAAAGCTAAAATTTGTAGATACATTGTAAAATAAAGTGAAGAATCAGTTATTTATGAAGTTTGGAAGTGATACAAAGTGCAGTATCATATTTTAGGGATGCTGAAAAATTTCACTCAAAGAAATAAACGAGTCAAATTACCCTATACAACACAGAGATATTGCAAGCAAACATGATCATTAACTGGAGCCATGTAGTTCGTCTTGTTATGTTCGATAATAAATGATGTAGCCTCTGGCGATGTAAGATGCTGTATAAGTGAACATAGAGAGAGTCAAAGACAAAAGGAAGGAATAAATGTTAATCCGACAACTTTTGTTTGTATTTTATTCACTGATTATCTGCTAACTTCTGTAACTTTCATGCCCAAAAGTGTTTGTTCTCGCTTGGAGTCAGTGAACAACTTATTAAATAGACCGAGACATGTTTTGTGCGACGTGGACTACACATATTCTTTACAACATTTGAACCTTTTTCTTCAGTATTCTGTCATCATCATCATCATTATCATCATCATCATGTGCCATGCCTGGCGGAAAGGCCTGTCATACTCTTCCACAAATCTCGATTCGTGAAATTTCTGTGTAACTCTGTTACTAATTTCTTCTCATGCCACGATGTCAGGTCCGCTTCTCCTGTCTTCAGTTTTGTCCACTTTTATGTTGCCCAGTTTCTCTCTTCTTATCAAGAATGATGATTGCCTTTTTTTTATTTTCGTTATTATATCACATTTTTCATTAGATTCTCTCAAACAATTAGTTATCCTGGCTGTCCATGGGATCCTCATCATTCTTCTCAGGAACCATAACTCTATTGCCTCCAAAGATGTACTCATCTGCCTAGCAATAGTTCATGATTCACATCCGTACAGCAAAATCGGTTCAGTATAGCACTATCAGAGAAAGTCCTGACAACTCGTTCCTTTGCTTTCACATACAGACGGCATGAGTTTAGTTTTTTGAAATATTTGGATGAAATCTTTCACAATGTTATTTGTCTCATTTTTTTAAATCAACTATGGGGTGAAGTCGGCACGGAAATTGCAACCAATAGTGAGCGCAATTCTAAGTGCCATGACATCTGAGGGTGAGCAGTCACTGACATACAGTAACATAAACCTGTACCTTGTGAGTTTGATACGGTTGTTGAGCATACCGGAATACAGCAGTGACATACTGGTAACATACTGGCTTTAAATTATGTTTTTGTTCATGAATTAATGTACACAGGAAGCGAGGTTTAGTTAATAACTGAAAGCTCATAAATGTCGACATTGTAGTATTATTTTACCACATGTAAATGCTGCTTACATGATTTCTGCTGATCTACGGTAGGTAATTAATAATTACAGTAGAGTCACGTATGATTTAGTCCCTTAGATCTGAACTAATAACAACATTTCCCCTTGTAAATTTCACACAATTTTCACGTGAATATGGCAGTAGCCTGTGTTTGTGTAAACAGCAGACAAACTGTAATAACACAGTGGTGGTTTCACGGGATGTTTGTGTAAGGAACTTTGGCTCATAGGAATTGGGAATTCTCGGGATTTCACCGGTTATGGCAGATTTTAGTAAGAGTGAGTGAAGTTCAGGTGAAGGTTTTTTTTAATCAGGTTATTTTTGGTCAAGGATAATTCTTGTCGGAGTTTTGGTAGCAGTTTGTAGTGAGACCAGTCATGTCCTAGTTTGAGTGTAGTAACGCCTTTTTAGGACAACGTTTTTCTGTATTAGTATGTAGGAATTAGGGTGTCTGAGTGGCGAAGTGGTTAGTGCACTGGTCTCTCATGGCGAAGGTCGGGGGTTCGAATCCGGCCGGCGGCACCCCAGTCACCCAGCTGTAGAAATGGGTACCCGACTTCTTCTGGAGTTGGGGAAGGAAAGGCAGCCAGGCGCGATACTGACCATATCACCCTCTAGCGTGCTGACATGTCAAGGAAAATATGGGCACTAATACCATATCCCTATGTGCCTCTAAGGCATAACAGGGTTACCTTTACTTTTTAATTTTTTTATGTAGGAATTATGTTGTAGCGTCATCGTTAGGACCAGAGTGTGCTGTTGTATGTTTGCTTATGCTTGGAAGATGAAGTGCTGTTCTGGAAGTTGTTATTCACTCCAGACATTTGTAAGTTGTATGTTTGTTGTAACTTCTTTGTGGTAGAATGTTTCTTCCTTATGGCATGGACTGCGCGCCAGGAAAGTTGTTCATGTTACACGTCTTGTCATTGCTGTATGACAGCCGTTTTTCCTACCATCGTTATTTCTATCATCCTTATCTTCCGCATCAAAATAAATTTGATGTCTGTTGAACCTGAACTACAATCTTGACTGTTCCTACGACCTGTGTTACTGTTGCGTTGTAAGCTTGGAGTCCAGATGTTGTGTTGTTGTCCAGTGAGAGAAGGAGCGTGCCTGGGTGTAGTGTTCTCTAAGTTTGGAGAGTGCCTGGGTGTCGTGTTCTCTGAGTTTGGAGAGTGCCTGGGTGTCGTGTTCTCTGAGTTTGGAGAGTGCCTGGGTGTCGTGTTCTCTGAGTTTGGAGAGTGCCTGGGTGTAGTGTTCTCTGAGTTTGGAGAGTGCCTGGGTGTCGTGTTCTCTGAGTTTGGAGAGTGCCTGGGTGTAGTGTTCTCTGAGTTTGGAGAGTGCCTGGGTGTAGTGTTCTCTGAGTTTGGAGAGTGCCTGGGTGTAGTGTTCTCTGAGTTTGGAGAGTGCCTAGGTGTCGTGTTCTCTGAGAGTACTGCAGAACACAATTTGAAGTCTCTGAGATCCATCCGTCATATCTGATCCTGAGAGAGTAACTAACTGTTATCTATTAGTTGTTCCTCTGGACCCGTAGAGACAGCAGATACTTCTTAACTGGTGCCACGTGGGCACATATGCCTTTAGCAGCTCCTTTTATATCTAGTCTTGAAGAAAAGCTATTTCTATCAGTTTTCATGTTTAAACTCTAGACTGTAATGTCAGAAATGGTTTCACTAGAAACTCACTCGCCGCACCTGATCTTGGAAAAAACCTCTAATCTAGTCACAAAATAGAGAACAACTTTATTCAAGTGATGATAGAAGTTTATGACGCAACTGCTCAGAAAAAAAGGGGGGGGGGGAACCTCATAATTCTAATGAAACTTGGCCTCTACAACATACTTCAACGGCGATGGCAAATCCTCGATTGTGACAAGTGATAATGAAGGATCTGCAGGACAGCTTATGTAAGAACGGAAGTCGTGGATAGTTTTCGTCTAGTGACTGAATGTAGATAACATATTAACTATATGTCTCAGACGCTACTGTGGTTTCAAAGAGAAGTATTAATCAAACATAGTCTCTTTTTCTCTCTCACTCTCTCTATCTCTCATGCTCTTTGTTTCTCTTTTAATCACTCCTTCTCTCTGTTTTTCTCTCTCTATTTCTTTCTCTCTATTACTGTCTTTGATTCTCCTTGTTTTACCATTCCTCTATGTTTCTCTGCTTCTCACTTTGTCTTTGTTTCTCTCTGTCTTTTTCATTCTCCATCTCTCTCTCTCTCTCTCTCTCTCTCTCTCGCTCTCTCTCTCTCTGTACCTGATTTTTTCTCTCCATTTCTGCTTCTGTGCCTGTTTTCTTTTTTCTCTCTGTCTCTTTTTCTCCTCTTTGTTTTGTTTCTTTCTCGTGTGCACTATAGTTTCCTTCTTCACATCTGTCTGTCTGTCTGTCTGTCTTCTTTCAGAATGTCAGACACATCTACGTTCCCAGTTCTTCACTATCTAAAAAGGAACTCTCTTTCTTTCTCCTCTGTTCACTCTTTGACTCTTATTCTTCTTTTCACTCTTTATCTCCTTCTTTTCTGTTCACTCTTTATCTCTTTCTTTTCTGTTCACTCTTTATCTCTTTCTCTTCTGTTCACTCTTTATCTCTTCTTTTCTGTTCACTCTTTATTTCTTTCTCTTCTGTTCACATTTTGTCTCTTTCTCTTCTGTTCACATTTTGTTTATTTCTCTTCTGTTCACTCTTTATCTCTTTCTCTTCTGTTCACTCTTTATCTCCTTCTCTTCTGTTCACTCTTTATCTCTTTCTCTTCTGTTCACTCTTTATCTCTTTCTCTTCTGTTCAAGCTTTGTCTCTTTCTCTTCTGTTCACATTTTGTCTCTTTCTCTTCTGTTCACATTTTGTCTCTTTCTCTTATGTTCACGATTTGTCTCTTTCTCTTCTAGTCACATTTTGTCTCTTTCTCTTCTGTTTACGCTGTGTCTCTTTCTCTTCTGTTCACTCATTGTCTCTTTCTCTTCTGTTCAAGTTTTGTCTCTATCTATTTGTTTACGCCTTGTGTCTTTCTCTTCTGTTCACGCTGTGTCTCTTTCTCTTCTGTTCACTCATTGTCTCTTTCTCTTCTGTTCACGCTGTGTCTCTTTCTTTTCTGTTCAAGCTTTATCTCTTTCTCTTCTGTTCAAGCTTTGTCTCTTTCTCTTCTTTTCAAGCTTTGTCTCTTTCTCTCTTTCTCTTCTGTTCAAGCTTTGTCTCTTTCTCTTCTTTTCAAGCTTTGTCTCTTTCTCTTCTGTTCACGCTGTGTCACTTTCTCTTCTGTTCAAGCTTTGTCTCTTTCTCTTCTGTTCAAGCTTTCTCTTCTGTTCAAGCTTCGTCTCTTTCTCTTCTGTTTACGCCTTGTCTCTTTCTCTTCTGTTTACTCTTTGTATTATTGTCTTCTATTTACGTGTTATTTCCGTCTCTTCTGTTCACTCTTTGTCTCTTTCTCTTCTATTTATGCTTGTCTCTTTCTCTTCTGTTCACTCTTTCTCTCTTTCTCTTCTGTTCACTCTTTGTCTCTTTCTCTTCTATTTATGCTTGTCTCTTTCTCTTCTGTTCACTCTTTCTCTCTTTCTCTTCTGTTCACTCTTTGTCTCTTTCTCTTCTATTTATGCTTGTCTCTTTCTCTTCTGTTCACTCTTTCTCTCTTTCTCTTCTGTTCACTCTTTGTCTCTTTCTCTTCTATTTATGCTTGTCTCTTTCTCTTCTGTTCACTCTTTTTCTCTTTCTCTTCTGTTCACTCTTTTTCTCTTTCTCTTCTGTTCACTTTGTGTCTCTTTCTCTGTGTTCCGCTTGTATCTTTGTCTTCCCCTTATATCTCTGTTATCTTGCTTCCCTTCGTATCTCTTCACTGTCCCCATCTTGTCGTTTCTGTGATAGTTACTAAATTATATCTTTTATCTATCACATTGTCTATCTATTACTAGAACCAATTTTACCGAAGTCATCTCTTTTATCTGTCTTTTCCTGAATTATACTTTCTTTACTTCTGCTGTTCAGTGCTCGAGGCGTTTGATAAATCTATCACCTGAACCACTTGATAATCTTTTCTAAACATCTTGGACTTTATTAACCCAAACAAATAACTCATAAACGACGTCTTTGTTTAGGGTAAAGCCATTAAGGTACTGGAGAGCGCGCACAAACTGCACGCAAGTATTTACGAAGATCCACCCAGCGATGATGATTTAATAAGGTAATAGAAAGATGATATTCAGCTTGTGATAACTGACATGATATTCAGCCTGTGATAATTGACTCAGTTCTTGTAGCAGCGTAAGAAATGTTACAGTTTACTTTCTCTGTTACGATACTGAAGTGTTAGCATGAAGCAACGTTAACTTTGTATGAGATCGTCATAAAGTCTGAAATCATTTATGAACTGACGTTAAGTCTTGTAATAACTCTCATCAACATCATCATCATCATCATCATCATCATCATTCTTCTTCCTTATTCCTTCTTCTTTCTTCCTTTTTCCTTCTTCTTCGTTCTTCTTCTTTCTTCTTCCTTCTTTCTTCCTTCTTCTTCTTCCTCCTTCTTCTTCTTCCTTCTTCTTCTTCCTTCTACCTTCTTCTTCCTTCTACCTTCTTCTTCCTTCTACCTTCTTCTTCCTTCTTCCTTCTACCTTCTACCTTCTTCTTCCTTCTGCCTTCTTATTCCTTCTACCTTCTTATTCCTTCTACCTTCTTATTCCTTCTTCTGCCTTCTTATTCCTTCTTCTACCTTCTTATTCCTTCTTCTACCTTCTTCTTCTTATTATTATTCTTCATTTTCTTTTCTTCATCTTTTTCATCATCATCATCATCATCATCATCATCATCAGCTTCTTCATAATCTTCTTCATCTTCTTCTTTTTCTTCTTCTTCGTTTCCTTCTACTCCAGAGATCGCCCAGCGATACTACTGACTTAACTCCTGTGGTTCTCGAGAGAAGTCTCATTTAGGATGGAGGCTCAGAGCATCAATGGGCTTTGGCGTATATCCTTGGTGGGTCACATCAGGGTGCTTGTGCCTATATTCTTGATGGGTCACATTAGGGGGCATGTGCCTATATTCTTGGTGGGTCACATCAGGGAGCTTGGTCCTATATCCTTGGTGGGTCACATCATGAGGCTTGGACCCATATTCTCTGTGGGTCACAGAAGCGGAGTTGTGTGACGCTGTGGTTTTCGTTGCACCAGAGAGCTGCGAGTTGGACTTTCCTCACCAGAACCTGGACATAGTTTGGATATGAAATCCGCCGGGTGAGAGGAGTTTGTCGGAGCTAGGCTACACTGGTCCGGTTCCTACGACTTCTTCATAAATAACTCAACACATGTAAAAAATGGAAAGATAATTCTTCATGCCAGTGAAGAAACGATAACACATGTATTATGTGGAGAAACAGTTCATACGATCAATTTTATACTAGAGAAAATTTTCAAATAAGAAAAATGTAGAAAAGATTTAGCTACTATGATTGAGAAAACTGAACTGGGCGGACGTACGCACCTGAATACTGAAGTTATAATCACCATCATCATCATTCAGCATTTTGTTAAAATCACAAATTCTGTCAGTTGCCTTCATCATTTACGTTTTTTTTCTTTTCGTTCAGATTGAAAGTAGTTATCTTTAACGACATGGATGCTAATGTTATTTTAAAATGTTATTGATATCAAGAGAAAAACATGCCAGCATCATGGACTCTGTCATTTTCCTGGTCATATATATCCCTCAGTCAGTCGGTCATGTACATGTTCCTTGCGAAACTATGCCTCCATAACAGCTCTACTGCAGTTCTCTCGACTGTAAGCAAGCGCAGTTAGTTAGTACGCTGTTCTCTCGTGGCTAGACGACTAGTCCTACCGGAGTCCGTGTTCGAATCCCAGGTAATTCTCTTGTCGTTTTTTCTTTCTCTCACGTCTCACTAAAGTTCTTTGTCTACGATTTTTACGAGGTCTATTCCTACAAAACTGTGTTCTCTTATTTTACCGTACGAAAGCCTCGTTGTTTCCTATTTATAAAAAATAAGTTCCTAAACAAGATGCCCTGCTGCTGATGCATCCATTTGCAGATTATCAACGATGTCTTGCAGCCATCTTTTCCTTAGTCTTCTTCTCTTTTTTTCCCATTATGTACTCTTCTAAGACGGTCTTCTCTAGATTATCATGATGTTTAATGTGTTCAAAATATCTAAGTTTTCTCTATTTAATCCTCCTTACTAGCCAGTCTTTTTCAATATTAAGTTCTTGTAGTAGGAATATATTTCCTTGCTTTCCTTTTTTTTTCAGATTGAAACTTCATGCCATCCAAGCCGTAACAATATATTTTTTGGAATTCAGGAAAATCAATCCCAAGAGTCCTCTGGTATGTAACTATAACAAATTCAACTGTGTTGTGAAATATGTCTCTTATGTCACGGTGCCAGCTGGGGAATATGGTGTCAGCGTTCATACAGTCTCCGGCATGTCCACACCCTAGAGGGTGATGTGGTCAACATCATGTCTGGCTGTCTTTTCTTCCCCTCGTCTAGAAGAAGCCAAGGCCCGTTTCTACATCTGGATAACTGGGTCGCCTCTGGCCAGATTCGAACCACCGAACTTCGCCACGAGGGAGATGCACTAACCAGTTCGTCTTTCAGCCGCCAAGCATTGTAATATTTAGTCATTATTGTTATTAGTTGTACGTATGTCATTTATATAGGATCATCATTCTTTACATTTTGCCCTCGCTTGGCTGAGCTCATCATCATCATCATCATCATCATCATCGTCATCATCATCATGTCTTCCGTCTCTTTGTACTATTATTGCCCTTATTCTCCTTTCTTTTCAGTCTTTGTTCAGTGTAGACATAACAAAATAAGATAAAATTTGTTAAACATTTTAATAAAGCAGAAAGATGTAAATTGTTTGTGTTCTGCAGTTTTTGCAGTTGCAATAGTCTGAAGTCTATCTTTCCAAGCAAGTTTACCGCCAGATTATGACAGTAAAATATTTCACTTAAAATTATAGAGCACTTTTTTGTCTTTTTATACAAATACAATCATACACAATTTTAGACATCTTAATATTTATGTTACTTCAGTTAATGGTGTCTTTGTGCAGTATTCCTTTATGAATAACCAAGATATTTGCTTCCATGTAGGCGTCCTACATGAATAACCAAGACATGTTCATCTATGTAGACTTCCTTCATGAATAACTAAGATATGTTCCTCCATGTAGACTTCCTTCATGAATAACCACGATATGTTCCTAAATGTAGGCTTCCTTCATGAATAACCAAGATATGTTCCTCTATGTAGACTTCCTTCATGAATAACTAAGATATGTTCCTTCATGTAGACTTCCTTCATGAATAACCAAGATATGTTCCTAAATATAGGCTTCCTTCATGAATAACCAAGATATGTTCCTACTTGTGGACTTCCTTCATGAATAACTAAGATATATTACTCTATGTCGGATTCCTTCATTAATAACCAAGATATGTTCCTAAATATAGGCCTCCTTCATTAATAACCAAGATATGTTCCTAAATATAGGCTTCCTTCATTAATAACCAAGATATGTTCCTAAATATAGGCTTCCTTCATGACTAAAAAAGATATGTTCCTCCATGTAGGCTTCCTTCATGAATAACCAAGATATGTTCCTCCATGTAGGCTTCCTTCATGAATAACCAAGATATGTTCCTCCATGTAGGCTTCCTTCATGAATAACCAAGATATGTTCCTTCATGTAGTTAATAATACATTCAGGCAGAAATGATGGTAAAATCCGGGATTTTATTATTTATTATTTTATTATGTCAAATGTAGCTGCAAAAAGCCTTGTAGAATGGGAACCGGTGAACAGTCGTATAATAAGAGCACGATACAACCTACGACACAGAAGAATGACAATAATACAATGTTATGCACTGGAAAGCAACAGCTCACAAGACCTCTGGGAGTCAAGACCCAGAGGGGCCCACCCCCCTTAGAGTGTCAGGAGTTTAAAGGGCCGAAGCACTTGTCTGAGGGGGGTACTTCCTCTGATGATCTGAAGGAGTTGTGTTGTTGTTCCGCTCTCTACGGTAGAGAGTTTCCTGCATATATATGCACCCACGAATGATGCAGATGATGATGTGAAAGACGACTTCTATCACCAACTACAACAAATCATCAACAAAGTCCCTAAACACGACATCCTAATTGCTATGGGGGACTTCAATGCTAAGGTAGGGAAGGATAATACCGACGTTGAAAAAGTGATGGGGAAAGAAGGAATTGACACGGTTAATCAGATTGGAGAAAGATTAATTGAAGTATTTCTAATAGAGGGCATGGTCATTGGAGGCACAATATTCCCACACAAAGAGATACATAAAACAACGTGGATATCTCCAGATGATAGAACTAGAAACCAGATAGATCATTTTTGTATTAGAAAGCAATACAGAACATCTCTCATGGATGTAAGGGCTTATAGGGGTGCAGATGTCAACAGTGATCACAACATGTGCATAGGGAAATTAAAACTAAAATTGACAAATCAACACAAGAAATCAGTACACAGAAAGATAAAAAGCCACAGCCTACAAGAAGAAAATACTAACATTAATTTTAATCAGGAACTTGCCAATCATTCCAAAACACCCAGTGAACTGGAGGAGATAGGTATAGATGAGTTCTGGAATTCTTACAGCACAGCCATAATCTTATCTTATCTTATATCTTATATCCTTCCCGTGCCGTTAGACGTCACATAGGGCTCGCAAAGTAGTTCGCCAATTTTTCCTGTCTTCGGCGAGTCTTTCAACCTCAACAAAGGATTTTATGCCTGTTAACTTGGCCTCTCTTAATAATGTCCTCTTCAGAGTTTCACGCGGTCTGCCTCTTTTTCTTCGGCCTGTTGTGTTCCACTTGATAGCTTGTTGTGGGATTCTCTGCTCATTTCTTCTCATCAAGTGACCAACATATGTCCATCTCCTTTTCCTGATCACCCATGAGACTGGTTGTTGTTCAGTCATCTGTCTTATCTCTACATTGTTCTTGAATTCATTCCACTTGATGCCGAGTATTTTCCTTAGGCATTTGTTTTCAAAAGAGTCTAATTTCTTTTCTATTTCTTTAGTTGTTTTCCAGCTTTCGCATGCAAAAATGAGGGTGGATATTACATTTGAATTGAATAGTCTTAACTTGGTTTTACAGCCATAATCACAGCAGCAAAAGTAAGCGCTGGACTGGAAAAACCAAATAGAAAAGCATGGATAACAGATAAAACATGGAAGTATATACATGAAAGACGAGCAGCCAAATTAGGCATGTTGAATGCAAAAACAGACAATGAAAGAGATTTGGCAAAAGCAAAATACAAAGAAATAGACAAGAAAGTAAAAAGTTCAGCTAGAAGGGATAAAAGAGAATACATAGACAATATGGTGAAACAGGCAGAAAAAGCAGCAAAAACAGGAGACAGTAAAACTTTATATAACATACAAAAGAGGCTAACAGGTACTATTACATCTAAAGAAAGACCAATCCTTAGCAAAACTGGAACACTATTAACATCAAATAAAGACCAAAAGCAAAGATGGGCTGAACACTTCCAAGAAATACTTAATCGACCACACCCAAAAGAATTGTTAAACCTTGAAACTGACTTACCAGCCCCACAACTAAATGTCAACCTAGATGAAATTAAATTGCATGAAATTGAAACAGCAGTGAATTTAATGGCTAACAACAAAGCTGCAGGTGAAGATGAAATAACAGCCAAAATGCTAAAAGCTATCAATAGTGACACCATGAGACAACTACAGAGAATGTTTAACAAGATTTAGAAAGAAGAAAAGGTCCCTTCTAATTGGAAGAAAGCAATCATTGTTAAAATACCAAGAAATGGCAACCTTAGTGACTGTAACAACTGGAGAGGAGTAACCTTAATATCAGTTGTGTCAAAAGTATTTTGCAAGGTCATTTTGAATAGACTCAAAGATATAGTGGATACTGCAATGAGAGAAGAACAAGCAGGATTTCGAAAAGGGAGAAGCTGTCTCGACCAGATATTTACTCTACGAATAATACTTGAAGAACATATTGAAAAGCAGAAACCATTAATACTGAACTTCATAGATTTAAAAAAAGTTATTTGATAGCATACACAGAGATTCATTATGGAGAATTTTATGTCTATATGGAATACCATCTAAAATTTTCAACATCATTAAGGACTTATACAATGAATATGTTTGTGCAGTCAAGACAGAAGAAGGGATGAGTGAATGGTTCCAGATTGAAACAGGTGTGAAACAAGGATGTATACTGTCTCCTTTACTTTTTGGCATTACAATAGACTTCATAATGAAAAAATGCTGTACGGGTAACACAGGTTTTGACTGGGTACATGGGACCCAACTAGAAGATCTTAATTTTGCTAATGACATAACTCTTATCAGTAATAGTCTTCACTGGCTAGCAAAATAGGACTTGAAATTAACAAGGACAAAACAAAAATAATGAAAATTCCCATCAATCAAAATGGAAAAATACACATAGAAGGGACAGATATTGAAGAAGTCAATCAATGTGCATACCTTGGCAGCTACATAGACCAGGATGGTGACACTAGAAAGGAAGTTAGGATCAGAATTGCAAAAGCAGCATCAATCTTCAAGAATCTTGAGAACATATGGAATTCAAAAGTTATAAGCACAAAAACCAAGTTAAGACTATTCAATTCAAATGTAATATCCACCCTCATTTATGCATGCGAAAGCTGGAAAACAACTAAAGAAATGGAAAAGAAATTAGACTCTTTTGAAAACAAATGCCTAAGGAAAATACTCGGCATCAAGTGGAATGAATTCAAGAACAATGTAGAGATAAGACAGATGACTGAACAATAACCAGTCTCATGGGTGATCAGGAAAAGTAGATGGACATATGTTGGTCACTTGATGAGAAGAAATGATCAGAGTATCCCACAACAAGCTATCAAGTGGAACACAACAGGCCAAAGAAAAAAGAGGCAGACCGCGTGAAACTCTGAAGAGGACATTATTAAGAGAGGCCAAATTAACAGGCATAAAACCTTTGATGAGGTTGAAAGACTCGCTGAAGAGAGGAAAAATTGGCGAACTACTTTGCGAGCCCTATGTGACGTTTAACGGCACGGGAAGGATATAAGATATATAAGATAAGATGTAGGCCTACATTTTACTGTGAAAACAAACGGAGCTTTTGTAGTAAAATTTAAAATCTCTTTTGAACATTTTCATTTATTATCTTTTATCTATAAAGTACTATTGATTTATTAATTATACTGTGATTATTTGTTCAGAGTTTTCACGCACTTGAAACATTGGTTTAGGTTGCTGACTATTCCGAGGCAATTCTTGAGAACCTTTTCCAGGTTGTCAGCGATATTCCGAAGAGAATGCCTCTGGTAAAAGCTATCTGTCTGTCTGTCAGTCCGTCCGTCCATACATACATCCACCTGTCTATCTATCTATCTGTGTGTCTGTCTGCCTCTTTGTCTGTCTGTCTGTCTGCCTGTCTGTTTGTCTGTCTATCTGTCGGTCAATCCGTCCGTCCATCCATACATCCACCTGTCTATCTGTCTGTCTGCCTCTCTGTCTCTGTCTGCCTCTTTGTCTGTCTGCCTCTCTGTCTGTCTGTCTGATTCTGTGTCTGCCTCTCTATCTGTCTCTCTGTCTGTCTCTCTGTCTGATTCTGTGTCTGCCTCTCTGTCTGTCTCTCTGTCTGTCTGTCAGTCCGTCCGTCCATCCATACATCCACCTGTCTATCTATCTGTCTTTCTCTGTGTCTATCTACCTCTCTGTCTGTCTTTCTGTCTGCTGTCTGTCTGTCTATCTGTCTGTCTGTCTATCTATCTGTCTGTATGTTTGTCAATCCGTCCGTCCATACATCAACCTGTCTATCTATCTATCTGCCTCACTGTCTCTGTGTCTTTCTGCCTCTCTGTCTGTGTCTGTCTGCCTGTCTGTCTGTCTGCCTGCCTGTCTGTTTGTCTGTCTATCTGTCAGTCCGTCCGTCCGTCCATCCATACGTCCACCTGTCTATCTATCTGTCTGTGTCTGCCTTCCTGTCTATTTCTATATGTATGTCTCTGTCTGTCTGTCTGCCCATTCCTTTTTATACATATATTTATGACTACCTGTGTTTCTGCTCTTAGTCTGGCTCCCTGTCTATCGATTTATACGTCTATCTTCATATGTTGCTATCTACGAATATCGGTTTTCTACCTACACGCATGTCCGCCTGTCTGTTGTTCTGTCTGTTTATACATTTATCTCTGTCTATTTCTTTCTTTTTTGACCCAGCTTCGCCATGTGTATATTTATATATTATACGTGTCAATGTGCTGTTTAACTGCTTATCTACTATATGAAAGTCTCCCTTTTGTCTAGATGTATCCATCGATAAAGGATGTAACAGTGAATTACTCTGTGACTGTAGCATTTTGGATGGAGCCTCTAAATATGTTTAAGGATATCATTTTTGATATGGGAATAACAAAATTAGTCGTTGATATTGAAGGACTCAAGAAAGCCAAATTTAGATTCGCCATGAATACCTATCTCAACGTGGCGGTAAGTAGCAAGTTTATGGCAAGAGAGAGTATCAATTAAAGGTTCTTTGAGTAATAAATGTGAATAAGTTTTTCAACTGTATGGATTTATTTAAACTGCATATATTGATTTATTTAAATTGTTGTTTTCAGTAATATGTAGTTGATTGGTTTGCCAGCGGTTTACTTCTCCGTTTTTTATTACGTAATCTTACATCCTTCCCGTGCCGTTAAACGTCACATAGGGCTCGCATAGTTGTTTGCCAAATTTTCCTGTTCTCGGCGAGTCTTTCAGTTTCATCAAGGGATGTTATGCCCACTAAACTGGCTTTTCTTAACATTATCCTCTTTAGAGTTTCACGTGGTCGACCTCTTTTTCTTTGGCTTGTTGTGCTCCACTTGATAGCTTGTTTTTGGTATTCTCTGATTGTTTCTTCTCATCACATGGCCTACATATGTCCATCTTCGTTTTCTGATCACCCATGAGACAGATTGTTGTTTGCTCATCTGCCTTATCATTACTGTGTCCTTGAATTCGTTCCACTTTATCCCAAGTATTTTCCTTAGGCATTTGTTTTCAAAAGAGTCTAATTTTGTGTTTATTTCTTTAGGTGATTTCCAGCTTTCATTTGCATAAATGAGTGTGGATATCACATTTGAATTGAATAATCTTAACTTTGTTTTCGTGCTTACAACATTCGAATTCCTTATTTTCTCAAGATTTTTGAAGGACAATGCTGCTTTTACAATTCTAATTCTAACTTCCTTCCTATTGTCACCATCCTGGTCTGTGTAGCTGCCAAGGTATAGAAATTGGTTTACTTAATCAACAGATGTTCCTTCTACATATATTTTTCCTTATTGAGTAATGAGAAGTTTCATTATTTTTGTTTTATCTTTGTTAATTTCAAGACCTATTTTGCTAGCCAAGGAAGACAGGAAATCTGTTTTTTCCTGCACCGATTTCACATTGTCACTGATAAGAGTTATGTTATCTGCAGAATCAAGATCTTCCATCTGGGTCCCATGTACCCAGTCCATGCCTGTTTTACGTGTACAGCATCTTTTCATTATAAAGTCTACGGCAGTTCCAAAAACAATGGAGATTTATACATCTTTGTTTCACGCCTGTTTCAATCTGAAACCATTCGCTCATTCCTCCTTCTGTTTTGACTGCACAAACATATCCGTTGTAGAAATCTCTAATTATGGTGAAAATTTTAGATGTTATTCCGTCTTGTGTTTAGGCGAGATAAATTGACAGCTGGTTGGTTTACTTCTTCATCTTGTAATTTTGAGGAAAGATAAAGTGACGGCCGACTGGTTTACTTCTACTTCTTGTAGTGTTCAGGAGAGATAAAGTGACAGCTGGCTGGTTTACTTCTACTTCTTGTAGTGTTCAGGAGAGATAAAGTGACAGCTGGCTGGTTTACTTCTACTTCTTGTAGTGTTCAGGAGAGATAAAGTGACAGCGGCTGGTTTACTTCTCCTTCTTGTAGTGTTCAGGAGAGATAAAGTGACAACGGCTGGTTTGTTTCTCTTCCTGGTGATGGTGACAAGAGATCACAGGCAGACATGACTGTTGCATTTCTCTGTCAAGTGTCAGTGATGAGAGATAACAATGAGATATGACTATTGCGTTTCTCTGTCAAGTGGCAGTGATGAGAGATAACAATGAGATATGACTATTGCGTTTCTCTGACAAGTGTCATTGATGAGAGATAACAATGAGATATGACTATTGCGTTTCTCTGTCAAGTGTCAGTGATGAGAGATAACAATGAAACATGACTATTGCATTTCTCTGTCAAGTGTCAGTGATGAGAGATAACAATGATATATGACTATGGCGTTTCTCTGTCACGTGTCAGTGATGAGAGATAATAATGAGATATGGCTATGGCGTTTCTCTGTCAAGTGTCAGTGATGAGAGATAATAATGAGATATGACTATGGCGTTTCTCTGTCAAGTGTCAGTGATGAGAGATAATAATGAGATATGACTATGGCGTTTCTCTGTCAAGTGTCAGTGATGAGAGATAATAATGAGATATGACTATGGCGTTTCTCTGTCAAGTGTCAGTGATGAGAGATAATAATGAGATATGACTATTGCGTTTCTCTGTCACGTGTCAGTGATGAGAGATAATAATGAGATATGACTATTGCGTTTCTCTGTCACGTGTCAGTGATGAGAGATAGTGTGGATTTCTATCAGCTGATAACAGAGACAGCTGAAAAATGTGCTCCTGTGACCACTGCAACTGATGATAAAGCAATGACAAATGACAGATATAATTACATAATAACCCTTGACATATGGAAAGTGATTCCACAGTTGTTGGCTCTGACTGATTTCTCATAGATGTGGAACTATGTCGCTTGTCAAGCTGTTGTGGCATAGACTGTCTCTACTGGAAACACTCAAAACAAAAGATTACTTTTAGGATAAAATAGGTAAAGTTTTAACTAGGATTTAGTTAACCAGCCCTTGGGTAAAGGAAAAGACATCTGCTGCCTTCTGATTCTCCTCCATATGTATAGCTTGATATATACACCAGCAGCAGATTAGTAGATTGGTTTTAGTGATTTCATCGATCCGTTTATTGATTACTACCCTAATCTTACAACAGTTTCACGTGGTAATTTGTGAATGTAAATGTCAGTGCTAGTAAAACGGTATCTAGGACTGTTATACCCAGGTTTATTTCTTTCATAAAACGTAAATTAAATCTGTCCACTTTATTCACAACTTCAGCCTGCCTTTTTTTTCAAAAGTTACATTTGAATTCCCTGCAATCGGGCTTTGGGTACAGTTTATGATTTATGATTTAACAAAAAAAGCTCTTCGTTAAACTTAAATAATCATTATTTTCTTTTAGTAGACTGGTTTAAAATTTTCACGCGAATTTACAAGCAGAAAATGGTTT